>JANHMN010000003.1:154238247-154269052 GCA_030674055.1 Rhabdomys pumilio
TTTCTTTCTTTCTTTCTTTCTTTCTTTCTTTCTTTCTTTCTTTCTTTTTTCCAGACAGGATTTTATTGTGAAACTTTGCCTGTTCTAGAACTCACTTTGTAGACCAGGCTTGCTTTGAACTCACAGAGATTCACCTGTGTCTGCTTCCCAAGTGCAGAGATTAAAAGCGTACACCACCACCACCCGGCCTGCCTGCCTGTGCCTTCCTTCCTTCCTTCCTTCCTTCCTTCCTTCCTTCCTTCCTCCCTCCCTCCCTCCCTCCCTTCCTTCCTTCCTTCCTTTTCTTCTTTCCTTCTTTCTTTCTTCTTTAATATTATTGCACAAATCCTTTCAGACAATTCTCACTAAAAGTTTACTCTTGTTTTTAAATCATCTTATCCAGGCATGCTATGCATACAGGGAAGAAATCTAAGTCTAAACATTTAGTTTGATGTGTCTTAGTCAATACATGTGTCCATGTTGCCACCACAGCCAAGATATACAAACTCTCTATCATCCTTAACTTTGCTTCATGAGTTTGTTTGCAGAAGTCTCCATCAGTAACCCCCCCAACCACTCTCCACCCCCAACATCAAGAAACCATTGAACTTTTGTTCACACAACAATGGTTTTGCTTGATTTAGAATTTTACATTAAAGTGTACTACAGTGGTTTAGATGAGAAATGTCCTCAATAGTCTCAGATGTTTGAGCATTTGGTTGCACAGCTTGGTGAAGTTTAGGAGGGACAAGCTTGCTGGAGGGATTACGTCACTTAGGAGCTTCAAGTCTTGTCTATGTTCAGTTTTGTTCTCTCTGCTGTGTGCTTGTAGTGCAGGGTGTTGAGCTTTCAGCTTCCTGTGCTTGCTGCCATGCCTCCACTCCACCGTCATGGACTCCAAGCCTCGGGAACCTCAAGGTCAAATAAACTCTTCCTTCTGTAAGTTGCCTTGGTCACGGCATTTAATTACAGCAACGGAAAAGTAACTAAAGCACACGTATATGGTAAGTGTTGGTCAGCATCTAGCCTGGTCTGTCAGCACAGTGGGTCTAACACTTCTTGGTACTGTTGTGTATGTGAGTAGTTCGCTGTCATGGCTTACCAACATTCTGGTGTCTAGATACCTTATAACTGGCTTACCATTTTATTCGCTGAGGGCTATTGGGATTGTTTCCCAGATCTCAGGTACAAATCCTCGTCTGGGTATATAGTTCCTTTTCTCTTGCTGAATGCTGTGGAGTTGCTGGGTCTTGGGGAAAGCTTAGGCTGAACTTTAAGAAGCTGTCGGGTGTTCAGAGAGTTCTATCTTTTCATTTTCCATTTCTACCAGCAGTGGGAGGGCACGCTGGCTCAGTGCCTGCCTACTCGCTGACTGTCAGTCTCAAACATGTTAGCTATCTATGGGCATGTGGTAGCATCTCCTACTTTAACTTTGGCCTGTTTCTAACAAACAAAGTGTGAACGTAGCTATACACCTAGAATTTCCCAAATAAATAATTTCTGTGCATTGACACAACAGCCTTAAATCGCCACCTATTCGACACAGCCCAGACTTGATTGTGTACACAGGGCTGACTACAGTCCTGCCATCAGTACCTGCCTGTGCTGTAGCCATTACAAAGTTGCCTTTTTAAATACTCTGCATTACAGACATTTTAATGGTTTATTTCTTTTAAGAGCTATGTAAATGAGAGAAAAGTTATTCTGCTTCCTCTTGTCTTTGGATGCTGTAAGTAGTGATTGTCTGTGTCTGCCAAGGGGAGATGAGCAATAGGTCTCCATCCCATTGTGGTATATAGAGTGGCGTTGGTTTTACTGTGATTGGAGTACAAGCAGGGTAACCTACAGAAAAACTTGGTTTCCCCTCTAGGGCTGCCAGAGGCAGCCCTGGGACCCAGCAACTTCTTGGTTACTCTCCCAGCTATTCACAGTGAAGTTTCAGGTCACTAGTCCGTTATTTCATGGCTTATAGGTAGGAGAGCCGCAGTGCAGATACCAAGACTGCCCCGCAGTCAGCCGGCCTCACGCAGGTCCGATGACCGGTAACAGACGCAGTGTGAGAGTTTAATCAGAGGCGCCCAAGAGGAGAAAGCGGTTTTTCTTTTCAAGAAAATCTCTCTTCGGGTAGCTATTAGGTTGCTGAATGAGAAACGGCACAAAAGAAATGACGGCTCCTTGTGGTCTTTCAGATCATTAAAAAGTAACCCAGGTGCAAGGGCACTGATCATTTCCTGGGCTCCAGGAGATGAAAGAGGAAGATTGCCCGCCAATCGGTGGCTTCAGGAAGGCTAAGCCATTAGCCCAGGGCAAAGGCGGGGGTCATGAGTTGTAGGCAAAGCCGGGCTCAGAGCAGAGCGATTGCTTCTCTGTGCAGAGAAGTAACCTGTTGACTAAGCTGATTTTGCACTTCCAATGCTGTTTGCCCTTGAGGAGCCTTGTACTTCTAAACTCACAGATATTGTTTTTCTGGTACCTCCTACCCAGTGAGATCCCAGAAAACCCACCCTCTGCCCCAGCTCTCTCTCTCCTAGGGAGGTAAATCTGGGGAGTCACATTTGGTGCTAGGGCAAAGGGATTCCAAGAAGCTCTTAGCAGCGAGCAATCAACCATCCACACACATTTTGGATTCAGGCCTGGTGAGAGTTCTGTGGCCTGGTCTTCATCTGGTGAATTGAAATGACTGAGTGTCCTACTGTCTCTGGCTCTTGCCAAGAACACGTGGGGTCTAATCACAACTGCGCTAAAATGTGCAGCTGTTGTGCTAGAAAAATGCTTCAGATTAACCAAGCATTTTCCCCAACAGGCTGCTTCTCTTCCTCAAATGCTCAGAACCAAACTGCCCCTTAAATAGGGCCCTTTAGCAGCAAAGTAGCGCATAGAGTGCAATCTCCAAGAAGATGGTGAAAGAGAGAGGCTGAGAGAGAAAGAGGGCTGAAGCTGATGTAAGTAGATTTCAGAAGCTGCAAAGTAACCTGAAAAACATATCCACAAGAAATAAGATTTTACTATTAAGATGACACATACTGTTTAGTCTGTGCTGCTAAAACAAACTGCCTGAGTCTGGGACACTTATAGAAATAAAAATGTACCTCCTACAGTCTTAGAGGTTGAGAAATTTCAGATACAGAAGCCCTTCACTAAGTTTCTGGTATGAGCCAATGGCTCAGGGATGGTATCATGCTGGTGTCCTTATTTCACATGAGGTATGGAAAGTGCAGGAGGGACAGTCATTGTCCTCCTATATCAGAGGAGCAAAAGAGTGTGTTGGAAGGGGTTAAGCGGGTGTCGTTCAGCCCTGACTCTAGTCTGGCGTTCCTGTCTTCACCTCTCAGAGCTGATCACGTCGCTACAGCGGCAGTTCAGTCCCAACACATGAACCTGGAAAACACTGAGACCCTGAGAAGCGCAAAGGCCACTGTAGATCAACACACAGTTCTTAACATCTCTAACGCCTACACGTCAACGAGAAAAACCAGATCTCAGTTCAAAAGGTGATCTTGGTCTCCAGACTCTTGGCTTTTTAAAATCAATCACATGTTGATACAGAAGCCCAGTGAGTTAATTTAGAAACCCTTGCGTAGGTCAAAGGCTCCAACGTAGGTGTTGCTCCAGTACTCTTCTCTTCTTCACTCTACAAATGACCTTGTTGGGGCATCTTTTAAAAGTCATTTTGGTAAAACTCTTCTCAACGTTGCTCAGCTCCAATGTCACTGATGCTGGCCACCATGGCAATAACACTAGCTGGGGAATACAAGGCACCATGATGCTATTTATGTGACTTTCTCACACCAAATTCAAAATATTCTTATGGGGGGACTATTATCTGTCATTTCACTGGTGCAGATAACAATGAAGACAAAGGTTAGGTATTTCGTGTGGAAGGCAGAACAATGGTTTTTGAAAGATGTAACAATCTAACCACTGAACACTTCTACATGGGTGCTTATATAATGAAGAGGCTTTCAAATATGTTAAGGGTCTTGAAAGAGGGAAAATACACTGAATTATGCAGTCTACATGGGTTCACAATCACAGTGCAATCCACTGTGACCACAAGAGTCCTTCTAAGAGAAAGGCAGAGTCTGAGACAAGGAAGGACATGTAATAACTAAAGTAGAAGCCAAGGAAATGCATCTCTGGGGGATGGATTCTCCCCTAAAGCCCTGAGGAAGAACACACACAACACTTCATTTTAGCCTTGCAAGACCTGTTTCAGATTTTTGACTTAAAGTAATATATCAGTATTGTTCTAAACCTCTTATAATTTCTATGGGTTTTTAAAAATAATAGCAGCAACAAGAAACCAATACCCTTCCATGTTGTGTAGTCATGAGAGTGTGGGATCAGGGCTATAACACCCCACCTAGTCTCACTCTCAGGTGATACTCTAGCTTTCTGGTCCAACACTGAGGTTCTGTAATGTGCTCCTGGTGTTATCTGCTCTAGGCCCTTCCTAAATCTAGTTTTCTAAAGTGTAAAACTTCAGCTATGCAAATTTTTAGTATTGTTTCCTTAACTTGTTCCTTATCGCCACCCTTTAACTCTGTTGTCAGTGCAAAGACGAGAAGTGTTGACAGGCTGGACAGAATTCTGTGACTCATGCATTTGGAGTCCGTGGGAGAGTGAGGAAGAAATAGAAGCTAGCAACTGGAGACACTGAAGTTACTGGAGGAAAACCTGAATCCGAAGAGGTGAAGTCAGGATAGATTCATGTAGGAAAATCTCAGGGGGTGTGCATTTTTAGTATTCAGGATTAAAAATTAGAAGTGACTTTCCAATAATTGGCTTTTAAAGCGTACATGAAAAGACGATCAACATATTTAAGATGAGGAATCCTAAGGGAACCTAAGGGAATTTAAAAATCTTTTTTTTGTGAGAGTAGGATATGAGAAGATACAGTAAAAGTCTAATAATTCTGATCCTTCAGCAACCAATTCCGGTCACTTTTATTCTCTAAGTTTTCTCTTAACCAGTCTGGCCCAAAGGAATTCCTCTCCACTGGCACAGAAATCCCAGCTTGACCACATACCTACACATACATGTGCATTTGCCACTCACAATTGTGTATTGAGAACTTCACTTCTTTGTGAACCAACTGTATTACACAAGAAGGAAGGAACCCATCTTTTATGTGCCACATGTTTCCAGAACATATGGACACAGGACATACAGAACACACCTAGTCAGGTAACATACCCAGTTTCTAAAAGCTTTGGCTCCTGAGAAAATGATCTGAATTATCCTGTAACTTCTGCTAAGGTTTTTAGCGTCATCCATTTGTCCATCACGTGGACTCCCATCTTTTGAGCTGATATCCCAGGTATCTACCATCACCTTCATTTTTGTAGACCCAAACTGGAATCCTAGATCTTGGTCTTACAGCATATACTGTTGTGGACCACACAGGTCTTTCTATCAGGATGGAGGCACTCATTGTCCAGCGCTGAGGATAAAGAGACATGATGGTTCACAGCTGAGCTGTTCTCTAAGTAAGCATTGTCTTCATTTCGAGAGACCACCTTACTTATTCATACCTCTTCTGAGGACACAAACATAAGTATATAATAAAAAGCCACCTACCTCTAGATCAACTCTTAAGCCAGGGCTAGCCAATCTTAAACACTCCTTGTTGCACTAGCTGAGCCCTTTTGCACAACTCTAAAGCAATTTAATTCTTCCCTCTTCCCTCTTTCCAAGCCCACCTGAGTGTGACTTCACATCTATAGGAGAAAGCAGAAAGCTTTTCCTACTAAACTCCCTGCAAACAAATCTACACTGTGATTTGTTTCCTAGGAAACTTGCTCAGTGACAGATCCCACATACAAACTGTGGTGGTCTGAACGAGAATGACCTACATAGACTCATATGATTGAATACTTGGCCCCCAGTTGGTAGAACTATCTGAGAAGGATTAGGAGGTGTAACCTTGTTGGGGGAAGGCTTTGAGGTTTCCAGAGATTCATGTCATTCTTAGTCTCTCTCCATCTTCCTCTCCCTCCCCACCACTGCCTCCAAAAATTTTCAAATTAAAAGGTCAGTTCTCAGCTGTTCCTGCCATTATGCCTTTGCCCTGCTATCCTAGACTCTAACCCTAGGAAACCATGAGCCCTAACTAAGCAATTTCTTTTATAAGGTTGCCTTAACCATGGTGTCTTATTACAGCAATAGAAAAGTCATTACAAAACCAATAAATACAAATAAAGCAAGACTAAACAATTTGCACAGCAAGAGGGACTGAAAAGCGTTGCCTCACTAAAACCAAGACATGTGCACTGTACCCATGACTGACAAGTGAGCACAGACACTACCCTTGGCCATTATACGCCACATTTGGGCCATATAAATCCATCAGTGCACCGGAACAGAACTTCTGTGAAGACTAGAAAGATGTCCCCCATACTTGTACTCTGCAATATGACAGTCATTAGCTACTTGTGCTTACTAAAAGTAGATATTCTTAAGTGACTAGGAAATTGAATGTTTATTGTTCACTTATATTTAAGCTTAGTCACATTCATCCAGTGGCTACCATACTGAACAAGAAACTTCCCATGATGATGAATTAGGCAGGGTTATAGAGGCAGGATGCCACGATGCTTCTTGTTCTTCTTGCTTTTACTTCCACCACTTAAAGCTTCTAGGAATACTTGGTCTGATTTCTTTACAATTGTCCAAATGAGGTATACATAGAAACTGAGCACTTATAGTCTAGATATTAAGGGGATCGATAATGATCATTAATGTCTAAATGACCAAGCGCTTTGCTACACGTTGATAACAGTGTGTAGTAATGTCAAAAGTGTTTGTCATCCTGATAGGTTTTCACTGTCATCATCCTGCTAGGTCTTTATGGTGTTGTTCTTCAGAGGTACAACACATATCTGAATCCGGTTTTGAATGAAATGGTTCCCCCTTCATTGACTACATATGTATATAGATTTGATTCATGCCCCCCCCCCCTTTTTTTTTTTTTTGTATTTGGTCCATAATCTCTGGAAAGTTTAGTTTCATGTTTCACACTGAAGAAAAAAAAAGGAGGAAGATAGAGAAGATTTTAAAAAGATAGCAAGAAATATTTGGTGGGCAGGTTCAAAGTTTTCACACTTGTAGAAGCCTTTAGTGCTGGCTTGTCCCTTGATTAGGAGAGTCTCTTTTTTCTCATGCAGAAATGTCACATGGGATTCAGAGGGAGAATGTGAAGATGCACCTTAGTTCATAGCCACCCCAAAATGGACTCAATTCAACACATGTCCTCAACAGCAGTCATTCACATCACTGCCTACTGAGTACCAACCCTTACAGCTAAGCCAGTAATTGCAGCTGATATTGAATTCCATGCAATTTGAAAATATTCTGTTTACTTAAAACCCAGAAGCCTGGTATGTGAGGAAGAATCCAGGCATGAGCAATGGTAGTTAAATTTGTACATTTTTCTTTCTTGTTCAATTTTATCTTTTCTGAGCACTTTAATGAAGACTCCAGAGGAAAGAATTAAATGTCTGCTGGTTCAATTACCAAATAATGAAAAGGTCGGAAGGAGCGCCACGCGCCGTGTGCTGGGCTCCTGCATCAGCCTATTCTTAGAGGCAAAATCATTTTTTGTGCTGTTCACAATCACATTTTGCCATCCACAAACCATGCAGTCAAGAGTTGGGAGAAGCAGTGGAAACCACGAACTGGTACCGCTCACCCTCACAGGGCAAAGGGACTCAGCCCTCAGGGAACTGCTCTGACCCACACAGCAGGAAGCCTCAGCCTCTTTAAACCGCATGCTTTGAGAAGATTCTAGGCATCCTTAGCCCAGAATACATTTTTTAACCAGCCTGTGTTCAGACCACATGCAGGGAAAGCCTGGGATGGGGGTGGGATGGGGGGGGGGGGGAACAGACTGACTCTCAAGGATTTCATGGACTCCCTACAGTCTTGACAGCATCCTGAAAGCTGTCCTTGTCTCTAGCTCACCCCAACGGTATACTGAAAAAGCATTTCATAACACTAGGGTCCTCTGCAAGCCATGTTGTTTTGGGGTTTAATAGAATAGGACTTGGGTTTTTTCATTTTATTTTCTTTGATAAGTCTGTTAAATTTTAACTGCATTTCTAAGTCGACACAGAAGCATGCACACGCATGGAGGATAGTGAGCTATTTCAATGCGTGTGGATACTTCACAATGATTGTATCTGAGTAACTGGTCCATCCATCATGTCAAATGTGCCATTTCTTTGTGTCAGGAACACTCAACGTCTTTTCTACTACCTATTTTGAAATAGGCAATGAATTTTTATCAACCCTAGCTACCCGGATGTGCTAGCTCCCCCCACCTCTCTCTACCTCTCCCCATACCTCTCCTTCTCCCTCCTCCTTCCCTTTCCCCTCACTCCTCCCCCTCTCTTTCTCTGGCCATGCATCTTGACCACTCCCTTCCCTGAATATTCATTTCAGTGCTATAAAAATCAAGTCTCCCTAGAAATATTATACAAGCAAGAGGCAATTAGGCATAGTTCCTTCTCACCTCGATACTCAGGGCAACAGCCTCCCCATTTATGCTGGGGTGTCCACTAACATTGCACTCAGTGCCAACACTGAACAGCTCAGGACATACATAACAGCTTCCTCTTTGCTTTTAAGTTTAATTCTTCTTTAGTTTATACAAAAGAAGAGCCTTGCTCTTAGGGAAAAAAAAACAATCGTACTGAACTATTTAGACAAAGACTGTGATATATGTCTATAAGTGTGTCTGTCTGGGTGTATAAACATATATGTGCGTTATATGTTTTATATGAATGTATCCATGCTTATATGGGTTTGTATAAATCTTCATGTGTGTGCAGTTATAGTAAGAAAGAACAAAGGCAGACAATGGGGTAAAGACAAGTAGGTAAAGCAACTAAAGAAGTTGGAGTCATATTTAGATTGTTTTTTGGTTTTGAAGCTTATCTGGAAGTTGAAACTATTTCTAAACGAAAGGTTTTTAAATTTTGTTTCCCCCTTTCTTCCTTTCTGAATGAGCTTCTTGCCAGAGGCTCTGACCATCATGTGTTAGTGATATGGAGTGAAAAGCAGCCATGTGGAAGCTCACCTGAGAGAGGGACCAGGCTGCTACGTGCTTAAATAAAATGAGAATTTACTTGCAGAACTCGATCACACCGAGGGGTCTAGAATGGCCCCTGGGAAGTGCTGGTGATTACTGGGAATCCATGGTGTAGCTGGAGACCAGGTTATAGATTGGGAATGCAAGACTGTCTTCAGCTAATTGTTTCTTCCTTCCTTCCTTCCTTCCTTCCTTCCTTCCTTCCTTCCTTCCTTCTTTCCTTCCTTCCTTCTCCTTAAAAAGCTACAAACAAGAATGTTCCATTTTTAAAGTTTTAAAGACAACTATACTGTCCTCACCATACTTTAAATGAGAAAACAAGCTGTATGAAAACCAGAAAATGCCTAAATTATTTACACTGTGCTCTGGGGAGGAGCTACCGCGGACAGCAAATGCTCAATTCCATATTAGGATGAAAATTTAGAGTTAGGAATAGATATTAATCCTTATTATCTCTCCTACGTTTTACCCAGCAACAGCACTGAAGGACACAATGAAGAAAGATGTGAAAAGTGAGCCACACCAGAGACCTCAACTCCTCACCCTTAGGGGTACATCTTACGATACAAGCAGAGGGGGTTTTCACACAAGAGGCCCTGTCGCACAAGTTTATATTTCTTATTCTGTCTTAGAAGACCACCAGGAAGGAGTGAGCGTCAGGTACAGCCCGGGAGAAGACATTTGTCAAAGAGGTTCTACCTCATGAAGTTAACCCAGCAACTATGAAACTCATTCTCAGAGATGAATTAGAACCGATTCACATGAAAAATTGCCAACATCCATGAGCAAGCCCTTTTCAGAAGATAAGAGCACAAAAGCCAGGAAGCAGAGCCATCAGTGAGTGGAAATGCAAATGCAGACCTTGAGTAGTAAGTCATAAGCACCAGTTTAGTAGAAAGGACTACTTTTTTTCTGCGTTGAAGTCGGACAAGGGTGTAAAGCAATGACAGTCCCACATCTTGTTACAGAGTAAACTGCGATATACATACACATCACTTAATTTAAAAATTAGAATAGAGCATGGCTTCTCCTTGGCATCTGCCTTTGCCAAGTAATGTGGTACGGGATGTGCTTTGTTTTTATGAGAAATAAACGTGGCATTATATAGCAAAGCTAAATGACCTACATGGCCTAACAGTCAACGATTTTATTCCAAGGCACATGCCCAAGAAACTCCAGCCAAGATGTCTGCTGTGTAAGAATTTTCATGTAAAGACTTTTACAATGAAAACCATCAGAGCCTTCCAACAGTGTGGGAGACCATCACCTTGAGACGTGCTAGACAAGGAGACACTATGCAACATATGCAATATATAAATAATAGCTGCCATTTTAGACAAGAAACAAGGTTAAAAATGAGCATTAAATAAACAATAGTATCAACAAAGATGATGATTAAGGTATGTGGGGTGAAGAAAGCAAATCTAGTTGATCTATGGCTTAATTTGTGGAATACGCATGGATGGTAGCCACAGCCCATGGAGCATGCTGGTGAGACTAAGTGTGGACCATGGATCTGGATTTCTCCTCTCCAGTACTGCTGAAGCTAAAGCTTGGAATACAGTTTGTTCACTGAAATTTCAAATCATTTTACTTCTTCTTTTATGACTTTGACTCTTCATCTTTTTGAGTGTTAGCTTTGAATCAGACATTTAAGTTGGCATGTACATGTGTATGTATGCGCTTTCTCTCTCTCTCTCTCTCTGACACACACACACACACACACACACACACACACACACACACAGATATACTAACTGCAGTATCACACTGTGCTGACACAGACACGGTGCCATTACTCCAGGAGAACATGCTGTTACTAATGGGTTCACAGTGTTCACTTGTATCACTTCTAGAGTGGTGGCTGCATTCCATATGGTTTCCTAGGGCTTGAGTAATTAGGAGCATCACCAATTTGAAATGTCACCCAGACTCCAAATTTGGCTGTCAGGCTGTCTATAACTTGCGGAAATACCAATGCTCTCATCTCGCCGCTACTCCCCAGGCATGGCACCGTCTTCACTTGGCGTGATCCATTGTGAGAGCAGGCGTGGCTCTCATAATTTAGGAAGTAGAGGCCACTCAGGTGGAGAGAAAAGCCCATCTCCACAAAGACAGAAGCATCATAATGACAAGACTCTTTAGAATTTCCTTCATCTCCCCTTAAGAGTTTAAGTTCTCAAGGAAGAGTGGCAATTGTACGGGGCTACAGTGGATGCCCTGGTGCCAGACGCCCCTGAAACATGCAGTTCCTCCTCTAACACTGCAGTATTAGAAGGCACAACTTAAAACCGAGTTTCCTAATTTTCTTGATCATCCAGATTCGAGCAAAGAAGTATCTAGCTTTTGGAATAGAGATGGAAACAAAACAGAAGGAAATAGGGGAGTGACAAAGTAAAGCTTTTGTCAAATTGGTCCATTTGGTAGGACAGCACATCAACACCCTCCGATCACATTTTACTAGGAAACACAAAAATGTTACCTCTCTTGTTGCTGTGACAAAATGCTTGACAAAGGCAACTCAAGAAAAGAGTTTATTTTGACTCTCAGCTGAAGAGGAAGTCACGGCAAGAGGCGCAGGAGGCAGATGGTCACATCACATCTGCTGTCAGGAAGCAGAGCTGTATGCAGCTTGCTTTTATGTGTGTCTGTCCCTTCCCCCCCACCCCAT
Source organism: Rhabdomys pumilio (assembly GCA_030674055.1). Lineage (NCBI taxonomy): Eukaryota > Metazoa > Chordata > Mammalia > Rodentia > Muridae > Rhabdomys > Rhabdomys pumilio. The sequence continues at coordinate 154,249,989 of JANHMN010000003.1, forward strand.
CCCCCACAACTGACGAAATGGTATTATTCACACTTAGAGTCTTTGCATATCCATTAGTCTACTCAAGAAAATTTCTCACAGACCCACCCAGAGATCTGTCTCCAAAATGATTCTAGATCCTGTCAAGCTGTCAATCACTAGAAGCCATCACACAGACTGAGGCAATTTTCTCAATAAGTGGAGTCAAAACACCTTTAGCTCTATGGCTGTTTCAAAAGGGAGCATAGGCTTTGGAAAGTAATCTGATCATTTGCTAGCATGATCCAGATAATCCCTCCGGCTTCCTGCTTGTGTGTGTATTTTAAAAGAAAATAATCGAAATTTTCGTTATGTGACAAGGAAGAGGGGGTGAGTGAATGCAGATCATGTTGCCTTTTGTACCTAAGCCATGCAACTTTGGAAACAGTGCCACGGGACCAAGCAGAAAATCCATGGTAAAAAGGTAACATGGAAAGGAAATATCTAGATTATCTGGAAACCGTCCGCCTGGCACTTTCCAGATGGGATTTGCAAGACTGCAGAAGAGAGAACAGTAACACAGATAATTCCATTACACTTCCCCTCATAGCACCTCAGGAAACCACTGAGTGTCCTCTAATTATATCTCTTTGTTCTCACAGAAAATTATATTGAGCTCGTTCGTTATTCTACCATTGGTACAATTTCACAGAATTGGTTATATTTGAGGACATTGGCAGATGTTAAATTATATTTTGATGCCGTGGGGAAAAAATACACCCCTCAGGCAGAAGCAACAAAAAGCAAGAAAATCTTTTCATATCTGCAGAGAAATTTACAGTTCCAAAGGATGTCCCTGTACGTGTGTTTGATTTTTGTGTCTCCTTGGGATAGATAGTATACGGCTTTGTACCCATCTTATGGAGAACAAAAATGAATCTTTCCGAATATGTAATTTGGTAAGTGTGAGGTGGAACTTGGATGGGAAGTCAGTGACTAGCTTTTCACCCTGCCATGACTCTATTTTAAGATTTAGTTTTACTAGTGTGTGTGTGTGTGTTTGTGTGTGTGTGTGTGTGTGTGTGTACACATGAGTACAGGTGCCGGTGGAAGACACTGTATCTCCTGGAGCTGGAGTTACAGGCAGTTGTGTATCATCGACCTAGGTGCTGGGTAAAAAACTTAGGACCTCGGCCCGAGCAGCCAGTGCTATTAACTGCTGAACCATCTTCCCAGGTACAGTGGTTCTCTTTTTGTGTGGCAAAAGATGAGAGAAAATGGCAGAAGAGATGCACTTCCAATCATATTACATCTCTGATGACCTCCTATATCTGGAAAAGAACAAGAAGGCTACTTTGGGCTATTTCTGCTATACTAAGCAATTGAACAATCTTTTTAGCCTCTTCCATGTTCTCTTCTCTTCCCATTTCTCAAGAATTCCATCCCCTTTTCAGACTCTGGTTATATCTTACACAGTTCCCAAAGTCAGTGGCAGCCAACAGCCAACCAAATGTTCCTATTCTCTTACTGCAGAATTGCTCAGGAGCAGCACTTCACGGGGACATCATGTCCACACTCTTGTGCCTATACATGCACAGGGCCACTCTGCCAAGACTATATTTAGGTGTGTGATGAGTCACTTCAGGCAAAGGGTCCAGCATATGCTTCCAAGGAAAGCAGTCTCTAGTTTATGATGGGTCCATTGAAGAATTTCTGAATTTATAGAGATGTGGGGAGGATACACTTTGAGCAGGAATGCTACTACCAGTTCTGAAGTCTGGACATTCTCTGCACTACTGGTGTGCACTAGTGTACTGTCATGGACCACTGAGCATCTAAGGTGAACCTTAGCTTCCAGTCACATAGCATTGCCTTGGTATGCTATGATTTGGATAGGCTAAGCATATCAAATGTATCTTTGATTTATGATTGTTCCAAATTAAGATGAGTTGATAAGGAAGTAACGAAGACCCAGAAAGAGAAATAAGCTTGTTCAAAACTCAAATGTGTATCCTAGCATCAAATCCTGAGCTCTGTATGTTCAGTCTGTAGAATCCAGGAAACTAGAAAGGGGACCTACAAGTCCGGGGCATCCCTGTTTTTCCCTCCTTATGCAGCAATGCTGAGACCACTTATTCATGAAAGGAATATGTATCTGTGGGTTGGCTACCCAGAAGGCATAGGGATTGGATGGACAGGAAATACATTTCATTATGACAAACAATTAAGACATGAGGATGGCTTACTTTTTAGTACTTGTAAGACAACGATCAACTCTTTCCTTTTGGTAACATTCATCTGCTTAGTTTTCTATCTGGGAAACTCATTCTCTGAGGTGTAGCTTTGGGATGTGTTCTGCACTCTCTCTGCAGTCAAAGCAAGGCTCTCAGGCCCTTAGTACTTAGCTCTCTGCATAGGACACATGTGATGCACACATCACAGGCTACCACAAGCATTTCTTGCATACTTATCTCTCCTGCTTAGTCCATGTTCTCCCTAAATATAGGTCATGAAATTTAAGTCTTACCCTCTGGCCAGACTTATTAATTAATTTATCAATTAAAACCACTAATAAATACCTATCAACTAAATAAATGAAGGGGGCAGATCTCAAAATGGTAATCTCTCAATTCCAACATCAGCCATGTGATCTCGAAAAGGCCTATGATTGACATCAGCCATGACGGACTATATGAATACCCTCACCTCAGAAGTCAGCATCAAAGAAGATGAGTTTGGGATTCTCTTTATAAGCTCAGAATGTTCTTGCTTTATCTAAGATCTTCATCCTGAGTGGTTTCACTCAACATTCCTTGCCCTATAAATTTCACCTTTCCTTGTATCTTGACCTCCAAGACACTTCACAAACTCTCTTTTTCCCTTTTCATTAATTTTTCCTTCATGGTGTCTGCCCTTCTTATTTTAAGTCAAATTAAATTAAATTTTATTGTATTGTATAAACGTTTTCCCTACAAGTATATCCATCTGCCTGGTACCTGCTGAAATCATAAGGTGTCAGATACCCTGGGATGGGAGTTACAGACAGTTCTGAGCTGCCATGTAGTGGTGAGACTCGAACTGAGGTCCTCTGAATGAGCAACAAGTGTTCTTTGTTTGTTTGTTTGTTTTTATTGGATATTTTATTCATTTACAGTACAGATGTCATCCCCTTTCCCCATTTCCCCTCCCTAGAACCTCCTATCCTATACCCCCTCTTCCTTTATGCTTTTATACCATTTTGATTACATGCATGAAATAAGGTCAGTTCTAAGTTGAGGGTCTAGCAATACAAAAGATGCAAATAGTCGAGGAACAAGCAAGACAATAAACACAAATAGTCAAAGAAAAAGCAAGGCATTAAACCCAGTTACATGAACACTCTCATGATCACTGTTTCTAAGGGCTTATCAGGATGACCAAAGTATCTGAGCCTACTTCCCTATCCTAGCCCAAGGTCATTTTCATGTCTGAAGCCTACTTCCTTGTTCTAGTCTAAAATTTAGAATCCTGCCTGAAATTACTTCTTTGTTCTAGCCTAATGTCAGATTCCTGCTTGAAGCCTACTTCCTTGTCCTTGGCCAATGTCATATTCCTGTCAAGCAGCCTTTTTCCTTGTCTTTGGCCCATGTTAGCTTCCTGCCAAGCAGCCTCAAAGGCTCTCCAACAACAAGTGTTCTTAACAGCCGGACACTATATTCTTCTTTTTTAAGTATGGTTTGAATACGGTCACTCTTTTCTAACAAAGTAAAGTAGCCACCTTTCAAATTCTCGTCCTTGATCTCCTGTTGTCATTTCTCTTGGCTGATTTCAACCCTTCACATCTTTTTTGGTGGATTTCCTAAACTCTTGCATATCTTTGGGAATCAGCCATATTATCTAACTTATTTGAAATATTCAGTTGGGTTGGCTGTATTTTTTTGTAGGGATCCTTGCTGATCCACCAACTCATTCTTCAGATCATAGGCATAGAGTATACCTTCCCGGCCTCTGTTCCCTTCCTGAGACACATTCTCTTGTTATATGCTTTCTTATTTCTGTCTTCTCATATTCTTCTTTTGTAACACTCATAATAATGGGTGGGCTTGTTTAACTAATATGATAGTTAGTTTTAATTGTCAACTTACCATCAGCTAAAATATTTGGGAAGGAAATCTCAATGAAGGATTTCCCTGAAGGGAAATGTCTTGATTACACTGGGATGGGAAGATCCATCCACCATGGGCAGCACCATTCCCTATGTACTAAATGATTTATTCTGTGAGAGACAAAAATATCTGAGCACTAGCATACATGCATTAATTCACTGCTCTCTGCTCTTGACTGTAGATGCAATGTGACCTACTGCTTCAAGTTCCATTTTGACTTCTCTGCAGTGATAGACTATAACATAGAATTATTGATCAAATAAACCCTTTCTTCCTTAAGTTTCTTTTGTCATGGTACTAATTATAGCAACAGGAAAAGAAGCTAAGGCAATTAGTGTCTACCCTTGCCTCCCATAGCGTTTGCCACTAAAGAAAAGATCTATTTCCTACCCAGTAGCAAACTGATAACACACAGCACAGGGTCTGGTGCCTAGTAGAGCCATTCACTAAATTTTTGTTGGTAGACTGACTGAATAAAAAGGCTCTTCACTTCTGAAAATAGAGAACAGATTCTTATGATGCATAAAGTATATCCTAACGTGCTCCCTCCATGAAAAGGTGCCTTTTACCAAGCAAAGTCCTGCTTGATAGAATGACATTTTAAGAGATTATTTTTATCTTTAATTTTGTGTGAGTTTATATTTCTGTGTATATGTTTGCACATGTGAGTACAGGTATCCATGTCAGCCAGAAGAGAGCATCAAATCTCCTGAAGCTAGAGTTGCAGGCAGCTGCCTGCCTTGGGTGCTGGAAACTGAACTCGGGTCCTCTACATTTTGTGCTCTTAACAACTGAGTCATTTCTCCAGGACCTAATCTAATGCCTTAAAGAGTTCTTTACAAGATGCTTTTCTTTTGCTGTTGATGATCTAGTTGGGTCTTGTGGACTCTGTCCCTATAGAAAGGAAGTTCACTCTCAGCTGCCCATTCAATACCTAGGCAGAAACTGCAGACATGGTCAATTGTCTCACATATTATTAGAAAATAATATGAAATTCCTGCAAAACTAATAGGAAAAAGCCAACAATTGAGCCATGTAACATTGGTCAAATGTTGTGAGAATTTATTGGTAAGTAAGCTTTTATTTATTTATTTATTTATTTATTTATTTATTTATTTATTTATTTATAGATTGTCTTTTTGGTTTCCTGATCCAAAAAAAAGAAAGAAAGAAAGAAAGAAAGAAAGAAAGAAAGAAAGAAAAAAAATTCTGTGAAATGTTTGGACAGGGACACTATAGCTCCAAATATATTCAAATATATATTTTACTTTCTAGGCATAAATTAAACAGTGAGTATCCAAATTATTATAAAAGTATGAAACCAAGATATCCAGAATAAAAGAGTAAAAACAAATATCAAGTATGCATAGCCTACCATGTGCTATGTCTGCCTAGCACTTTGTAAACATTACCTTCTTTACTGGTGCTAGGAACCCCAGAATACAGTACTGTTATTTCCACTGTATTGTAGATAAAGAAGCTGATGACCAGAAGAGGTCGGCCATGTGCTTGATCACGGCAGAATTAAGATTGTTTAATCACCTAACTCTGACCTTAAGCTCTAAGCCAGTCTCTTCACCTTCAATTTCAAGCTATCCTTTGTGCCGTGAAGTCTCCCTCAGCATTGGCCTTAGGTTTTGGCCCCAGCTATTCATAAATTGCCTTCCTATGTTAGAGTTCATAGGTTAGAGTTTCCGCAATGGATTCCTCACGGGAGGCTTCCTTTCTTTTTCCTTATTTACACACCTTAAAGGCTGCTCAGATCCCCTAGCTACCTTTACTGCATACTTTATATTCCTAAACTCAGTCCCCACCCCCACCCCCACCTGTGATCTCCCACAGCCAACACTCCTTCCAGCCATTGTTTATTCTGTCTGGAGTCACCTCTACCAGGCAGCCTAACCTTAGACCTGACCCTTGCATGAATGTGCTTCATCAACACTGTTAGCTAAGTAGCTCCAGAGACTGCACCCAAGTCTGCCGGTAGGCAAACCACAAGCTCGCTGGTTGGCGGAGCAGCTTCAAGGCAGTAAAGAAACGAAGAAACTGAAGAAACTGAAGAAACTGCACTGGCTTCTGCAGTCAATCAGATCTCTAACTAAGCATCTCCGGGGCTGCAAAAGATTCCTTTTGCAGCCTTTGCAGATTGGACTTAAATCTTGTTCAGATAATTAGCACTTTCATTATGGCAGAATTCTGCCACAACAGCTCCTCATAAGACAGGATTCTCTATCTGCTGTATAGCAAAACTCCCTTTCACCCTTAGGGCTGCCCATGTTTAAGTAATGCAGAATTAATGCTCATGGAGCATGAAAAACCTATATTTCATTCTCCTAGTCTTCTGGCAGGGGACAGACAAATGTATCTCTCATATTTTATTCACTCTTTTACCTATTATTCCACAACCATTCTCCATGGCTGGGGAGACTACAAAGCTTATTGGCTACTTTTACCTTATCTTCCCATGGCTAGCCCCCTTAAGAATACATGACTAGATTCTAACACCAACACTTGGCCCCAAATCTTAAGCACTGATTCCTTTGCAGACATCTATGACGTGTGTCTTATCTGCTCTTTGTGCCAGGTACGTGAAGGCGCTGAGAGTGGGAAGAGGCATTCAGCATGGGTAGAAGGAAAGACGCATGGAGGAAGAGGCCTGTTAGAAAGTATTGCAGCGGTATGCAAAAGTGGCAATGACAGAATTACAGAAAAGGCACAGAGCACACAGCAGGGAATCTCCTGTGTCAAGGCAAAGACTTCATGGAAGTGACCTAGAGGGTTGTCTTAGTTACTGTTCTATTACTGTAAAGAGACACGGTGACCAGGGCAACTTATAAAGGGAGGTATTTAATTAGGGAGTTGCTTACAGTTTCCGAGGGTTAGTCTATTATCATCATGGCCTCGTGGCATGCAGGCAGACTTGATGCTGGAGAAGCTTTATATCCTGATCCACAGGCAGCAGGCACAAAGTGAGACACTGAGCCTGGTGTAAGCTTTAGCCTTAAAGTCACCCCCACAACACACCTCCTACCATAAGGCCACACCTCCTACAACAAGGTCACATCTCCTACAAAGTCACACTTCCACATCCTTTCCAAACATTCTATTAGCTGAAGACTAAGCATGCAAATATATGAACCTATGGGGGCGGGGGTGTATTCTCATTCAAACCACCACCTAAGGATAACATAGATGGAAGCCAGTGATCACATAGGGGTATGAGGTTTCAGAGACAGAAGCATTAGAAAAGTATGGCAGAGACTTCAAGATGCAAAAGCAAGAACAACTGGTTGAGCCTTGGTTATAATTCTTATACAAAGCAGGATTGCCACAGAGTCATCAGCAGGATGTCATCATAGCTACACACTAGCAGTATCCCACCAGTGGCCTGGATCAGGACCATAGAGTGTAGCAGACACTGAATCCTTAACCAGCATCAGCAACCTTGCCTTCCCTCTTTCAATAAGAACCTGTTTTACTGTCTCTTTATCCTCCTCCACATGGATAACCATGCCAGTTCCAGCAAGTGCATTCTTACTGGTCAGGGACAAACAGGTGGTTTCATTCTTCTTCCCAGTGATGGGTTTAATCTCGGGAAATAATAATTTGTTAATGTGACCTGAAGGGAAATCTGCTAAGAGGGATTGCTAGGAAACATGATCTCCTTCTTTGTATGTATGTTTTAATACACACACACAGGAATGCCTCTTATTCCCTGGGTATGATTATATTTAAACATGATCCATGGTGATTAAAACACAATGGAGCCAGGCATAGCAGTAGATGCACTTGAAAAGATACTGAGTTTGAGGCTAGCCTGAGCTACAGGAAGCCTGTTCAATAACAGCATCCCACAAAACCAAAAACAAGTGAAAAATGTTCGATCATACTGTCTTAGAATCGTTTTAGCCAGTTTGACTGGGGATTACTCTCCTCGCTCCAAAGGATGCAACCTTTATTGGTAAAAGGAGAAAAAGTAGTTGGGGAACTTTTATATCTTTCCCAGAATAATATAATATGAATGATAACTAATACTGAGCCATATAATGAGAGAAATAATTAAGTTTCAGAAATGCTCAGCTGGTAGAAAGAAAAGATTTGGAGTCTGGAAAGGAGAAGAGAAGGCCTGACCTGGTGCATTGTTTCTGATCATAGGTCACTCCCGTTTTGCAGAGCAGCACACACACCTTACAGCCCCCCCAGGGTTCCAAGGAATTCCTTGAACTGATTGCTTAAAACCTGGAGCCAGGGTCCACTGTTATTGCTGCTGCTGCTCTAAGGATGCCTTCCTGAGAAGCCTGCTGCCTCTCCTGCTGCCTCACACAGGTTGTGGGCTGGCATCATGAGTCAGTGTGCATCTCATTCATGCCATGTGTCTCCTACAGCAGGCTGGTCTTGTTGATGCCAGGGCAGGAACAAGCACTAGAGCACCCCCTTGGCACTCACACAGTGCACCCAGAGAGTGGAAGAGTGTTAATGCCTGTGTTAGGAGTGACTCACACTGGCCAGTGTGAGATGATGACTAATGGAGGAGCCATCCTCGTTTTCCTTTCCCAGATGAGCCATTTGAGGACTGAGTGAGATGCCCTCTGCTGCTGAGCTATCAGAAAATCACTATGTTTATTGATAGTTTCCTATGACTCGGTCTTCTCCGGGTTCCTGGAATTTCTCAACTCTAAATGCAAGTCACTGCTCAAAGGATCACAATTGTGTTCATAGTTCAGGTTTTGGAAATTAAGTGAAAAGAGGGTTTAGATGGATGGTCCAAGTTTATCAGAGCTCAGCCAGACAGAGGGGTCCTAGTTCAACACGTGTAGTAGCCTTACATCTTCATGTGCTTACCTTTGTATTTTAGACAGCACGTATTAACGCGAAGTCATGAGCATTGGAAATTGCTGTTGTATAGTATTCTATGTTAACATTTAACAAGCCAGTAGTCGGCCCAAGTTGGCCTTTCTTAGCAGTGCCATGACAGAGAGTTCAAGGTTTAGAGTAACACCAGCAACTTTCAAACAGGCCTTGGTAATGGGTCACTCAACCACCAGGCAGAATTTAATTCCAATAAGACTATTTAATGGAAATATTAATTATTCAATACCCTCTTTCCTTTATAATTTACCTCCAATGAACAGTAGGGTTAAGCATAATATCTTAACAAACTGGTCCCACTTGGATGAGCTTGCAAAGTGACACCTGAGGCGATAATCACTAGTGTCACGGATCACACATTCCTGTTTTTTCTTGTGCACACATGGCAGAACTGTATTCCCCTGAAATTCAGAATGATCATATGATTTATAATGGCCCATATGAAGTAGCATGGGCTACTTCTATGGGGAGACTTGAGGACTGGAAGTGGCAAGCCCATTGCTCCTAAATCACATGGAGGCTAGAACAAAGATGGTCCCTATTCAAAGCATAATGGACAGGTGATATAGGCGAGAAGTGAGGCCCTGGCGGTGTGAGGCATTGGAACCTAGGGATGAACTGTTGGGAGAGCATAGTCTAGGCTACCCTGTCTCATAGCCTGGGTAGACTCCACCTTTGAGGTTATGGTGATCTCTGATGTAAATTTCCCAGCTACATGTGCAGCATGGTGAAGCTGTGCTGAGATCCTCACGTAGTTGCTACTAAATTCTGACAGTCACTATGGAGTCATATTCTTGTCTCAGTTCAAAATTAACTGAGAAAAGGTGACACGTCACCATGTTAGAGGGAGCAGAGATGGACTGTGAGTACATATATGTTAATTTAAAAAGCTCACCTATTGCAGTGTGTCCCCACGCCCCCAGCTTCCTTTTTCCCAATTACCCTAAAATCCAGCGTGAGACCCTTACTTACTCACAATACTTCTTAACTGTCTTTGAAGGTTGCTGCTTCCACATTAAGTAAAAGTCTTTCCTTTTGTGAACTCTGGCATCTTTCTCTATGCTCTGTTTCAGGGACAGAATCTGTTCAAGTGCAGAATCTGTAGCTGTGTCTTCTGCTCTACACCTAGGTAATGGTTGTTTTCTTCCTGGCCACAAGGTCCCAAAATAACAACTGTGAGATTCATCTTGTCTATAAGCTTTGGCTATTCCCAGACTAGCTCATAAATTGATATCTCATTATTCTAAGTTTTGCCATATGGCTGGTTGCCTCTGCTTAGCTCCCATGTTTATGTCCTCTTCCATGTTCCCTGGGCCGATCTCCTGCCCTGGCTCTATCCCAGAATCCTTTCTGTCTGTCCAATGTCCCATCTTCTATTTCTTGCCTCAGCTACAGGCCAATCAACTTTAATTGACAGGTGCTACATCCATTCAGTACACAAGAGATTTTTCTCTACACACCTACAAACAGGAAACCCATGTAGAGTTTTTCCTTTGGGCTTACAGGACCATCAGCGAAAGACCCCACTCATTCTCTACCTCTTTCTTCCTCTTCGTTTCTATTTCAGAGACTTAATTCAGGAATGTTACAGAGATGTACAGCTTAACTTTCCTGAAGACTCCTCAAAGATTTGTGTCTATCTAGAACCTTGAGTGTGAGCTTACTTATAAACAGAATTCATGCAGCTACCATTGACTTAAGAAACAGTCCTGTTGGATGCAGTTGGGACTTAACCACTGTGAATGGTGCCACTGAGAGAAGCAAGAAACTTGCAGAGAGACACCGAGAGACACAGTGAAATACTATGTGACAGCACAGGCAGAGGACGGAGTGATGTACCTATGAGCAGATATTATCAGCAACCACTACACAACATATGAAGAGGCAAGGGAGAATCCTCTCCTACAGCCATCAGAGTGAACTTGGTCCTGCAGGCAGCTCTGTCCTAGAGTTCTCGCTCCAGAACTGTGTACAGTATATTTCTGTTGTACTGTGCTGACCCGTTTGTAGTAATTTGTTATGGCAACCCCAGGGAAACTCCAACAGCTTTCAAAGCACAAGCTACAGAAATAAGAAACATTCCCACACATAACGCTTGCTAGGAGATACTGCTTTTAATCACCACGCCCTTTACAGAACATTGTCTTTTGAGCATCAGTCATCCTCTCCAATGCAGCTGTGACTGTTCAGAAAAGACTGCTGAACTTGGGCCTGTTGACATTCCCTCATAGAAACACTGGTAGGGAGGGTTGTTAGTCTCTCACTTGAGAGACATCTTAGCTACTGCCTTCTGTGCGTCCCTGTCATCAGTATGTGATTCTTCCCCAGCTGTATGCGTTCTGAGGTGGAGTTCGAATGTAGCTTATTCAAGTAGGAACAACAACTATGCAGCTATGGGGAAGTCCCCATTTATGCTGAAGTGAGATGTTTGGTGGCGTTTAGGTGTCACCCATACTTCTGTAAGTAGCCCCTCAGCCACAAGCCCAATAAACTTACCAGTCCCCCAGGTTGGACGTTGGTACGATTACTCTTTATTTTGTTATTGGTGCTGTCTAGGTTTAGTCAACATTTGTTCACATCTGCCAGGCAAAGGTCAAGCAACAGTACATCACCGCAACACATCCCAAGAGGCAGCATAACTAAACTATCAGAACATCAGTTTGTCATTCTACACTGTCCTAGACCACATGAAGAATGATTTTCTGTGGCTCCCAAATCACCCCACCAGGCAGCTTGCCTACAATCAGACCCAGGTTTGCTCACTGTTCAAGTCACTTGGTGTTACTGTGAAGTAGGTGAGTCTCATTTCTGTCACCCAGGTTCCTTCATCCATAGGAGCCATCCAACTATCTATGTGCTTTTACTTGTCACAGAGTAGAGAGTACCTGCCACTCTTTTGTGTTTCAGAGCATCTGAACTCCTTTTCCTGTGCAGAGAATGCCCCACCCCCATACCATGAGAGGTCATCAGCCTGTCAGAGGTTCCCCTCTAACATGCCTACAGCTACAGCACAGGTATGATCTGCAGTTAAGAGGCAGCTTGCACGTGGGGGTGGTAGTGGAGCAGGGGATCAGGGAATGCTCAGGGGATACAGGGACTGTGTACAGTTTACTCTGGTAATTTCAGGGCTGCAGAGGGAGATCCTAAGGATGGCAACAAAGACTAGTACAGTATGAGGGCTGTGTAGGAGCAGAGCCTCTGGTTGCACTGCTGTCCCCCTGAGATCAAGCCTACAGCCAGAGTCTCCAACGTTTCCTCGTTATGTAGCCTCCAATTTATCTGATGTTTCCTTTTAGGAATATTTCGTTTTCCATAAATTAACAGAGTTGGTTTTGGATGCTGGCAGCCCAGCATCCTAACAAAGATTGGATACGAGAGAGAATATAAAGCTGCTAGTAGGACCTGTGAGCTATTTCCTGACACAGCTCTGAACAAGGAGTCCACTGCCACTGGGTTAACAACAGTCTGGGTGAGAGGTGGAGGATTAGAAGCACCAGACAGAAACAAAAACTGACAGACAGAACCATGGGGGCAGACCTAAACTGCAGCCTCCATTCCCAGAAATGATTAAGGTCAGTCTCATTGGCACACCAGGTTAGTGAAGTGTGTGCAGTGTTTTAAAATGAGAGGAGAGTGTCAGGGTAGGACTGGGAATAGACCGAAGTAAAGATTTTTGACCAAACTGATGGTAATCCTATGCCAAATAAAATTCCCAAGGGAAGAGCCAACAAGCGGCCTCTGCCAATCTGTGTATCAGCTGACAGCCTAAATAGATTGCTTTGCATGTTTGTTATTTATGCTTTCCGTTAAGCCTTCAAATCCCTAAATTCCTTCTGCCTGTGCCAACCTCACATTTGGATGCTCCGAGCTGCTGCAGCAACAGGGGATTCTCTCCTCCGTGAGAATGCTGATTAAAAAAAAAAGAAAGAAAAGAAAAAAGAATAAGCTCCCAGCTCCTGCTTACTCTCACAAGTTTCCAGCAACTGGTGCCCTGACAAATGAAGTGTCAAAACATTTCCAAATTAAAGCCCCGAAGCTCACACAACCCCACTTCCACAGCAGGATGGACTTTTCCTGCTCGCACCCAGCACACACTTAAGAAACTAAAAATAGCCAGATGGCAATTAACAGAAGCTCCAAGGAAGAAGATGGGGTAGGCTCCAGCAGGGTCAGTTTCCTGGATGGCTTCCAGATAGAGCTCTCAGCCAGCAGTGCTCTGGCCAAGAAAGGGTTTTCATTAAACTGCACGAAGAAGGCAGAATGGGGGAAAAATTAAGATGAGAAAGATCTGAAATTATAACAGATAGAAACGACGGCATCGTTCCCCAAGAGAAGAACGACAAAAGTGTTGGCTAATGTGTGTTGAGTTCACACTTAGTGGGGCCATCCACTAAGCACCTCAAAGGCACAGAATTGTCTCGAACTGGCAAGGACTCTAGGAGAAAATGTGGTTCTTATCACCGTACTGTTCTCACAGATAAGGAGACAAAAGCCAGAGAGAACAGATAATCTCCCCAAGACCTCACACGACAATCTTGATACACTCCTCTGTCAGGTGGATGATAAAAAGTCAAGACGCAGTTTCAGTAACCCTTAGACTCCGGAACCCAGGGCCTTGACCACTGTGCAGTGCTACTTAATGTTTTGGGGGCGAAGTGGGTTAAGTGACCCAAGTACGTTTGTCTTATTGCTATTCCTAGGGATACAGTCTCCTTTAGGATCAGCCAATCTTCCATGGCAGTGGCTTTTAAGATTGTGCATATGCTCCACAGCTAGACCAACTAGGTCTTAATTTGGTCTTTTGTTGTTATTTACATAAAACAAAGAAACTATTAGCCTTTGGAGGCTATAATTCTCTCATCTCTGAAAGGGCAATAATATTAGCATTTATTTCATAAGAAAAAAACTTATCAAGAAGGTTAAAGGAAACTATGTGGAAAGCCCTCAGCTTGGGGCTTGCCTGTACAAGCTTCTGGATAAATATAAACCATTGGCCACTCTAAGCCTATGGCCCTTCAGGGATCAATGTTGATGAAAAATATAAAGGTTTAGTGAAAAGTTGCAACACTCTACAGACACACTGCAGTTTTTCTAGAACGGTCTTCATTTAAATGGAAACATAAAGACCTAAAAACAATTTAGAATTATGATAGATTTAGAGGCAGAGTGACTAAATACCCGCTTTACCTCTGTCTGATATGACAAGGGAGATTTGGAACAGCTTGCTGCTTTCATTTTCAGAGGGGAGAGAAAGTAGCCATTTACCTTTCCTCTTCCCTTCCCCACCCCCCACTGTAGGAGTGACTCAACACTGGGAAATGGGACTGTACGAAGACCATTGATAGCCTAACCTGCCCTCACTGATTTAAATAAGCACCATTCATGAGGTATGTTTCACTATATGAGGTATGTTTCCCTAGTATCATCCTGGAAACCAGTTGTTTGGGATACAAATGGGCAGTGAGGTTTAGTTTGGGGGAGGAAGGACTAGGATGTTTCATTTGACTGTAGGACTAAGCATCAATTCTCAAATACCAACACAATGCAACTGATACTGTGCTTTCTAGCTGACATTTTTATCTACTTCCAAATTGGTTTGGAATTCAAAAAGAGGAAAGGGATGTAATTAATTATCATCCATGTGATTAATTACCACCTTCGTAAACCCCAGCAGATGGATGCTTATTCTATTTCACTGGCAGATAAACCTGCTTCAGGGCAAGCAAGAAGGGGGCATTCTGTGGTCCAATATCTTCATTGTTTTCGATGAGAAGATGAAAAAACTCACTGGCCAAGTCACAGAAGTCCCAAGACTCTCACAATGCAATTATTAGTGAGACGAGGGGTTGCGGGAGTCCTCTTCAGAGGCTGTCACCAGAATTAAGAGTAGAAAATAAGGTGAACATGGCTGATAGATAACAAGAAAGAGTTAACTACTACCGCTACTCTTTTCCACACAGGGAAAGAGCTTTCCCAGAATGAAGTCATTTCCTCCAAGAAACAACCTCAAATCATGAAGAAGAATTCGCCAGCTCAAAGATGGTTTCTTTTTTAATTGGAGAAAACAAAGCCTGTCATAAGTCAAATGCAACTGCTTACCTACAAACTTGGATAGCAGTTGAGGTGATAGAAGAAACATGCTCTATCCTCCTGCCATTCCTCCCTACCCTCTCCCTGCTTTCTCTTATCTGATGGTTCTTCTCTTTGGTAGCAATGCACTTTGTAACTATTAGCCAGACATGGCTTACAAAGCAAGGTCCCTAGGCACCTCAAGGCCTGTGTCAGAGGAGATCAGTTTGGCCAAATGCAGCTGTTTCTGCACTTACCTTTTTCTCCTCTTCCTTAACTTCACTAATCACGGTATCCAGAAACATTTTTTTTTAAAGTACCCAGCCTGGGTTAAGTGGGAAGGCTACATCCTCCTTGTTCTCCCTGAGCCCATCTGTCAAGCCTGATGTGAGGCATGAAATACCTACTTTGGGATTCCAAAATATATAATAGCAGGCAGAAGTGAGGTCAAGTTCAGAATTCAAACCACAACAGAACTGGAAGTGTATTGAGTCCCGTTCCTCCTCTTCCCATAAGCTCCAGTCTTGTCTCAGTGCTCCAGAAATGGACACCATGGCACAGACCTCAAAATTCCAAGATGCACAAGCAGAGGAAGAGGGAACAGCTATTGTGAGACTGTAGACTTTCTGCTTTCTTCTGTCTCATCTTCTCCATGTTCCTCTTCTCCCCTGATTTCTTCCCTTCTTCCATATTCCTGCCTCAACAGTGTTGCTGTAATGGCGGCATCAGCCAACAGGAACCAAAACTATGAGGGAGGACCCTCCTTTCTACTCACAGGCACTGTTGTTTCAAAGGCTGGGGTCATGCACACCACTGGGGCTTTTTTCTTCCTATACCCTTTCTGCCTAGCCTATCTGTAGAAAAGGAAGCCATGGGGAAATCAACTTCTTCTAACAGGTGGATTACCTATCATGACTTTTCTCTTCCTATGTCCTTGGGTTAAAAGAGAGAGATGCCAAGATAGATCAGGGGAATTTTAGAAAGCCCCCCAGTTACATAGAAAGGCCGAGCAGTCTCTGCTGCCCTTCTCTGGATCTGTCCCTCTATTTGTGTGTCGCCTAGGGTTGGTTGGTCACAGAGCTTCAAAGTGTCACTGACTCTAGCTAGCTGGCTAGAGTCAGTAGTAGAGTCAGAGTCTAGTAGCTGGTGCTGGCTGTTGGCTGGCATGCTTCACTTCTCCCACGTGTACCCTCAACTCCAACATGAAAGAATTGGGCAGGAGAGTGTGAACACAGGATCTCTGGGTTTGCCAAAGCACGGGTCCCTGGAACTCATAGAGAACACTGTCTCTGTCGTAAGTCTAGCATAGACTTAAAGGCTAGAAAGTCTTTGAGAGAGTAGGAGAGCTCTATAGCATGTCGAGAGGGGTTGCAGATGGAGACAGGAGTCATTGGGGCCTGTTATTTCAAAATTTTATTATACCTGCCTAGGGAAATAATATTTCAAAGCTCAAGGACCACAGGCACACAGTTGTTACCCTAGGTGAACAGAATGATGCTGTATTTGGTTTAAGATCACACAATTGGGAAATATAAGGGGGAAAATAGAAGGCTGAGTATCAAACTGCTGATGCCCGTGACCAGTATCCATACCTCTGAGATGAGCTGCTTAATTTTTTGAACATTCTGGCAAATTAACAAATAGAAGAATATTGGACAACAGTTGCATAATGTGCTAGCAATCATGTACCATTCAGATCTATTTAGCCAAGGAAAAGGATATCAGCACATGTGGAGCCAATGGGGGCGGGGTTGGGGGGTACAAGAGCAGAGTGCCTCTCGAAGAGCTATTCATTATGTAGCAATAAAGTGCCTGGTCTATTCTGCGTTGCAAAGCATGGTACATTCCGTCTCTGGAGTCCCTGGCACTCAAAGCTTAATTTTTTTTTATTGAGGTAAAATTCACATAACATCAAATTAACCATTTTCAAGAGTACAATTTGGTGTCATTAGTACACTCATTATGCGGTACAACCATTACCTCTATCTGGTTCCAAGATATTCCCACTACACCAAAGGAACCTCTGTCCCTCTAGGCAGTCCTTTCTGTCCCCTCCCACCTGGGTCCAGCACTGGCAATCACTGTGTACTTTCTGTCCCTTTGATTTACATATTTTGAATGTTTCACATAAATACAATCAATCATATGACCGTTTGTGACTGGTTCCTTTCATTTGGCATGTTTTTGAGGTTCACCTGAGCGAATGCAGATATCGGCATTCTATCCTGCTTTGTGAATCACATAAGTATTAATAATATTGTATTGTGTAGTAGTCCCACATTTTATTTATATACTTATTAGATGAAAAGCCTTTTAATTGCTTCTCATTTGGGGCTGTTTTGAACAGTTTTGCTGTGAACATTTGTGCACAAGTGGCAATTCTCTCAAAGTCTGGTTTTGATCCTGGCCTTGAAAAGGCTCCTTCAAACAGTACGAGGTTAGTCACCCCGTGCCAGCATTGCCTTGTCTCCAAAGGCGATGTGGCTCTGGAGGCTTGCCTGGTGGTAAGCACTGGTCCTCATGAAATCCTGAAATATGCCCTGCTGCCAGAAAATAAAATAAAAGGGAAAGGAAAAGCTTGTCAAACAACCAATGAGGCTTCACCTCCTCCAATGTCTGGCTCATATGGACACCTTGGACAAGGTAAAAATAGCCTGTAAGACATACATGGGGAAACTGAGTCTGAGTCTCTGCAGAGTATCTATGTAATTCTAAGTAGAACCCATGCTTCTGATCTCTGCTATGCACAATAGGTTCATAACTAGCTCTTGATGGGATGGGTGCTCAAAGCCCACTAGTAATGTGGAAGCTGAAAGCATAAATCAGTAATTATAGCATCAAGAAAGAAATGGAAGAAAACATAAAGGAATGGACTGTCTTGATGGACCCTATCAGTCTGAGTGGTTGTTTGAATATGCTTGACCCAGGGAGTGGCACTATTAGGAGGTGTAGCCTTGTTGGAATAGGTGTGGTATTGTTGGAGGAAGTGTGTCACTGTGGGGGTGTGCTTTGAGACCTTCCTCCTAGATGCCTGGAAGTCAGTCTTCTACTGTTTGCCTTCAGAACAAGATGTAAAACTCTCAGCTCCTTCATCAACATCATGTCAGCCTGCATGTTACCATGCTTCCTTCCATGATGAAAATGGACTGAACCTCTGAGCCTGTAAGCCAGCCCCAATTAAGAGGTACCTTGGTCATAGTGTTTCTTCTCAGCAATGGAAAGCACAAGACAAAAGAAAAAGAAAAACAGAGCTCAAACAACAGTCATGAGAATATAGGTAAGAAGCAGAGAAGGTACCATTCTTGATGATGAAAAAAAAAAAAAAAGTATGAAATTCCACAAACACCAGCAGTGTAATGTTGCCTAGCACTGTCTAATCAGACTCCAATATCACAAGTCAATGGATCCATGGTCTTTAGTGAGAACAACAAGGTATAGATAAATACTGAAACTAGCCCACATCCTGGCAACTTAGTAACTGGGGATTTGAATCAGGTGTGTATGATCAACATATTCCCAGTGAGACATCCTTCCTGCTCTAGAGGTGCAGTGTGACTGACGCCTCCTCTGTCTGCTGGATGAACGGTGAGCATTCCTTATCTCCCTGATTCTCCTACCATTCCAATGTGTTTGAAAATGCAGTAAAATCTGCCAGGAAAATAAACCAGACCCATTTCATCTTCTTAAAAACTTAGAACTCACCACTGCACTGTGCACAAAATCTCAACTAGGAAAATATTAGGAGAGAAGTAGTTTTCTGAACACATATATGGTAAGAAAGGACAAGGTGGAAATGGGTCCTGCTCTCAGTTATGACACACTGATTTACACTTTTCTGACACATTAGCACTTGGAAATACCAAGCGAGAGAGCATTATAAGCCACAGGCAGAGACTGGCTATCCCAATTCTCCAGGATAGGTGCTCCCTCAGGACACACACACACACACACACACACACACACACACACACACACAGAGAGAGAGAGAGAGAGAGAGAGAGAGAGAGAGAGAGAGAGAGAGAG
>JANHMN010000003.1:154273043-154296487 GCA_030674055.1 Rhabdomys pumilio
ATCTCCATCTCCATCTCCATCTCCATCTCCATCTCCATCTCCATCTCCATCTCCATCTCCATCTCCATCTCCATCTCCATCTCCATCTCCATCTCCATCTCCATCTCCATCTCCATCTCCATCTCCATCTCCATCTCCATCTCCATCTCCATCTCCATCTCCATCTCCATCTCCATCTCCATCTCCATCTCCATCTCTATCTCCTTCTCTATCTCTCTCTGAGACGGGTTTTCACCTTGAAGCCCTGGCTGGCCTGAAACTCATTTTATAGACCAAGTTGGCCTTGAACTCGCAGAAATTTTCATGCCTCAGCTTGCTGAATACTGGATTACACCACCATGCCTGTCTTAAAGACCATCTTACTCCATTGCTAACATTGTCATAGTTTGCTTAAACTTCTGTTTTAGTTAGATTGCTATTGTTATGATAAACCACCAAGACCAAAGGTGATTACAAGCAGTGAAAAGAAGCAAACTCTTTCCTCCCCAAGCAGGGCAGAAACCTGAAGGCAGGAACGGATGCAGAGGCCATGGAGGAGTGTTGCTTATTGGATTGCTCTCCATGGCTTGCTCAGCAGGATTTCTTATACAACTAACACAAGGATGATAACCAACCTCTAGGCTCTCACATACTAATCATTAATTAAGAAAATGCTATGCACGCTTGCCTAAAGGCCGAATTGGTGAGGGCATTTTCTCAACTGAGGTTCTCTCTTCCCAAATGACTCTAGCTTGTGTTAAGTTGACACAAGACACCGGACAGCCTCCATAACAAAACTCAGAGACTAGAGGATTAAACAATAGAAAATCATTTTTCTCCTAAGTTTAGAGTCTGCAAAGTCTGAGATCAAGGACCCACTCAGTTTGCGTTCCTTGAAAGGATCCTGATCTGCTGCTTGCTTGCAGGGTAGAGGCAAGCCAGGCAGCTCTGCTGTGTCTCTTGCTATAGAGACACTAATCGTCCCTTAGGAAGACTCCACCCAGCCACATCATTTTTCTTTCATTACTCTCTTACTCTAAGAAATGCAGCTGGCTACACAGCCACACTGGGGGGTTAGGGTTTTACCTTATGAATTTGAGCAGACAGAATTCAGTCCACCACATGCACAATAGTCACAACTTTTACAGTCCTGTCACGGGGACGATATTTGATAAAGTGAGAAGCAGAGCCTTTTGTTGGACAAACTTGAGGTATGGACTGCTTTGACTGGACTTGAGAAGTCAGGAGTACAGGAATCACCTTCAGCAGATGAAGGCCTTTGCAACTCATACACCTTTATCTTGTGGGTTAAATAAATATGTAAAGCAAAGGCAATGGTTTCGTTAGGTATCCAACAATGCAAAATTTTTAACACATGAAAACATCTATTCAGTGGGAAACTACCTTAATTATTGATTCCTCCCTTGGCTTCTCCAGCAAGGGCTTCAGGGAATCTTATAAAAGGGGGCCTTAATCTATTATCTTTGCTTTTCCACTCCTCCAAGATGAATGATGGGACTTTGAGTTAAAATAAGTGAGAGAACCTCTAAATCTAGCAATGGAAGAACATTCTGGAAAGGATGGTTATTGTTTCAGACGAAAGAGCCTTCTGATCTGCAGGCACCTTGACTTCAGAGGGTTTGATGCTCTGGAGATAGTTCCACAGTGTCTAACTCTTCCTGAGAGGCGAGAGTAACCAGCTGCTTAAAGAACAGGTAAGTCTGCGGGGATGTTGACCTCTGCACATGGACTGCTCTGAGGCTTGAGATGGAAGAGGTGGGAGGGCACAGCTGTGACCTGCTCCTCTGCAGTAAAGGGGTCTCTGGTAGGTATTTCCCAGAAGTCTGAGGGCAATGCACAGACTACGGCAGGATGGGGAGGATCCTCAAAGTGCAGGTGTCAGGAGAGAAATGAAAAGGCTCAAAGGACACAGCCACTCACAGTCTCTCTGATGGGGGTGACCCCCTGGGACCGTCATGTGATCCACCCTGTCTGCTCTTTCCATTACAGATGCAAAGATGTGCTTTCCTCTGTCATATGGATCTTAACAAAGGGCACGGCAACACCTGATTCTTCCAGACAAGGCACTAGTTTCAGCTTTAGCACATCGTTATATGCATGGATCAATGCAGACTTCTCAGACATATTACTTTTTGTTTTTTTCTTCTGCAAGCCCAGATTGAAGGGGTCTGTTTTTGTTTGCTTGTGTCTCTTAAATAGCTCCTGTTTACAAGCGATCCGGTTTGTGTGGCTTTCAATACCAACCGAGAGGTTGTTTACCAAGATCCCAGCATCTTTCTGTGCCAGGAGAGGGTAATACCTGTCTGACAGATGCAGCTGTCCTGGCCACATGTCCCCAAATAGCAGAATAGCATATACAACAGACAATATGATGGTTACTTTTTTTTTCCTTCTGTTTTGCCCAACATGACACAACATAAAAAGATTTCAATGAGGATAAAGCAATACTTCTCCATTCGTTCATTCATTCCTAATGCTTCAAGTCATATGCAGCATTTAGTAAGTATTCAATAAATGGTGTGCTTGAGAAAATAAATTCTTAGGACCTTTCTCTTCCTTCCCCTTTTCTGTTTTCTCCTTCTCCTTCCTCCTCCTCTTCTCCTTCCCTCCACTTATTCCCTTTCTCTTCCTTTTTCTCCTTTTCTTCCCACCCTTACCCTTTCTCTGCTTTCTGGTTAAATTTCCACCCTCCACGCCATGACTAGTCCATTTTCTCTAAACCATGATTTAGAATCAGGAGCTTATTTCTTGTTTAATCAGAGGAACACAAATTTAGCTATTTGGGTGCAGTCACTTCTTTAGGTGAAAGAGAGGTTCATTATTGATCATAGATGATTGCCTTAGTGAGAGTTATTATTGCTGTGATGAAACACTGTGACCAGAGCAACTTGAGGAGGAAAAGGTTTGTTTATCTTATACTTCCATATCACCATTCATCATTGGAGGAAGCCAGGGCAGGAACTTAGAGGCAAAAACTGATGCAGAGGTCATGGAGTGATGCTGTTTACTGACTTGCTCCTCATGGCTAGCTTAGCCTGTTTTCTTACAGAACCCAGGACCACTAGCCCAGGGATGGCACCACCTACAATGGGATGGGCTCTCCCCCATCAATCACCAATTAAAACTACAGTCTTGCCTACATTCTGATCTTAGGGAAGCATTTTCTTAATTGAGGTTCTCTACTCAAATGACATACAACTATCCAGCACATTGATGAGAATCAAAGACCAAACCAAGTTATCCCTGATTCATCATGTGTTTTAAATCTCTTCAGTATCTAGACATCATTTGAATCTTTTAATAGCTCAACATATTTTTGATTTTCTTTGTTTCTAATGAACAGAAATATAATATTGATATAAAACAGTCTCTGTGAGGCCTGTTTTAATCTTAACACAAGTGGGGTTGCTTAGTGAAGGAATCAATGACCTAAATTCAAAACACATTGCCTAAATGCAGAGGAAAAATGGCATCATTGTAAGATATTGCATGCTCCTATGGACTACATGAAAAAACTAGAAACAAGGACAGTGTCACCTAGTCTCAGGTAATTTTTCCTCTTAGTGCTTTTGTCTCCTCTTAGAAAGGACTCGTCAGCAGTCTTTGAAAGCAATTGACATACTAGTTTCCCTTAAAACAATGAAACTTAGGATCAGAAAGTGTTATTTTGATCTGTGTCATCAAAACCTTCATGCAATTAACAGACAAATCTGGACCCCATGATTTATATAAAATTCATCTAACATTGTTTTACCCAACCAAAACAGTAGTGTAAAACACACTCATAAGGACCATGAGAGGGTGTCTATATATCTGTCACCTCTCCAACAAAACTTCTGTAACAACAACTAGATTTATGTCTTGTGGAGTTCGAGACACTTTCCACGAATATCTTTAAAGCGTCTTACTGGGAAGCAACCAGTACCTAAGCATTAGTAAAATAGTAATCCTCCCCATTCAGGAAGGCAAGAAAAGTTGTCGTTTATTTGAATAGTGAGCCAGGTCCAGGTCTCTAGTCCCTGTGAGCTCCTATAATTCCCTGCCCATCCTGAGGAAGACCTGAAGCTTAAGAACATCAGAGTCAGGCCAGGCATGGTGACACACACTTTTAAACCCAGCACTTGGGAGGCAGAGGCAGGCAAATCTCTGAGTATGAGGCCAGAGCAGTCTACAGAGCAAGTTCCAGGACAGCCAAGGATACACAGAGAAAACACTGTCTCAAACACACACACACACACACACACACACACACACACCTACATGCTGATAAGAATGTCAGAGTATTCCACAAGCAGATAGCTCAGGATGAATAGTAGTTGACAGATATAATTGATAATGACAGAAGAGGAAAAAAAACTGACTAAGCTACAACAGTGAAAATTCTTTTGATAGCCAGTGATAGAAAATTGGAGTCTCAAGCAAAGGGAAACTTCATGGTACAAAACTGCAAAACACAAAATCAAATTCATTTTCAAGAGTGTCTGTGTTGTTGGACCTCATCTCCCTTCTTTGCTTGCCCTTGGTCTCTTTCCCCCTCTTCATTGTTGTTTTATCCGTGGCCTTAAGAAAGCTTCATCTTTAGAGAACAAAACAATCATTAACAGTTTCTGGATTACATCAACCAGCTTGTCAACTCAGTCTTTTCAAGATGTCCCAACAAAATCTCTAAGCTGTCTTATTGATCCAGAGAAAATTATAGATCCCTCTCTGTCTCTATTTTTATGGTCAGGGATGAATGACAATTGATTAGACTTGAATCAACCCTGCGATTGATTCAACCCTCCCCCCCAAAAAATTTAGATCCTTCATCAGAAGAAAAGACAGACTAAAGACAAAAAGAAAGTAGTATGCAAAGTCATAGATGACTTCTACCAAAAGAGTTAGAAATATTATAGATAAAATAAAAACAGAGAAGGTAAAAATGAGAAAATCTGAGTGTATGAAGTGTAGAGAGAATATCTTATGCCTGTATAGATGTGGCACCTGCCAATAATAAATTTGATGGCCTGTGACTTAGGAAATAGGAGGTGGGATATCTGGGAGGCAGCTGTGGGAAGGATTCTGGGAAGGAGATTCACCCAGGAGACGTGATGAGACACATGCATGGTGCATGAGCACAGGTAACCAGTCACTTGGCAGAATATAGATTAGAACAAATGGGTTGATTTAAGTTATGATCTAGTCAAAGAAGAGCCTAGTTATATAGCCAAGGTATTTTAAATATAGTTTGAGTCTGAGTCTTATTCCTGGAGCATGTGGCTGGAAGGTAGAACCAGGCCTACCTGCTACAATAGAGAGCAAACTAGAGAAACCTGAGCCATGCACAGGTTTGGCTTTTTGGCTTCTCAAATCTTATGCTCACGCCATGCTTCCATCATCTGATGGGCATAGGAAAATGCCACTACAAAGCAAGTGTTGTAACATGCCTGCTTCTATGACATGCTGAATCTTTCACCCTGAGCCAGTTTTCAGCTCTGCTTCCCCAACCACACTAACACACTCATTGCTCCTTAGACTATGTTGACACTGCTACACGCAAGACAACCAGTAGATTAGTTATCAGTCAACTGTTGACCAAAGGGTAACTCAGCCTGAATCAAGAGACCTAGGCTCTGTGATTAAACAGAGAAAAAAACAAACAAATAAAGAAACAAAAAACCATGCAGAGCTCTACTAGGGCCAATGACCCTATCTCTGATTGCTTGAATATCCTAATCTATACCTGTTTTCATGGTGAAATTATTGACCCCATCCTGCCCACTGTGTACTGCACACTGGTCATCCTGGCTAAAAGATTGATGTAGTTATCAGAGGACCTGGTCATGCTAGGGTGAAAACAAGAAGAAGAGACAACTGAAGGAAACAGTGAAAGCTATGAATGAGGAGATGGTATAACAGCTGACAGAGAGCTTGAGAGAAGCAAAATCTGGGTTCCCACCATTGTCCAATGGCACACCAATTCTTGGTCTAAAAGATCCAGAAGACAATTTTTTATAGGTGGGTGTTTCTTTTTGCCTTTGAACTCTTCTTTAAGGTAATCTTAACTGTATTCTAAGTATTTCTTGACTTACTCATATTATTTTTGCTTTGTTTGATTTTGCTTTCTACTGAGAGTCTTGTGTTTTCCACACATCAAATGTTTCCAAAGTCTGCACAATGATTTCTTTACCTTACAGGTGCAAGTCTGTACTCCAACCCGTATCCTTGAGCTTGACACAGGGTGGTCCATCCTGTCCTTTATTCACACCATTAGGATCAAAATTGCTTTCATCCAGTGACTTGTGAAAAGATAAATGGTACCTCAGTTCACTAAGTAAAGTCAGAATGCACCTTCTGGTACATTTAATAGATATTCATAGAGGGAAAATTTTGTTTATGCAGCAGCAAATTCAATTATTCAATTAGTAGTCAAGGCTTCCTACCGAGTCTCTGTGCCTCCTCAAAAGTGGGACAGGGCAGGTGAACGTGAAACAGGTGGCACAGAGGCTCACTTCCAAGTTTATTAGAGGGCCAGTTTTTAAAATGACACCTGACAAGAGAAATCGACATGTTTATAAATTCTAGTATCATAGTCTCTACATTCCAAACAGATAACTTCAGGGAAGCCATGGTAATCCAGTACAAAATTTTTAAAAATCTCAACATGAACCAATACCTTTGCTACACAATGCTTGGGGCATTTTATTTTGCTGAGTGAACACTTGGCATAATAGGCAGCTTTAAATTGCTCCCTGGAGTTCCTCTTTGTACTTTACCCATAAACAAATGAGACAAAAACACCTTTAAACTCAACGAAGACATTCTGTACCTGTTGCAATGAAGAAGGAATTTTGATTTTAGAAGACAAGGTATTTCAAGCCACATAAAGTACCAATTTGTATAAGAAGTACCTGCTTTGTTAGTTTGCCATTTGATATTTAAGAACTCGTTCTGTTCTCAAATGTAGATTTAACAATAACACTGAATAGAAGTACTGTCATCCTGCTCAAGAAATTAATCTTGTCTTTATTCCTCGGAGCTCCAAATGCACCTCTATATTTCTCACTGAAATGTAACTATAGTGATTGGATCAGAGTGTGGCTCATCCTGGGTCTTAGCCATTCACTTTCCTTTTTAGCTTTCTCTTTTGTATGAACATAGGTTATTCCCTGGGTGAAAACAAGCAGAAGTTTAATTCTGTCTGTAGGCACGCTTTGACCACCTTGTGTCTCAAAACCTCAAATTCTCATAGGAATGTGAGTTTCTGCCTAAAGTCAGAAGACATGGCACACACTAGATTGGCTCCCTAGGCTGGCTCCATCCATCTGAAGGAGCATCTTTGGGAAGCTTGACCATGGCCTGCCATGCTAGTTGTCCATATCCACTGTTAATTACAGTCGGTTCATTTCATGCATTCCCATGCTTTTCCTCAGCACTTTGGGGGCATCTGAGTCTGCAACCCTCCTACACCCGAGTCCCCATTCCAAAACACAGTAAGTCTCCAGCTATCAGAGGCTTCCTGATGACTTCTAAGAAGCATGAAATCACAAAAGCCAAGAACTAGAGCTAAAGACACTTCATTACATGTTCTACCATTCTGTGGTAGCTTGTAAAGTTGTGGAGTTCCTTGCCAATGACTCTATTTTGGCATTTTGTATACTCACTTAAAGGACTTCAGCTCTGAAGTTGTGAGATAACTCCTGACCAATCGTCCACAATCAATTATCCCCAAACACCTCATAATGTGACTATGTTGACTGGTCCTCTGTGAGACTTCAGCTGTGAAAACGACCATCCACCTCTAGACGTCCCTATAACCAGCAATGACTTATGGAAATCAGAGGTATGGCATGTACCACTGCTGAGTGATTGGAGAAGATGCCTGTAACATAGTATCCACTATATCATCAGCCTCCCTATCAAACTGATCGAATTTGCTATGGCAAGCAATCCACAGATTCAACAAGCAATGGATTCAAATCTAGCCGTTACTCCCGTCTGGTTGACATCCACTCGTGTTCTCCTCCATGAACCCAAAGACAAGAAAACTAAACTGATAGATGTTGCTTACCACTCAATAATTAAATTATAAAAATTACATTTATTTACGGATTTTTTTGATGTGTGTTTTTGTTTTGCCTTGTTGTATTGTTGTTGGGGACAGGTAGGTACATGTGCCATGGGCTTGTAATAATATTTATGGGTCCTTCAATATGTGGATTTGTGTTTTAATTTCCACTTGGCCCCAGCTTTCTGTGGTTGCTGTATTTTATTGAACTTTGAACTTTACTTCTATTTTATTATATAGCTATATGAAAAATTTAAAATCACTGTGGTAGAAGTTACGACATGGTTGCATAGCTGAGGGGATGAGTGGATGGATGGATGGATGGATGGATGGATGGATGGATGGATAGATTGATAAAGCGAAAGGGTGATCATTTGCTTCCATCTACACTAAAGATTATATAGATCATGCTGTGAATTTTTTGCCTCACTTCCATACAATAACCTACCCTGCTCTGAACAGCAAACAAGAGGACTTTGGAAGCAACAGCCTTGGTCCCATATGCTGGAAGCAGATGGGAGCCGTGCGGTCTTCACAGTAGCAGCTGCCCAGGCACCAAAGGGAAGAGGAGGAGGCTGGGGAAAGGAGCACGTCGGAAGAGAAACACAAAAGAACAACCAAGGAGGAAAAGAGGGAGAGTTCCTGCTGCCAGTCTCAACTAGGGTCAGAAGCAGACATGCACAGGCCAAGTACTCCTTAAAGCAATATTTGCATATTTCTGGACCCACATAATTGGGTCCCTTCTGCAGAGTGGGATGACACTGTGGAGAACAGACACAGGCTGTTCACAGCCAAAGCAGGCTAGTGTTCATTCCATAACAAATTTTAGAAAGTAGGAAATTTTGAAATGTAGACGTCCTCAAGGGGACGATAGTTCAAACTTACTGATAAGTTGTCTTGGTACCAAAAAAGGATGGGAGAGACAAAAAGCCACAAGGACAAAATTAAAATGTAGCACAACTAACAGGGACATGACTTCAGCTCCCATAGGGAAATCAGACAGGGCAGAGCTTTTGATCACAAGTGTGAGTGACTGAAGACAGTGAAAGGCTTGCCACATATACCCACACACCGTCCCTCTTTGGGGATAACTCTTTGGACAGTAGTTATCTGTTATTCTAGGCTGGGCACATTTTGCCAGGAATTTATTTAAAAATATTCTCAAGTTAAACTCTCACTGTCCTTAGAAGCCAGATACCTATCAATTACATACCATGATTACATACAGTGAAGCCACTGGAGCACTCTGCTTATAAATAATGTTACACTTTAAAATGGTTTGTCAGTGGTCTACACACAGATATAACTGACACCCCCCACACACACACGCACACACACACACACACACACACACACACACACATACACACACACACACACACACAGAGAGAGAGAGAGAGAGAGAGAGAGAGGAAGAGAGAGAGAGAGAGAGAGAGAGAGAGAGAGAGAGACTCACTATAAGACAGCTGATGCTCCAACCTGGCTGTGTGGTTTGGGAGAGGTGACTAGTCCTCCATTTTTTGCTTTTGTAAAGTGAGTGTGATAATACTTACATCATAGATTATTGTGAAAATATGTGTATTTACACAGGAATGTACACACATACATTTACGTACATAAGGCATATATATGTGTCATATAGTAAGTACCAGGTATCCGCTTAAATTTTGCTAAATTATCCAAGGGCCCCAAGGGGTCCCATCCACTGGGACTTTTTGTTTTTTACTCCCCCGCCTCAATTTTCCAAAGTAGATGTGTGGTTTTTTTTTCTCCCTGAGTTTTTTCTTTGAAGATCTAGTATTGAAATTCATACCAGCTCTGTGGAAGAAAGCCAAGGCAGCAAGCTTTCCTTGGAAAGGCTGCATGCCACAGTACAACTGAGCCAAGGGCCAGAGTGCTGGCAGTGAATCAGCTGCAGCTCCTTATTCAAACGCATTTATTGATCACCTGCTGTGTGTGCTAGGCACAGGAGTGGGGGCTGAGGGAGGGGGTACAAACAAAATTAGACACAAAGCTACCTTCCTCCAAGAGATGGGAGGGAGGAAGAGAGAAGCGGAGAGAGACTTGTTTCATATAAACACATGAAGAGATGTAGAATACCTTGCTTCCACAGAGATGGAGGCTGTGTATCTCAGTAGCTCAAGCTGCTTAGAGAGGATAAGCCTGAGACAAGGCTAGAGGGGCAAGCAGTCATGAAGAAAGAGGGGAGTGGCCTGAAGAAAAGCTTTTACCACGGGGTTGGGGGCTAGGGAGTCATGGGTGATTTTCAAATCTCAATGGTAGAGATGTGGCCGGCTCCTCCAAAGTCAAGGAGCTGAGATCTGGAGTTACTGGTGTTAGCAGCCCACCACTTGGTGACATGTTAACTGTGAGGTTTCACATGCAGCCTCCTGCGGTTGGAAGTTTGTGTGGGTTTTCAGAAGGCCTGGCAGCTATTTCAGCCCTTTGCCTTGTCTTCACTACATTTTTGTCCTGCCACACATATCACAGTTGGTGTTTGATCAGGATCATCAAAATTCGTCAGGCTGTAACTCGGCATGACTGAAGGACTCCTGATCCTGGCTTGTTTCACCACTATACAGGACAGTGATGGGCAGATTGTAGGAAGCAATCACTATGCAATGAATAAACAAAAGCCTCTGACTTCATAACTAAAAGAATTAATGTTGGCAATTCCTCTAGGCTCTGCCCAACAGCTACCTAGCAGAAACAACTTGCATAGTCACCTGCCAGGTGCAACTAACCTGGCATATAAGAATCTCTCTTGCCTCTATCCCTGCCTTGGCAAGATTAGAATCGCCACGGCCCTTCTATACTTGGAGAAGGGAGGAGATGTCAGGGGCAGCCCTGCTTATACACTGAAGGTCTAAAATCAGCCATAAGCCTAAAATCAGCAATAGGCCTGGCATACATGCCAGCTAACACAAAGTCTTAGGTCTCTGTGGAAAAACACTGAAACAGATGGCTATAAGCTATTGTAAACAGGCAGCTTTTGTGGAAATTTACCAGCCTAGATAAGAACAAGTAGTCATGGGTCTTGTAGATAGTCATAGACCTTGGGTAGCCTTGGTGGATAGTACCAACTTAGATAAGGACAAGTGAATCATAGGCAGAGTCATAGCGGCCTGTCCCCTGAACCCAACTGATATCCTCTTCTGAAAGATATCTGTACTCCCCCTGAACACCTATGCTCCTGTGGTATCCCCTTCCCCACATCTTGCATTCTTGTGTTTATAACGCCTGTGTTAAAAAGTAAAAATTATAATTTGATAATAAAAATATCTCTCTCTCTCTCTCTCTCTCTCTCTCTCTGTGTGTGTGTGTGTGTGTGTGTGTGTGTGTGTGTGTGTATCTGCCTCTTTCTGTCTCTCTGTCTCTGTCTCTCCTCTCTCTGTCCTTTTTGGTCCACCTTCTTTCCTTGCCTTTCTAGGATTCCTGCTCTGCTCCCTGACTCCCTTCCCCCAATAAACTTCCCTTCATGCTAGGCCTGTCCAGGGTCAAGACTCCTCAGAGCAACAGCTTGGCCAGGCCCACTGAGGTGTTCTCTCCCACCATATTATACCTCCACATTTTATAAAACACAACAGTATGTATGTATGTATGTATGTATGTATGTATGTATGTGTGTACATATATATGTATAGTATAAGAAAAGGACCTAGTACAGAAGAACCTTTATGAAGTATTGCTATCCCTTTATAGTTCTCTTCCTTCCTCTCTTTCTTCTCCTTTTCTTCCTTGTACTTTTTCATGAGAGTGTTAGTACGTTTGCCATTGCTAAAACAAAACGCCAGGGGCTGGATCACATAAAAAAAAAAACTTATTTAACTTACAGGCTTGGAGGCTAAACCTTCAGGACTGGAGGACCATACTGTCCAGCGTCTGCTCAGCTCTGATGGTAGACGCTGCATGGAAGGGAACATTCGCCAAGATATCACAGGAAGACAGAAGGGAGGTGGGGAAGGGGGGAGCAGTGTTTTGGTTTTTTGTTTGTTTATTTGTTTATAATAGTGCATTGTCATAGAAACAAACTGGGATTCCACGAGAACTACTTAATGCTTCTTAAGGGCATGGCCACCAATAATCTAATTATATTACACCAGTGCTTTTCAACCTGTGGGTCTAGATGCCTTGGGGTGTCGACTAACCCTTTCACAGGGGTGGCATATCAGTTATCCTGCGTATAAGATATTTACATTATGACTCATAACCATAGCACAATTACAGATGTGAAGTAGTAACAAAGATAATTTTATGGATGGGGGACAGGGATCACCACAACATGAGGAACTGTATTAAAGGGTCTCACAACTAGGAAGTGTGAGAATCACAGACTTATGCTAACCCTGCCTTGTAAGTGTCCCACCATCTTTAACATCATCACCTTGAGGACCCACTTTCTAAACATGAGCCATCGGAGGGCATCAAAACCAGCCAGCAGTGTCATTTGGAGAATACAGATAACCTCAAAGGAGTCCTAACCATTGGTCTAGGCTGGCTGCATCTTATCAGACAGATCTCACAGTACCTAGCTCCAGGTTGCAACACTCACATAGGCTATGAAGAGAATAGTGTTCCTTGGAATTGTGTCACACAGGAGCCCAGCTCAGCCAAGCTTTGCATGCTGTACTGACCTGGAAGTTCCTTTCATACTCCAAAATTCTAGAATAAGCTTGAAACCCTTCCCTGCCATCCCAGCAGAAAGCAGATCAAAGCATCACTATAGCTGAAAGAAACTGAAACCGATCAAAACTGAAGTAATTTCTAAGGTAACTGGAAGCACTGGGCATTTTAGTGTTAGAACAAAGGGCTTTCCTAAAGAGAACAGAAAGATCACTGCTTTCAAAGCTGACCCTCAGTAATTCTGTCAAAGACAGAGGCAGCTCTTTGATTGCATAAAACACCCAATTCCAGAGCTTGGGAGGTCAACTTGGCTCATTACAGTGCAGGATCTGAGCAGTGTGGAGCACAGAAAGAGTGGGTCGCTGTGACGCAGATTCTGGAAGAGTTCTGAAAGCAAAGGGAATAGTGGGAATGTGAAAGATTTGTGTGAGTTCATCCTGGAGAAGGGATGGGCTCTTAGTACTATCACTTTTATTGTGATGGTTTCAAATGTATTTTCTATAGTTTATGCAATAAATAAAAAGTTATTTAGGAAGCTATTTGCCATTAAGATACTTGTATTATATGTTCCAGTAAGTTATGGCATGTCACATTGTTATCTTTGATATTTAAGGGCTAAGTTAAATGAAAAATCTATAACTTACTGGGCATGGGGACACATACCTTTAACGCCACCACTCAGGAGGCAGAGGCAGGGGAATCTCTGAGTTTAAGGACAGCCTGGTGAACTACATAGCAAGTCCCAGACCAGCAAGGGCTATGTAGTGAGACATATCCTCTCAAAAATGAAAGGTCTTTAGCATAAGTCAAAAATTATTTCAGGAGGTCTCCAGGTGATGAGCTCACTTGGGCTTGTGATCAGAGGTCAGATGGGACTGAACAAGTACCCACGCCCCAAGCAGGTAGAGCAGTGTTTTAAGTGGAACTTAAGAGAACAGATGCAAATGAAATAAATCATGAATCACCATGTCCGACACCATGTCTGCAAACGGTTTATCAGCCCAGTGCGAGGGCTCTGTTAAAAGGCCTTCCAATGAACAGAAACATCAAGGACATGATGGTTTTTTGACAGAAGCTCAGCTGGGCTGGGCTCCGTTCCAGTGTAAAGCAAAGCTGGACTGCTGTGACACCTCATGGCCTGGGAGCTGAGGAAAGAGCCTGGGGTGCTGGCAAAGGTAACAAGAAAGCTGAACTTCCAGTGTCACTGTGCAGCTGTGGGCTGTGTAAATCAACAAAAAGGCCAGCATGACCTCCCTGTGGCAGACCTCAACCGCTCAACTCTCTGTCTCATTCTGAGCTAAATCTCACAGCATTCCCAAACCCCAGGAAGCACCACTGTGACAGGGAGTTGACAAACTGCTCCTGCTGTGCCTCCAGTATGACAGTGACTGAGGCATAAGGCCATCTCCCCCATCCCACCCCCATCTCACCCCCCTCACCCCTGCTAGCTTCCCAACTCCTGAACAACCTGCTGTGTCTGATTCACTTAAAAATCTCTCCTAGTGTCAAGTCCAATACTGGCTCTACAATGGACCCTCAGAATATGTTGGGCCATCTACTTGACTGTTGGGAGCCGACTTTAAGCAGAAAGTGGCTAGAAAGCAGCTATCAGCTTTGCAGCCATCTTGAGCTATATACCTTGATGTGAGACTTGGTTTTTCAGCAGCCTACAACAGCTGAGCACACTGATAAATATCTTGTTTATCCCACATAGCTTGTTTTGCTGTTAGTGACCCCAGCTGCATAGTGCATGTGGTAAAATGTTTTCACCTGTGTTCTCCTGCGTGTGCTTATAAATACCCAGAATTTCCTTGTAGTGGTGTGGGGTGTAGTAGTAGTAGGTGTAGTGGTGTGTGTATGGTGGAGACAGTAAAGAAGACTTTACTACAGATCCTCTGGCTTGTCTCTATTCTTCGAGTCTCTTCCCCTTCTTCCCCCCACTCTCTCTCTTGCTAGACCCTGACTTGCGGAACAGGGCGGGTCGCTATAGTCTGGCCCCCAAACGTGGGCCAGAGTGGTCCATTACACTTGACATCTGTTATCTCCTTAACCGAGGCTCTGTCCTATGTTGTACATGCTAATAAGAAGTCTGAAGCTTAGTGAGATGGAGGGGATTGTGGTAAGTTTCACAGTCAATTAGCAACAGCCCCAGGATTTACACACTCATACAATGCAAGACAAGCATGTTCTTCATCATCACATGGTCTTTCTTCTAGGTGAGAGGTTGATGAAAAATGGCCTTTGGACCAAATCCAGCTTCCGAGCCTGTTGTCTGCACAGCCTATGAGTGGAGAACACTTTCTACATTTTTACATGATTAGAAAAATTGAAGCAAAAAGACTTTGTGGCAGATTAAAACCACATGAAAGTCTGATGTCAGTGTCTCTAAGTAATGCTTCATGAGAACACAGTGCACCCTTCTACTTAGTGATATTTACACTCTCATCAGCCTGCGATGGCAGAGCTGAGAGCGTATAAGAGAGAAGCAAGGACCGCAGAGCCTAAGGTATTTATTACACAAACCTTACCCTAAGGTGTGCTCAGCTACCTTAGAGACAGACATACTCAGGCAGATCTGTTTCTATGCCCAGCAGTGAGGACTCAAAGAGAGACCATGGACAGCTGACTTGAGGTGAGTCAGAAGCATGCCCAGTCCAAGTACCAAGGCTGCAGACTGGCTACACCTGGACGCAGTGAGGCAGATCGCCTGGGCATTGGATTTGGCTCAGCCCCCCGCTGGCAGCAAGGGTAGAACTAAGCGTAGCATAGGTTGGTAAGAATGCGCAATAAGCCACTGATTGATTTGGCCAACTTGCAAGCAGGATGGATCTTGCGGTTGGCTAAATTCTGCAGCTGGTATGAAAATCAAACTTGAGTCAGCAACCTCTCTCCCCAGTGAGTCCTCTGTAGAGCAGCTGACAAGTTGCATAACTGACAGATTTGAGGATTAGCACCTCTGCTGGAGAGGCTAACTGAGGGGCGCCATAGCCAGGAGGCAAACAGCAGGAAAGAGAAGGGAGACAATGTGCAGCCCATGATCTACAGATGAGATGGGTCTGGCTGAGCCTTTTCCATACCCAGCTATGACAAACCAGTGGTCCCTGTAAAAGAAACAGCAGCCCTGGGATAGAACAAAAGAGAGAAAAAGAGAGACTCCCTTTCTTTTTCTCCTTGTATATGGGCCTCTTGAAAAATTACCAAGGCAAAGGAACTCTGTGTAAGTAGAAAGTGGGGAAGCATGGCCATCATATACCATTTCCCATGAGATGTCTCACAGAATACCAACAGTCATAGCCACTGTGAAGCATGGCAGCTAACTTAAAAACATGCAGCAATAGGAGAAAGGAGGCAGCATAAGCCAGAACAACTGCTGCATTGAGGCCAGAGCCACGAGTTCTCAGCCTTGCATTAACACTACCCCTCCCTCTACAGCAAATCACCCTTGGTAATGCTGTGACCCTTTAATACAGTTCCTCATATTATGGTGACCCCCAACCACAACATTATTCTCGTTGCTACCTCATAACTGTAATTTTGCTACTGTTAGGAATCACAATGTAAATAAATATCTATATTTTCTGATGTTTTTAAGCCACCCCTGTGAAAGGGTCATTCCACCTCCAAAGGGGTTGCTACCCACATGTTAAGAACCATTGCTCTGCAATCTTACCTAATGGCTTAATTTTTTCCAGATTCTCAGTAAAATCTTCTGTAAATGATGGCAGTTACCTCTGCCACCAGCCAGGATGAGGCTTGTGTGTGTGTGTGTGTGTAACATAAAACAAATATCAGTGGCTGAGATGAGTTAATAATTAATTTTCCCCTCATATGTGATGGTTTAGTGTTGAGCAGCTCAGAAGTAGAACCACAGTTTCACAGACACAGATGCTGTGAGTCTTCCTCCTCAGATGTCCTTAGTGTGCTTTCCATCCACAGTTGGAGGTAGAGTCAGTCACAGAGTGTCTGCTGCAGCTCCCCTCATCTTGTCTATTTTTCAGGCAGTGATAGACTGGAAGGAAGGAGCAACGGATAAGAACCACTTCCAACCCAAGTTAATCCCTGTTAAGGAAACTTCCCCAAAACCTTACCCAGAAACTGCCGTTACCCTTTCTTGTGTGTGGTTAGATAGAAGATACGAATTTTTAACAACCCTAGAACTTCTCCTAGAATGGAGTATGATAATAGAAAAGCAAGAGCAGACTTGGCTACAAATGCCTACTCAAGGGTTGATGCTGTTCTCCTTGACCAGGGTACACAATAGGACATTATAAATCTGTAGATGATCACACAAGAAAAACTTACCTACTGTGGTTTTTCCTAAATGCCTTTGTAGCCAGTTCCCACTGTTTTCGCCCAGCCCAGCCATCTTCTCCTGCAAGCCTCTTTGGAGCTCCAGCTTGGGTTTAGTTTCCCTTTGCTGGACTCCCAGAATGCTTTGGGCATATTCTATCTCATGGTTCTCCTCTAATCTTGAGCAACCTGATCATAAAACAAATAGCAGTAGCTATTATGTATATGTATTATGTATATGCCTTATTCTTCCCTATTGGACATGTGCTGAGCAATGCAATAGCTAACTGCCACTTGAGACAATGGCTCCATCAGCCTGTGGCTGATCTAGATGTCCATAGGTGGATACACGTAAAAAGGAAATGATTCAGGTTTCAGAAACAATACAGATGTAAAATATTTTTATTTCCTATGGTGTTTTTATCTTTAAATGATAACATTTTAGATCTGCCATGTTAATGAAGTATAGTATTAAAATTAATTCCCCAATCGCTTTTGACACTTAATATATATGTGTATGTGAGTGTCCAGGGTGCCTTGCACTTGTGACTCATGTTGACTTGTGAACCAGCACTGCTCTACTTGTGGCTTCTCAAGGGCAAAGGTCAATTTCACTGATATTTGTTTTTAGTGTCTGAATGGTATTTGCTAGGCAGCAGTTGGTTTGACAAAATCCTACATGAGATGAAAATCTTGATGCCAATTATGGCAAAGTCGAGCAAGCAAGAAAGACAACATCAGTTAGGGACATCAGCCCAGCAGAATCCAAATAGACCAATAGAGAATCCTAGACAGAGAAAGCCAGAGAACAGCCAGGGTATCTATCCGTCCTAGCTATAAATGTCATCTTGACATAGAGCTCAGAGTTACCTAAGAAATGAGTCTCAACTAAAGGACTCTGGTTTGATTGGTTTGGTCTGTGAAAATGTCTAAAAAGAGAGCACCTTGATTGGTAATCGACACAAAAAGGACCAGCCTATTGTGGGTAGCATTAGTTCCCTGGGAAGTAGGAGGGGCTAACCTACTGAGAGTAGCATAAATTCCCTGGGCAGATGGTCGTGGGCCATATAAGAAAGCTACCTATGTGTATTAGTTACTTTTCTATTGTATTTCACACTGCGACCCTGGCACCTTGCAGAAGGATGAGTTTATTTGGGGCTTACATTTTCAGAGGGATAAGAGTACATCAGCATCATAGTGGGGACATGACAACAGGAAGGCATGGTGGCTGGAATGGGAGCTGAGATCTCATATGTCAAACCACCAGCAGCAAACAGAGGGGAGGGCAATGTGGGGATAGCAGGAGGCCTTGAACCCTCATAGCGTTTCTGGAGGAAGGGTGATCAAGTATTCAAATTCCTGAGGCTATGATGGATCTCTCATTCAAACAGCCACCTTAAATATGAGGCCGAGAGGGAGCCAGCAAGGACATTTCTGTCTGGTTTCTCCTCAGGTTCCTGCTTGAGTTTCTGCCCTCACTTCCCTCAGTGAGGGATTGTAAGCTGCTCGTGTAAGCTGAAGGAGTGCTTTCCTCCTCTAAGCTGCGCGGTATTGTTCACAGCAACAGAATGAATCGGCCAAACCTCATTTTCTTCATCTGAAACCAGAAATGGCTTACTACTGACATCGTCAACTTTTGAGGAGAAATACTGGAGGCTATGCCAGTAAGACTCTTGGCAGAGACCCTGACATATAATGAACGATCAATAAATGTTAGATCTTTTTTTTATTAGTTTTTATGGGTCTGGTACAAAAGAGAAGTAATTTTTTTTAAGGTTACCAAAAGCCAACCAGCATTAAGTCATTTCCCTACTGAATATTAAAACAGAATTTTTAATCTATGATGACAAAAATAATTTGTGCTGGCAGATGGCACCGTGTCGTCACCCACTTTGTCACTCTGAGTTGAATGGATTCTACATAAAAATACCATCCAACTCTTTGCTGGTTGGGAAAAACACCTACACAGAGAGGCACTGCAAGGCTGTGAGGTTAAAATGTCCCTGGACTCAGGTTCTGGGAACTAGCCTCTCAGTGCTGGCTGGGTGCTAGCAGTCAGGTCTGGTCGCATAGCATCTCTGTTTTAGTGACTTAGAATATCTACTTACCCTAGCTATACACCTACCATTGGTCACTGTGGGATTTTGGTTCATGCTTTCCCCACAGAGCTTTCTAAGCACTCAGGTTGGAAAGGGCCTGGGACTGTGGATGAGGACAAAAGAAATACTCCTGAAATAGCTTTATGGAGTCTTCTACAAAAAGAGTCATTTTTCACTTGCAGTCATTGGCCAAAGAAAACTGCCCGATTCATACCTATCTTCAAGGCAGCAGGAAGGAGCAATCCCAGCATACAATTAGAAGGATTGGAATGGTCACCCATGAATGGTTCTGACTGCTCCTGCCACCAAAGGTATCCTCCTGATGTTAGAGAGATGACTCAGACCAATGTCCCAAGATTACACTCTTAATAATGCTAACAAAATCCCCCTATGAAACTCAAATTTAAATGATATTCTGGATATTTTGGTGTTGGGGAAAAAAAAACAAGACAGTAGATAGTGTTTTAAAACCATTTTTAATTACAATTTTTCAATGAAATACCACACCTAATCATGGCTGGATGGAGTCGTCGCAGCTTGCAGAGCAGAACCTTTTAGACAGCACCTGAGCCGTGTGCAGCAGAGCAAGAAGCATGAGCCCGTGCCCTCCGACACCAGCTCCGCTCTCAGGGGTTCATGTGAATGCAACCACCAAAAGCTCCAGGCCCAAGGACGTTGATCTACAACATCCGAGTGTTACTAATTGTGATAGCAAAAATAAAATGCTTTATAACCGACTAAAATGAAAACTATTTCAATGTTCCACTGTGGAGAATGGGCCAGGCAAATGACAGACATGCTCTTGTGCATCTTCAAGGCTGTTTATCAACTATAATGGGAAAACAAGCTGAGGATTCGGTGTTGAATAAACGTAGAAGCGTGTGTACCCTTCTCCCCAGTACAAAGGCTCTGTGAAGTAGCTATGTGAGCAGGATCAATCTCGGGAATCCCTCCAGGAGAACTGAGACCTACCATGTGCTGTATCTGGTCCGTACTTCAGAAAGCCTACTGGACAAACACACAGGGCTGAGCTGAGAACACGTTAAAGGGAGAGGACCATCATCCTTATTTTAATCTTTTAAGAATTTCATACAAGAGTGTACTGTGTTTGTATCCATTTACCCATCCCCCTCCCTCCTCCAGTCTCTCCCATGTTACTCCATTCCCTCTTGAACTTATGAACTTATGACAGTGTGTGTGTGTGCGCGCGCACCGCGCGCACAATATACTGAGTCCAGTAAGTGTTGCCTATATGTGCATGTGTTTAGAGTTGACCATTACGGTTAGGAAACCTATCAGGGAGCCCAGGGGACCATCTTTTATAAGAGCCTTAACTTAGTGACTACTATGAGAAATGGCGTGAGGCCTATAACAATAGCTAACCAGGGTCAGTCCTCTGTGACCAAGAAAGTTCCAGCAGTGAAGAGTCCACAGGCAAAAAAGTCCTTCCCTCCTCTTTTGACTTCCCTGTTCTAGAAAAACCCAGACTGAAGAAGACAGGCCTTCCCTACAGGCCTTCAAGCGTAATTTAAAACAAAATCCCCCTGCAGGGCAAATGTGACTCCTTCTGATAAACCTGTCCTTCGTCCATCAGTTTGCAAGCTCTAGCGCTTGGTCAGATAATGTTGCAGGAAGTGAGCGGACTGAGTTCAGCAGCCATGCTTTCGTTTCTCTCTTGACGTTCAGAAGATAAAACTTACAGAAAGCTAAAAATCTCTCTAACATAATGATTCTCAGCTAACGTCACTCCCCGTATCTGGTGATATCTGATGACGCTAAGCTGACACAACTAGGGGCAGGAGGCTGCTACCATCTAGGAAGTTTAAAGACGAGGCTGAACAGCCTGTAGGACATACCAGAGCCCCTCCCCCCACAACAAGAACTGTCTACCCTGAAGTGCCAGTGATGCCTAGCCTGAGAAACCCTGTTGCGAGTAGTCCGTGTGAAAATTGGAAGAAGGAAAACTATTGAGACCTTTAGTGTGAACAGAGTGCTTAAGCCCGTTCACACCTAGGGAAGGACAGAAGCGAGAAGGGTTGCCGTTTCTTGAGCTAACACATTGAAAGGGAGCAGCCAGGACACGTGATAGTGACAGTGACGTAACACTGAGCATATGCTCCTCGTCCACCTCTTTGGATCCCAGGAAGCAGAGGTTTACCCTCCCCACACCCTAACCTTGTGTCCCCAGACCTCTAATCTCACATGCAGCCTATGGGACACTTACTGCATCTGTGGGTGATGGGGAAGGGTTTTCTTAGCACACAAACCATTGGAGAAAGTGTTTTGGCATCTCACATCCTTGCCACACAGGAAAGCTTACCTGACGTACTATTTTTTTGCTGCTAAATAAAGATATTACAAAACTACTTGTTTGGGAAGAGGCTGTGTACTTTGCTTCAGGTCTTCTGCGCTATTTCCAGATTGGCCTGAATACATGTCTTCAGCAAGTTACTTCAGGGAAGAAATAATTGATCAATTTTAAACTACCAGGAATAGATTTTAACTCCACTCTTTTCCAGGATTGGCAGAGAGCACACAGCTCAAGCAAGGCAGGGGACTATAAGTGGACACATACCAGATTGTTGCATCAATAAATTCTTTGTGGAGAGTTTCTCCTCTGAAGAGTTCATTTAAGCACACGCTGTCTCCATATATGATTAGTGGGCCCGCACAAGCCATAATAGTGTGGCTCCATCTATGAGCTGAGTCGATTTGGGAACCTTAGGGTTGCCTCTCCCATATAGAAAACAAAATGGTTGCCAGAGGCTCTGGCTTGGTTTTTAAAAATAAATTCTCAAAACATAGATAAATAAAAAGTAAAAAGAGGTGGCCAGGCATGATGGTACCTGCCTGGAATCTCAACACTTAAAAGGCTGAGGCAAAGGGGTTACCACAAGTTCGAGGCCAATGTGGTCTACAAAGCAGGACCCTCCCCTTTTGCAAAAACCCAGCACCACCACCACCACTGGTGCTGCCATCGCAGCTATCACTGCCACCAGTGCCGCCACCACCACCACCACTACCACCTCCACCTCCTCCACCAACGCCGCCACCGCCACCGCAACCTCCGCCATTATCACTGCTGTCGCTGCCGTCGCTACTACCAGCACCACGAAGCTGTTGTGAACAGTTAAAGAAAGAGTTTGCTACTACATCTTCATATAGGGTGCGAAGGGCTATAGGATCCAAACACTGTATATGCCAATATCGTATGTATTTAAATTGAGATTCTGCATCTAAGAGAAAGCGTGCAGCATTTGTCTTTAAAAAAAAAAAAAAACATGACTCGCACTTGTTCCTCCTTTCTTTCGACTCATTCCCCCATGTAGTAGTCTCCTTTCTATTTTCTCGTCTCCTTATGATATTTTTACTAAATCTAGATTGTGCCTATGGGACAGATATGATTTTTTTTTTTTTGAGTGTGGTTTATACTGCTTCTGGTGGTGATCTCTACTTCTGTCTATCTTCCTGCTCACAAGTGATTCATAATTCTTCCTGGCTGTAGATACTCAACTGTGTGAATATATATTTTTTAAACTAAATGATACATGGTCCAAGGTATGCCCCATTAGAAATTATTGTCAGTGAAAGCTTTTTCTGTAATTTCAACTGTGTGATATTCCCAGTTGCTCATAGACTAAAGATAGATGGTTTTCGCTGAAACATATGCGAAG
Source organism: Rhabdomys pumilio (assembly GCA_030674055.1). Lineage (NCBI taxonomy): Eukaryota > Metazoa > Chordata > Mammalia > Rodentia > Muridae > Rhabdomys > Rhabdomys pumilio. The sequence continues at coordinate 154,295,777 of JANHMN010000003.1, forward strand.
GTTAGAGTGAAATCCAAGGACACACACAGTTCTTTTTTGAAGCATCTTACCAGATTGCCCTCTACAGAGGCTGTGACAATTTCCACCCCATAGATCATCACTAACACATTTTATTAATTCTTTTATATGATTAAATAAGTTTAAGCAATATTTTATTGACAGTTTCTTTAGTGCTACCTTGTGGAATGATGTAAGTTTCTTTTCACTTTGAGAGAACGTTTTTAAAGTGGTAGGGATGTGTTTATTAGTGCTGGTGGTTCAATTGAGAACAGACAACTCAGTCCAGGGTAGTCTACATGCTGTTGGTTGGTTGCAACAAAACCACATTTATGAGGACTTCAAGGTTCTGATACCCAGCCACCCCAGCCCTCCACTGTTGCTGCTGCAGTCCTAACGGGCCTTTCTACACTGCTCCAAAATGCTGCAGTGTGCACGTCGATGGTTGGCAGAGGGTCGGCCTGCCTATGAATGTGATGTGTCTCTTCACAGCATGTGATGCTTGTATTTTCATGTCCTTTCCAAGGATATATAATGTTTTTCTTTTATTATGAAATATTTGAAGCATATATAAGACAGATTAATATAGAGACCTTCATTAACAAGATTTAAATGTTATTTTGTCAAAACATAAGGTATCTCTATTGCCGTGGACAATTGTGATCAAGTGTGTGTGTGTGTGTGTGTGTGAATGTGCATGTGTGTGTGTGTGTG
>JANHMN010000003.1:154296497-154318333 GCA_030674055.1 Rhabdomys pumilio
TGTGTGTGAATGTGCATGTGTGTGTGTGTGTGTGTGTGTGTGTGTGTATGTGTTGGCTGTACATTTTGAAACTAATTCTAGACATCATGCTATTTCCTCCATAAATTTCAGTAGAATGTAGATGTTTTATACACATGCAAAGCAGGAAATAGGGCTTACAGAACATAGTTACTATAATAAATCTAAATATATTATATATTTATATATTATAATAAAATAAAAATAATATAAAGAAATATAAAAAATAAATGAAAAACTCACCCAGATCAAGGGAACATAGGGTAGCCAAGCTCCAGCTGGGATTAAGGGAAGGGTGCGTATTTCCATAGAGGAAACATGTTGAAAAGCAGTGCCTAGAAACTGGATTGTTTACTTCTGCTTTCTTGAGTCGTCTCAAGTGTAACCTGACAATACTCGGGGGCAAACTTTTATGTGTCAAAGGAGTGCCAAGGGCACACAGAGTGCAGAAGTATGGCTAGAGTTGTGATTTCAGTTCTCTCTCAATAACACAAATGTAAATAGAACAAGATCCTGCAAAATATAACCTACCTGACATTTAGAAAGTATCCCAAGTGTTAGAGATAGCACAAAGCACTCTATTTGAATGAAAAATTATCTAGGAACATTCACATGTATTTGGAATTTAAATAATACACTTAAAAATAATATACTGTTCGAGAAGGAATTCACAGATTAAAGAACAAATAACCACTGGAAAGCGGGCAAGAGAAAAGGATGTTGTTAGAACAATGTGAAAAAGGAAAGGACAAAAAGGACAAGGGAAGAGCTCGGATTACATTTACACACCAACATTAAAAGGGCAGCAAAGAGTTAGTGCTCACACAGTGACCAGGAGGAAGACAGGGACACATCGCAAGAATCAGGAAGGTTGGCATCAGAAAAAAAACAGAAAACTGAATGAAATAAAAAGTTGTTTCACTGAAAAGACTGATGACATTGCAAACTGCCTAGCCAGACATCAGAATCAAGAAAAAGGACAGCATATCACCAATAAAACTAAGGAGAGTCGGGTCAGCATGCACCCGTAAGACTAGCATTCTGGAGGCTGGGCATCAAGATCATAAGTTCAAGACCAGCCTAAGTGACAAAGTGAGCCTCTCAAAACACCAGAAAATGGAGAGGGAGGCGGAGGGGAAGGGAGAGGGGGAAGGGTCGGAAAGGGAGATGGGGAGGGGAAGGGGGGGCAAGAATGAATGAAAATTCTAGGCCAATTTGTCTGTGCCGGCCAGTTGAAGAAAAAAATTTGACTTAAATTCTATAAAAATTATGGTCTTTCAAAGAAGACTTTGTTTGTGAATACACTCAAATTTACTTCATATAGTCAGTATTATTCTGATGCCAGACTAGAAAAAGACATTGAAAAAAAATTACAAAGAAATATTAAAGAGCATGGAGGGAAAAAAAATTACTTATTAAATTCTAGCAAACCTAATCAATCCAGCAAAAAGGGTTACATTTTAATACAATGGGGTTTAACTAAAGAAATTCAAGTTTATTTTAATATTAAAAAATTGACACATCAAGTACCTTAGTAGGATTGCAGGATATCAGAATTATATACAAAAATATAAACTGCTTTTTTTTTTTTTCATAGCTATGGATCATTGGAGAGGAAGGCTGTTGGGTGTGGCACAGCCCATTTACACGATCTCAAAGTCCCTCCACACAGTTGCTTATCTAACAGTGAAAGAAGACAGTCTTCACAGGAGAGAAGTCCACTGTGATCAAAATTACCATTACCCTGGCAGTGGGGGAGGGGCATCTGCATATGGCGCCCTCAGAACGACACAACAGCAATGATTTTTCCTCTTGGGGAAAAGACAGAGAAACTCAGTTGGGGGAACGCTTTACTTTTTACTTCAATGTTGTTATGAAAGGCTGAAGAACATTTAGAATAAAGGAGAGTAAGGAAAGCCAAAGGCTCCAGGTGTAGTGCTGGTGAGAGAACGCTGCAAAGGACGCCAACTGGACGAAGGACTGTAGATCAATACCGTATGGTACAGATGCAAAGGTCCTGGGGTTATAACTCCATTGTGGTTATGTAAGAGAATATCCCTGCTCGTAGGTGAGACTCGGGAAGGAAGAAGAAACGAAGGATGAAGGAGGAAATGAGGCCCGAGAACATGATTCTCAAGAGCCTCACACACATACACAAATCATATGTGCGTCCTCCTGAATCAGTCTTCAACGGGTATTTGGGAAATTTGACGTGCTTAGAAAACTGCTTCCCATTTGAAATCGTGGGTTCCTGTGGTTCATAAAACCTATACCTGTCTTCCTGTTTATCCACTAGTGTGCTGTCGATGAAAGTTGGCTTCCCTGCCTTCGCAAAGTCCTCCGTTAATGACAGTTGTTTTCCCGGTTCACTGCCAATAACCGATCCAATGAGGAGTGAAGAGGCAGCTAGATGCTGTAAGAGTGGGTGACTTGGCTTTAACTTCGTCGTTTGAGCAGTACTCTTAACATCCGTGAATTTGTCTGTCTGAAAATGGGAACAAACTAGAGAAATGTGCTCCTCTCACAGGGCCGCTGCAAGAGTTGCACTAAGATTCATTCTCACATGATTTTAGGAAACTATAAAAATGATGTCACTGTCGGTCCCTGCAATCCGCTACTCCATGCTCTCTAGCCTCACCCCTAAGTCCTCGGTGTGGCTTTATTGCCTCGACCAGAATGGCCTGTAGCTGTCTGATCTTTCTCCTGTTACCGTCTTCCATTTCTTAGACACACCAGCGTTCCTCCAATCTATACAGCTCCATCATTACAGTCTGGGCTGCCCTTAGCTCTCACACTCTGGGCTTCTGCCTATTTCCACTATGGTTTTATATATAAATGTAATCACTGAAGCTTGTCCTAAAAGATCACATACAAACAGTTTCACATACAGAATCCTCAGCAATGCTTTATGATATTGTCATCAGTCTATGTACTAAATGCTTTCTTAAAACACTCTTGGCATCTCTAGTAAATATTCCCACTCTTCCTGAAAATGCAGTGAATCAAATTGTGTTTGGGGGCCAGCAAGATGCCTCAGTGGGTAAAGGCAGTTGACAGATCAGAGTTTGATTTCCGTGACCCACATGGTGAAAGGAAAAGCCCCCACTCCCATCAGCTGTCCTGTCACCTCTGTGTGTCAAGCATGGCAGTGTGTACCCCTGTCCTGCCACATGTGCAAAGTAAAATAAAATGCAAAAACAGTTGTAAAATGTCTTTTAGTTTTAGGTTGTCTCAACAGTCTTTGGGATTACCATAGATTAATTATTTAACAAATGATCCACTCAGGCTGGAAATCACTTGAGTCTCATTTCTGAAGGAGGAAGGCTGAAGAGTGGTCCACATTTCAGAGACAGAAACCTACTGGGATATTTGATCATTTCCTTCCCAGTGATCCCCCATAATTCTTGATACAGGTCACGCCCCTTCCCCATTCCCACCCTCATAATATGTTTCTTCTTTTTTTTTTCCCCCTGTACCTAAAGCTCCAGATGTGTGGCAGCTGTTCCTTCACTTGTAAATAAAACAAGAGCCCCCATTTCAGGCTCGGCTTCCTCTAGTCTCAGGAAGGGGGAATGCATCCTGAAAACTCAGCAATTATATCTGATAGGCAGTGACACAGGCAGCCAGCCTCTGTCAACACCCCTGCTGACAAATGACAATCAAGATTCCACTGTTGCCTGGAACGTGGGCCATTTGGGACCTTCCAAGTCATATCTCGAGATAAGCCTCATCCTGGTTTTCATTATCGAAGAAGGAGTTTCTTGTCTTTATTAACAGCGACCCTAACGTAACCCCATCAGAACTGCAGGCTGTCATATCTGATGCACAAATACTGCCTTCTATCTGAGAGTCAGTAGTGAAATCAGGACTATATCATGGATTTTATGACTGCAGATAAGACCCCACTCAGTACTAAAAATGTAGTTAAGTTTTCTTTGACTTTTAACATGGAAGCCCCACCAGAATACATATATAGATCTTTCCATTCAGAGCTAACAATGATGTTGTCCTGGGATCTATACCTTAGACATTCCTCATCCCAGGCTGTCTTCTCTGGCTTCTGGCATTGAGTCTCTGGGGGTGAGAGGGATTTTGTATTATCAAATCTCCTTCTAAATTTTTTCTAGTTTATTGGTATCTGGTTTCATTTGTACCTTAAACATGCCTGAATTATGTTTGTATAATGGGTACCTGGTTCACTCCAATAAATAAAAGCCACCAAGAATTTTTGATTTATCTTAGTTGAGTGCTGTCTGTCAACAGATTTCAGGATATTTTGAAAGGCTATTTGTCAAGGAGGCTCGAGTCTGCCCAAGTCTGAGGCCTGCCTTAACTGTTCTGCTATCAAAGCCGTGGTGTCCAGTTCTCACGCCATGGAAACTGTGACTGTTCACTTGAAAAGAAACCCTGAGTTGTTCTGTTTTCCCTGAGAAGACTTAAAGTAAGAGCTTGTGTTTGACGTGATTTGACCTAAGAGTAAAATATGTTTCCCATTTCCAGTTTATAGAGCATGGATCTTCAACTAGCGAAGCCCATTTCTAAAAACATAAACATTTTGGCCCCAAGCTTTTCTGATGAGAGATAACTGACAGGCATCACCACTCTCTCATGTATTTATAAATGGCAAAATGTTCTTTCTCACACACAAAAGTATCCAGACATTCCCTCATGGACATCTTACCAATCCTCAGACATGTCCTTTTAGTCATGATGACTTATTGTTGAAAGTAGAGTATTATTTCCTTCATACCTTTCCTTCCCTCCAACTCCTTTCATTGGTATTGAAGAACCAGTTGAGAGCTTTCCCAGCAAGACCCTGTCTCCCCCTCTCAACGTTCGGTTCCTCAGTCACCTATAGGTCTCTGTCTAGGGCTGAAGCCTTGCAAACTTCCACCTTCCATGTTAGCACTTCCATGCTGTTATTAGTGTTCAGGTTGTCTTTAGGCAGCCATGTTGATGAGACTTTATAGGTTTAATCCTTCTGAAATTCGTAGGAGACACAATCTCACAGACAACTTTATGTTCCTCTGGCTCTTACTACACAAATCTCTTGTTCTCTGAAGTTTTAAAGACTAAATTTTTTTGAGATTATAATATGACTTTATCATTGTTCCCCTCTCCTCAGGCTTTCCCGTGTCCCCCCTTGTCAGCAAACTGTATCAACCTGCCAGCTCCAAATGACACAGAGACTTTTTATTATTTATGAAAGCTTAGGCGTTGTAGCTTAGGCTTGTTCCCAACTAACTTTAACATAGTTAACCCCTCTATACTAGTCTACATTTGTGACATGACCTGTTACCTGTCAATCAATTCCTGTTCAACCAACTTGCTCCATGTCTGGGGAGCAAATCCTCCTGCCTCTCAATTCTTCCCACAGTTCCTAGCTCAGCCTAATGTCCCACTTTTTCTCTCCTGGCCTATAATAGCTTTTATTAAACCAATCATAGAGTGATGGAGAAGAATGTTTAAAAATATGATGCAGGGGCTGAGCAATTAAAAGAACAATACCAAAGTCCAGACAGCACTCAGAACATGTATATCCAAGCAACGTTTTACAAACTGAACATTTCTTATTTATGTGTATGTGTGTGTGTGTATATATTGTGTATATACAGAGGGCTGACCATCTGATAGTACATAACCAATTGGTATCTTGTTCCCTGGGAAAGATTATTTATCTAGTTCTCAGCATTCCTTAGTTTCCTGTAGTTCTTTGTCTAGGCCTGAGACCTCATAAACTTTCTCCCATCATGTTTTATTGTTATTGACCTTGTTTAAGTCATAATTATGTAGATATACTGTTAAGACATTATGGATGTAGCTTTTGACATTTATAGAAAACACAATTTCACAGCAAACTCCCAGATCACAAAGGAGATCTTACAATTTTCTGCCCCCTTCTCCAAACTGATCCTTGCGCTTAGGGGAAGGGGTTGTAGATGTATCAGCTGGCAATGAGCTCCATGAGTTTGCATTTTGATGGGTTGTGGTTTTCTGTAATGGTCTCTATCTGTTGCAAAGAGATGTTTCTTTGGTAAGAGGTGAGAACTATACTTATCTGTGGGTATACAGATCAATATTTAGAATGTAGTTAAGAATCGTGTTGGCTTAATAAAACGGTGGCTGTGGGTTCTCCTACAATATCCATTATTCCACTAGCTTTGGATAGTTGGCTAGGTTTCTAGTACCAGGCATGATTTCCCTCTCGTTCAGTAGATTCTCCATCCAATTAGAGAGATGTTGGTTTCTGTAGGAGGAGCTAAGGTGGGAGGAGTAAAGAGAGGAAGAGGAGGAGGAAGGAGAAGAAGTGGAGAAGGAAGAGAAGGAGCTAGGAGAGAGACAAGACGAGAGACAGGGAGACATGGAGGCTGATGTTTGCTTGTCTGTAGCAGTCAAATGTAGTAGTATATCTATGTTGGATATTGGGTTACACCTCTGATTGTAAGGGCATCTTGTTATTGATCATTACTAGATATATAAGCCTTTGGAGAATTTAAGCATTAGAATCTCATTTTCTTACTGGGCCCACATGGTTGGCGGGATGGTCTGGGCAATGCCCAGCCTTTCAGAGACAGTGTGGAAGATTGGCAGAGCCATCTCCCATGGTGGGTGGCAGGGCTGGTGTTTCTGGCTGGCCATTCCTAGCTGCGGCATGCATGTGACCTCTGGCCATGCAACATGGCGGCTGAGCTAGGCAAAGATGCTGCAGCTTAGATAGTCGGCTTGACTGGTGGCCTTTTTTTTTTTTTTTAAATAATTACTACAACAGGTTTCTGCAACATGTCTTTGAAATTATAGCACCCTTAGGATCACTGGGCCATGCTAGTGGTTGTTGTGGTTCCTACATATCATATCTGTGTAGGACTGTTGGTGGATTTGATTCTTTTGGAAGCTTGCATAGTGCCTTCTGGTACCACAAAAGTCAGTCCTCAGGAAGGAGGCCCTCTGATCAGTCAAGCTCAGGGCCTCTGAGTCCTGTGTTCAAAGTGCACAGCACATTCAGCAGTGAGGACTTATTTTCCATCTCTGGAGGGCAACCAAGGGCAATAGCAAAAAGACTATAATGTTTTGGTAGTCTCTTGAACAGCTGTGACCAATAATTCAAAAGAGGACTTCTTATGCCTGATGTTGGGGTTTTTGATAGATGGTCTGTGGCTCTTGTGGGGAAGCATTGTCAGCCCAAGTGATAAAATGTTTAAACTGTACATGTTTATACAGTGAATGACATGTATTATGGGCACTTTTAGGCTAATAGTGTGACTCTATATTTTCAGATATATTTCAGATATATATTTCAGATCCTTACTGTTGTTTTGCTTTCTTTCTGTATTTATATCCCTTCTTCCTCCTTATACTCTCCCATTTTCCCTGTCTTCCTCTTCAGATCAGTTTTATCCTGCCATACCCCTCTCCATTGCTCATCCTACCCCTCCCTTGCAGTGGTACCTTCTTACTTTCCTGGCTTCTGAGGTCACTTCAGGTTATGTCTACAGATTTGGAGCTAAGATGTTGTATTTGTACTTCTGGGTCCCAGTTACCTCACTCAATTATGTGTCAGGGGCAGCTTTGCTCATATACACTGAAGGCCTAAAATCAGCCATAGGCCTAAGTCAGCCTGACAACACAAAGTCTCAGGTCTCTGCGGAAAAACACTGAAACAGATAGCGATAAGATATTGTAAACAAGCAGCTTTGGTAGAAATTTACCAGCCTAGATAGGAACAAGTAGTCATGGGTCTTGTAGATAGTCATAGACCTTGGGTAGCCTTGATGGATAGTACCAACTTAGATAAGGACAAGTGAATCATAGGTGGAGTCATAGTGAACTGTCCCCTGAACCTTCACCCAGCTGACACTCTGTTCTGGAAGATATCTGTCCTTTCCCTGAACACCTACACTCCTGCATCATCCCCTTCCCCACATCCTGCCTTTTCGTGTATAAAACCTCTGTGTGAAAAAGTAAAAATTTTGGTTTGATCAGTCTATAGACAAGCTGTGGTTCCTTGTGTTCACCTGTCCCCCATCTTCTCTTTCAGGTGACCTCCCCAGACCCCTATTTAATGCCCTGCTGGACAGGACAAATACGACTTTTTCTAATTCCACCTATTTACCTCTTAGACAACCTCAGATATATCTTGCTGGGTATGCTAGTAATACAAGCCTTTGACTGCTTTCTGTCTCAGCTATTTCCTGGTTTGTGCGTGTGATGAGCAACCTTGAAGGATAAAGTAATTGATATCTTTGTCTGAGCTACTGTTTGCTGCTACATGGTAGATTCTCAGGCTCAGTGCTCCCCCTCTGAGGCAAAGGATGGCACCAGTCCCTCCACATCTGCCTGTGGGCCTTGGGCTTAGAAAACATGCATTATGGTTTATTCTGACTACTGTTCTTTTCCTGAGTCATAAACTCTTTTATTTCTGACTCAGGAGTCTTGTGTCAACATGCCAACACAGCAGCTACCTAGTTCATTAACTTGCAGATGGCACACAGAGACTTCTCACAGTTTTTAGCAACTGCAAGAATGGAGGTTTTTAAAATATTTATTTTATTGATTTATTTATACATGGGTGGAGCAGTATGATGTGCATGTGAGTGCAGGTGTCTGCCCAGGCAGAAGAGGGCATTAGATTCAATTCCTTGGAGCTGGAGTTACAACATGGCTGTGAGCTACCTAAAGTGGGTGCTTGGAAACTGAACTCACATATTTAAGTATTTATTCATTTCTTTATTCCCTAAAAAAATAGAATTTTTATATGATTTAAAATTACTGTCCTTTGTTTCTATGGGAAGTGCTCTAAGATCATAGGAAGATAAGAGAGATATCTTATTATATACATACTAGAAATATCAAAGGAAAAATGGAAGGTGTGTGTTTTTGAAAGGAAGAGTTTGCAAACACTTTCTAAATGTGAATGCATTTTCCCCAGCTTGGAGAAAAGGCACTTCTGGGTTTTGGATTATTTAATAATCACACAAGCGAGCTGAAATGTATGTCAGCAGAAGGATGGGAGCTCGAACGCAGAAGCTCTGGCTTTCTGAGACATCCCTGGAACTCAAGAAGTTATGGGATTAGGGTAGGGCCTAGACAGATGAATCAGCAGTTAAGAGTGAGTTCTGCTCTTGCAGAAGACCTGAGTTTGATACCCAGCACCCACACTGGATGGCACACTGGTGGTTCATGACAACCCCTAACTCCAGCTCCAGGAGTTCCAACATTCTTTCCTGGCCTCCTGTATGCATGTGCACACATCCATACTCAGATATACATACACATATGATGAAAAACAAAAATATAATCTTAAAAAATATAAACAAAAAATGAAGTATTGAGTACATGCATTTCTTTCTCTTCAATACACAAGGAGGATTTCTGCTTAAAACTGACAGCCTAGGTCCTGCTATGCTTCTGTCATGCTTTGGATGTGAAATGTTCCATAATGGCTCATTTGTTTGAATACCTTATCCGCAACTGAGGGAGATTTGGAAACCTTAGGGACAAAGGGTCAAGTTGCCAGAGGTAGGGCAGTTTGTCCAGTCCTGTGCTCGGCTTTCTAGTTGACTACAATGGTGTACGAGCCACCTCTCTATCATGACAAATGGAAATCCTTTGAAACCATAAGCCAAACATTTCCTCCCTCCCTAAAGTTACTTCTGTGAGGTGTTTTGTCACATCTATAAGAAAAGTGAGTAACCACCCCCCTTAATTTATGCAAGAAACCCAGACAAAGCCAATCAGTGGTCTTCAACAGCGGAGGAGAGACCACACCCAAGCTGTGGAACTAGAAAGGAAGTAACCCAGTGAGGGTGATGCTGGGATTGCCTGCTTTTCTGCCTTGACTGCAGAATGGGATGCAGGTATCAAAATAAACTAGTCCTGCCGTGGAAGGTAAAGATGCTGTGGGGTTTCTGAGGCAGATCACTAGTGGGGAAGGACCCATATGAAGAAATGGTAAAAAAAAAAAAAAATAAATCTTCCTGAGTTGGGGGTAGGGAGAGCTCAACAGGGAAAATTTTTGTTGTGAGCCTGAGGGTCTGCATGTGCATCCCTAAAGAGCAGCCAAAATCCAGTGTGCCATCATGTGCTTTAACCCCAGAGGTAGGAGAAATGGAGGCAGAAGGATTTCAGAGGACTTGTTGGTCAGCCAGTCTAGCTGAAACAGGCTCAGTGATAGTCTGTCTCAGTAAATAACATGAAGAGCAATGGAGAAGGGTCCCTGATGGCTACATATGGCCTCCATGCACTCACACATAAGTTAATGCACATATACATACATGTATACTCCACACAGAGAATGGAGGGAAGGGGAAGGGAAGATGGAAGAGAGGAAAAAAGGAAGGAAGGAAGGAAGGAAGGAAGGAAGGAAGGAAGGAAGGAAGGAAGAAAGGAAGGAAGGAAAGAAGGAAGGAAGGAAACAAGCAAGCAGGCAAACATAGGGCTCCCATGAGTTTCATATGTCATTTTTGGTCCTACAAGATAGACAAAACTCTGCAGGAGAAGGATAAACATTATAGAACCATAAACAGAATAGCTCTTAAAATAATAAGAGGTAAGAAAAACTCTGGTGCCAACCAACCCAAGTGGATACACTTGACAAAGACTCGAGGAACTTGGAAGAAGCCACAGAGTAGACACAGATCTAAACTAAATATGGAAAAAAAGAAAGATTTCTAAGTCATAGTGAATCTAAACCATCCTTAGAAGAATGAAGAGCCAGCCTATAACTGGCTACCTATGTGAACAAAACTCAAAACAAACTCCTTAAAGAAAGAAAACAAAACTCGGATAATTCAGCAGCAAGAATGGGGAGCTTCTATAATAGAAAGATGAGCAAGTGACATCAAATACATACTAATTAAGACATTTCTGAGTATGTCAGGTATGAAACTGGAAATGATGGAAAGTAAAACATATTTTGAACTGCTTGTTAATTGGAACATGCAATGTGTCCAAGTTTGGTTGCATAAACTAACTCATAACAATAGAAAGGTTAGTGGTCTTACATTTTTACATTAAGACGATAGGACAAAAAGGCAAAATAAAGTCAAAGAATTAGAAGAAGAAATAAACCATAAACAGGAAATATCAAGAAAAGAGAAAACAAATAAATAACATAATCTAATCATACATACAAAACTTGATTTGTTTTAAAAAACTAAGGAAATGAGCAAAAACATTATAGATCTGTATAATTAAAAGAATAACATATGGGGCTAGAGAGATAACTCAGAGGTTAAGAGCACTTTGCTGCTCTCACAGAGGTCCTAAGTTCAATTCCCAGGAACCATGTGGTGGCTTATAACCATCTATAATGAGATCTGGTGCTCTCTTCTAGTGTGCAGACATACATTCAGACAGAACACACTATATATAATAAATAAATAAATCTTTAAAAAAGAATAACAGGAATTATGAGCAATTTTCTTAGCAAATATGTAACTTGGATGAAAATTTTAAAATCTTAAAAAAGGACAAAAAGTGCCAACAAAATGGAATCTTGAGACCTGTGTCTACAAAAGAAATTGTATTCTCATAACTAAAACTTCAAGTCTCAGAGGCTTCAACAGTCAAATTTTTTCAAACACTTAGCAGAAAAATGCTAATTGTATATAAATATTTTCATTCAAAATAACATTCCAAATACATGAAACTTTGTAATATCAGAAGATAAGAAAAACATTTGACAAGTATAGAAGATAAGACATTCAAGAAAACAGATAAAAGAGAACTTCCCAATCTCATATAGGGTTTCAAAAACACAACCCACAGTATGATACATTGTGGTGACATACTAGGCAGTCCTCAATTGGGATAACTTCATACTGGCAGTAAGAACTGTGACTAAATTGAGACCCATCCCATGGGCAAGAACCAATCCCTGATACTATTAATGGTACTGTTATGCTTGCAGACAGGAACCTAACATAACTGTCCCTTAAGAGGCTCCACTCAGCAGCCAATGGAAACAGATGCAGAGACTCAAAGGCAAACATTAGCTCAGGGAATCTTGTAGAAGAATTGGAGGAGGGATTGAAGGGCCTGAAGAGGACAGGGACTCCACAAAAAGACCAACAGAGTCAAGTAACTTGGACCCTTGAGGGATCCAGGAGACTGAACCACCAACCCAAGAGCAAACGTGGGCTGAACCTAGGTCTCCTGCATATATAAAGTACATATGCAGCTTGATCTTCATGCTGGTCTCCCAACAACTGGGGCAGGGGCTGTCCGTGAATCTGTTGTCTACCTATGGATCTCATTCCCCTAACTGGACTGCCTTGTCTAGTCTCAGTGGGAGAGGTTGCATCTAGTTCTGCAATGACTTGATGTATGAGGAAGAGGGGAGATACCCAGGGGTTTGCCCTTCTCATAGGAGAAGGGGAGGGAGGAATGGGGAAAGGTTCTGTGTGAGGGGGTACTAGGAAAAAAGAGGAGCTGATATTGGAATGTAAAATGAACAAATACATTTTTAAAGTAAAAAAAAAAAAGATTAAATACATGAAAGAAGTTGAAAGACCTGAGATTTTCAAAGATATGTAACAACCAAACTCCCACAACTGTAGAAAAATTTTGTCTATTTCTTATAAAACCAAGCATTCATACTATGTTGTTCTCTCTCTCTCTCTCTCTCTCTCTCTCTCTCTCTCTTCTTTCTTTTCTGTTTTGGTGTTGGGAATTTTGAGACAGAATCTTACTATGTAGCTCTGGCTGCTGTAGAATTCACTGTGAGGAGTTCTGGGATTAAAGGTATGCCCCACTACATCTGCTTCACACTGTTATACTGACCTAAGAGAAATTACAAAACATATATGCACATTATGATAGTTACTGTTAATTTTCAACTTGGTAGAAACTAGAATTACCTGTGAAACTGTCATCTGGGAGTGCCTGAGGGGCATTACATTACATTACATTACATTACATTACTCAAATGAGAAACCCCACCCACTGGTAGTGACACTGGTTGAGAAAAGACTGTGACAAAGTGTTCCATGCTCTTTCTTCTGACCTAGAATGTGGTGTGACCACGTGACCAGTTGCTTCAAGGACCTGTTCCCTTGACTTCCACACTGTGACGTACTATACTCCTAACCATGAGTTCAAGCATAGCCTTCCTCTCTTCAGTTGCTTGCATCAAAGTATTTTATCACAGCATTTGGGAGAAGACACAAAAATATTGCTATGAAAATATTTACATCAATTTATTCATAATAGCAGAAGCCTTTTAAATAACTTCAAAGTGACCCAATAAGACTAAACAAGTTGTCACCAGTACTTAGCTGTAAAAATGAACTACTAACATGCAACAATGAATGACACTGCAGACATTATGTTAAGTAAAGCATTATCTCAAAAGGGTAATGCTAATCCATACTGGAAATAAAAAGGCAGAGTACTGATTACATATGGAAAAGTGTGGGGGAGATATCAGAAAAGACATTTTCTAACTGGTGGAAATGATGTGAATATTGGCATTTATATATTTAAAAGTATATGAATTTAGTTATCATTAAAAAAATAAGAACCACTATCAAATGTTGAATCACAGCAAATGATCCACAGGTTGGAACATATGAGATGTTGTTGGTTCATAAAATTTACTATGATTTTGAACAACAACAGCAACAACAAAATGCTAGACACATCCCACTAGCTGGCACAAGGAAGCTAACATAATAAACACAGCATTTGGTGGCACAAAGCAGGCATATTGACTGATGCAACTGAGTTGAATGCCCAGAAATTAACCTACACAAGGACAGATTTGAAGACAGAAAAATGTTGGTGTTTCCACTTTCAGCTTTTGGGAAAGATCCCTGTTGATTAAAAAAATTTTCATTAGACTCCATCTCTTAAAGATCCCACTATCTTCTAGTGCTAAAGACAAAGCCCCAGATGCTGGACATCGATCTTGAAGAAATAACACTTGCCATGCTTGATTTTGGTCTGACTTTGATCTGATACCTTCTTCTATGCCCCTATTCCTGCCTTTTAGAATGAAAGTTTGCTTGGAAGTATGTAGAGGGGTTTTTTTTTCTTTCTTTTTTTTCTTTTCACTTTTTTTTTTTTTTAACTTTAAGAGCTCACAACTAAGAATTTGCCTTTAAGTCTCAGAAGAGATGTGACCCTCTTTGAAACTGTTAGGATTCTTAGGATTCTTGGAGATGGTACTGAGGATACTTTTTGCATGATGAGATGGATGCTTTGGCTTAGTGAGATGTGTTTTTAGATCAAGATGACAGCGGGTGTCCTTGTGATGTTTGGTCCTTGCTGTCAACTTGATTAGGCTGAGAAGCCCTTTAGGTCCTTGAAAAGCATATGAGATGTGTGTCTTTGAGGGCTTCTTAAGAATTAACTAAGTGGGGAAGGCCCATCATTAATAGTAGGTAGCACCACCCAATGCATATTAAATAGAAGGGGAAGGAGAATCTTGTATTAATTTCAAAGCAGTAGACACTCTGAGGGTCATGAGTGGAACCCTACCTCCCCCCCCACACACACACCTCGAGCTACATAGTGAACACACTTAAGGAAAAGGACAGGGAGAAAAGAGAAAGCTGCTCGAACAGTTATAGTTTTCTCTCTCTCTCCTATCCACTACTTCACGATGGTTATGAGGCTCCATCTTGCTTTCCATAACTAAAGGACTGACACCTATGAAGCTATAGATACAATTAATCCTTTTTTTAAAAAATTGTTATGCTCAGGTGACTAACGCACTTACCACCCTAGAGTAAAAAGGTTATACCTTTAAAGATAACTTACCTCAATTGTCATAGGCTGGGAAGCAGTCTCAACGAGGCAAAGAGCCTTTTCTTGGATGCTAGAATGTATGCTAGAATTACTGGAAAGGACAGTCTTCTTAGTCTACCTTCATCCCTTGATCTATTTGCAATGTAGATTACAATGTCTGTTCTTTGCATTTACAAAGACCTAGACGATGGAAAGTCTACTTCCCAAGAAGCTTTAGTACACTTACTTTTATATTTTTACTGCTATTAATATCTTTACAGATTCATTTGCAAGCATAAAAAAATAATATGAGGAAAGTCTGTAGACACTTAATCAACATCCCCCTAGTGACATTTGGCAAAGTGACAGTACAACGTCACAACTAGATAATGACACCCACCAGTCATATCTGGATTATGTAGTTATTTAAGTCCTACGATATAATATGGAAGTACTAGAGCTTGTAGAACCATTCAAGTATAAAGTCATTTATCTAAGTCACTTTTGGCTCAGGGCTATTACTACTAATAAAATTGTTATAGACAGTCACGTACAAGTTTATGTGAATATAAATTTTCATTAGACAATTGCCCAAGGGTTCAATTGTTATGGTGATGGCATATAATTTTATTTACTGGTTTGTTTGCTTGTTTATATGTAAAATCTTCTGCCAGCTTGGTTTCTAGGGTGACCATATTATCCCTGCAGCAAAGGATGCCTGGTCCATTTCTCCATATCCTTGTCAACATTTGGTGCTGCTACTCTTTTTCACTGTTGACATCTTGATAGCTATGTGGTAGAACTTCATCATGGAATGAACTAGCATTTCTGTGAGGGATAATGACAGATGTCTGTAAGGCAGTGGGCTGTGAGAGGCAGCCAGGTATCTAGTCAAGCACAGGCCTGGAACCCCGGACAATACC
Source organism: Rhabdomys pumilio (assembly GCA_030674055.1). Taxonomy (NCBI): domain Eukaryota; kingdom Metazoa; phylum Chordata; class Mammalia; order Rodentia; family Muridae; genus Rhabdomys; species Rhabdomys pumilio. The sequence goes on from JANHMN010000003.1 coordinate 154,312,166, forward strand.
CTAATGGGACGGTAGGTGTTCCACCTTGCTACTGGGCCCTGGATCCTTTCACTTATCTGCAGCCCCTCCCAAAGAAAGTTTTGTGGTCTTAGGTCACGTAGCAAGGGTAGCACAGGTAGAAGTCATGACTACAGGTCACAGAGCCTCAAGAGATCTCCATATTAATGAGATACCTAAAGGCCAGAGGGTATAGCCAATTAAGCATTCCTTCCTAGACCCTCCTCCTCCCTGCAAAAGTTATCTAACCTCAGGCCCACCCTGAGAGCAGGAGAGTACAGCTTCATCCACTTTCCACCATGACAATAAAGCTTTTAAAACCATAGACTTCTTTGTGTCTATGGGGCCTACCACGGAGAACCATAGAGGGGGTCTTTAACCAATGGTTGCCACCTAATCTCCCACTGGAGGACTTCTCTGCATTCCAGCCACAGAGACTGCCACCTCAAGCAAGCTAGCCGAGCCAGCCATGACCCAGCCAAGATAGTCACCTCAACCAAGAGTCTCATCCACCCCGTGGGGTGCCACCGGAGCTTCTCTCTTGTCCCTCTTGGCTACGGGTCGGTCCAGCACATATGCCCCCCATCTCAGTCCTTCTCAGTCTCCCAGATGTGCCTGGGTGACCAAGAGCTGAGACTACCAGTCTCCCACCAGTTTCCTTAGCCTGGAGAACTCAGACCCAAGAGCTCTGTCCTCGAAGGGTCTCTGACTGAGATCTCCCCATACCAGAGCCGTGTTCTGCAACTTTTCATAGCCCAGTATCCACCCTGCACTGTGTGGAGTAAACTCAGTCAAATTGCCACGCTTCTGTCCTCTGAGCTGCAGTTCTAGCTGCCTGGGGTGGCAGACGCTCAGGAACCACAACTCAGTCCAACAGAACCCATGCCCTCGCACGGGCACCACAGACCCACAGATGTCCTGTGCTTATTTGTCACCTACAAATATTTCTCAGCAAAATGTCTGTCCACTCATGGCTTTCACCTCTCTTGACTTGCATTGGTTCTAGATTGTGGTCCACTGTCAAATGTGTGCTTTACTCTGATTTTCTCCCACTTTGTTTTGGTTTTTCATCCTCAGCGCAAAAGCTTTTGGAGATCAGAGGTTTTGGTTTGGATGAAGTCCAGCTTTCCACTTTGACGGCTCATGCTTTTGGTTTCAGGTCTGGGGAAGCTGCCAGAGTCTTCAGATGTTGCCCACTAGGTAGTCTGCTTGTACTTCATCTGGACAGCTGTGACAGTATCCCCCTCACTCCATGCTAACTGCTTATGCCATGGGGACATGAGCTCAAAACACTATAAACCTGTAGGTGACAAACAATGCAGTGCAGATGCATTGTTGAAACACTCCGCTCCTCCTGAAGGACCTCTCGTTGGCATTGCGGCTGAAGAATGAGTGACCCCATGGAAAAGAACAGTATCTCTTGCTGGAGGGCAAGCTTCCTGGCCACTCACATGGCTTCTGCCACAGTAGCCACTACCCTCTAAACGTGTTCCCTATTCTTCTAAAGACTCTGTCAAATTTGTGCCAAGTGACTCATAATTATAGTAGTGACAAGAATAATGGCAGAAAAGTGAGACTGTAAGTGGTGCGCATGGGTGTGTGCACACGTGTGTGCATGTGGAAGTTAAAGGTCAGGTGCCTTTATTATTTCCTACTTTACTTGTTTTGGGATGCTCTGCCACCAAGCAGTTGGCAAGATTAGTCATGTACTAAGCTCCAGGGACTCTTGTTTTTTAAAGGTAGATACCTAGGGGTCTGACTCAGTTTCTGACGCTTGAGTGGCAAGTACTTTACCAACTGAGCCTTCTCTCTGCCACTAAAAGTATTGCCTAATTTAACCAAGTCCACTCCATATGCTTCCAACTCCACAGTGCAACTCATGATTGCTCTTAAGTGACAAGCATTCTTTCTTTCTCCTTGGTAACTAAATAGCACCATGTACCCCTCTTTTGCTACTTGGTTTGCTTGCCTATTCTTGCTTGGTCTTATCCATTTTCTAAAGTGCATGAGTGCCCAAGGGCAAACATTGTGTCTTCTTCCTATTCGGTACCCCTGAAAGATTTAGCACATAGCAAAAAACCAAGAATCCTTAACAAGAATTAATACGGCATCAATTCAAACACACATTGTGTCCTTGCCATCCCCACCATCCAGTCAAAGTACATGCAAGTAGAATTATCTTTGTAATCTCCAGATCAGCTTTAGAAATTGATTTTTCAGAATTCCTGCTTTTTGTGGGTACCTACCTGCAAACCCTGACAACAGTAGAAAGAAAGAAAACACAGAAACACTGAAGCAATTTCATACTGAATATTTAAACTCTATATAACCGGCATTTATATTCATTTTTCCCTTAATTAACTAGTATACCATGACCCCAAAAGTTCATTAAGGAACCTCCTGCCCCCTAAAAAATATTTTACCATGTTACTATAGCAATTCTTTGGGGTTTGTTTGGTTGTTGTTGTTGTTGTTGTTTGTTTGCTTGCTTGTTTTCTGAAAATGGAAAGGACAAAGTCTAGTTGCTGGACTTCCCGGAAAAGGAGTGGCTGTCTTTGAATCTCAAATATTTTCTACAAAACATATTCTTATTGTTTCTAAAACATGGAAAACACTTCATAAATGCTGTTTAAATTAAACACCCAGACCCACAAAGTCATAAAAGCACTGTGCGCCTCTTAAACAGTATTACAAAGAAACAAAATTTTAGAGCCTTACCAACAACACAGTTTCGATTTGTTATAAGTCAAAACAAATAACACAATAACAAATCCCTGTTATTATTTCAGTTGATGTTTGTCTTTTTTTTTTTTTTTTTTCAGTCTTGGCAAATGGCTTAGATCTGTAAATAAGCAATCAAGGAAAGCTGCCTTCCTCACCTTTTAAAGTTTTCAATTTTTATTATGTGCATGTACACATACACATGCATGCATGCTGTGTCATGTGTGTAGAGTTTAGAGAACAACTTTTGGGAGTTAGCTTTCTTCTTCCGAAGTGATGAGATCCAGGTCACTTAGGCTTCTTGGCAAACACCTTTACACACTGAGCCAACACACTGACCCACCTTTCTCTCTCTTTGGTTTGTTGTTGGTGTTGGGTTGTGTTTTTCAGACAAGGTTTTGCTACCTAAGCCAGCATGGTCCCAAACTCGAGGCAATTCCCCTGCCTCCTACAGGCTATGATTATAGACCTGAACCCCACACCTGGCTCTCTTCATTTCTTTGTAGGATGAAAAAACTCTCTCCTTCCACTAAATTATCTGATTGTCTCAGATTTAAACTGGATTTCCTAGTGAAGGCCTCTGTCAGCTACTCAAGTACCATAGTCTTTATCTTGTCGGCATAGATTTTAGGATCACACCAGTTCTTGTTGCAGTTTACAGATGCCAGTTACTATCAGTTCATAGTCACCCAGTTTAGATTGACTCTGATGCAAATCCATCATCCATAAGACCACACTGTGGGAGCTTCCCTTGACATAGTGTGAGATAGAAAGTTTGTCGTCAAGAGCTGCTCTGGGAATGCCTTCTTTTTTTTTTTGTTTCCACCCTGAAGCAGATGTGTACAACTGTCACCTTTAGTGGGGGATTATTTCATACATGCACACTCACTAGCACTTATGAACATCTGTTATCTGCTGTTCACTGTTTTATTGCCACTAAGGGAAGATGTAAAAATAAATAAATTGTAGCTACAGCTTGGAGAGAGCTCACTCTGCAGAAAAAGTGTGGCTCCAACTGCTATAAACCCCCAGCAAAGCATGAAAGCAATTTTGGCCTGGGAAACCTTTCACAGGTGATATAGCATTGGAATCAAGCATTAGAGTGAAAATAAATGCTTGCCAAGTGGGAAGCAAAAAAGAAGAGGGGACAGGGGGAGGGGGAGGTGTTTCCAAGCAGGGGAACTGCCTGTGCCAAGGGCAATGATGGAAAAAGTCATGAGTGAACATGGCCAACCCAGGAATGAGGCGTCTAGGCGGTGGAGATGGGAACGAGGGTAAGACATTAGTATGCATAGGCAGATCAGAGGAGGTATTTTAAAGACTTGATTTGCTGTTTTTAATGCTCCCATTTTGACTGACAGCAGCTACTCACTGTAATGACATATGGGGAAAATGAGCTGTTTGCGACCTGTGCTGAACATTTTAAAGACTTTACCTCATCTTCTCCTCATGGCTATGTGACTCCCCTTGCCCTGTGAATGAATGGGGGAGCTGAGGCTTGGCTGTTCAAGGGTTGTCAAAGCCTGCTTCACCTTTTCACCTCCATGGCCTTTTCGGGCTGTGATGAGCTGTTCTCTTCACTGTGCACGACAATTCTCCCTCCAAATGAAACAGAAAGGCAAACAGGAAGGACAAAGGAAAGGACTTCCAAATCTCTCAGTCCAGGAGTTCTAGGTATCTATTTTCAGTGTGGTTTTTTTTTTTTGTTTGTTTGTTTGGTTTTTGTTTTGGGGGGTTGTTTGTTTGGTTTTGTTTTTTATTTTATTTTATTTTTTTGCTTTTGATCAAAGGCTCCCTCCTCAACTCAATTTTGGCTACTCTTAAAAGCCTATTTTAAAGTCTTATTTGAAGGGGCTGAGATCTCTAGACCACAAGAACTACCTTGTTAGCTGTGAATTAAAAATAGCTTTCTTGAAAGCTTCATTCATTCCATATGCCCTGAACCCTCCCTTCCCCCCTCCATCGGTGATCTTACCAGTGACTTATTCATGGTTTTTGTTACAAGGCTCCTCCTTATCCCTTCCCATCTCAATGCCATACATACAGCAAATGATGCTTCCATTATGTAAATCAAGATTCTGCCTGGTTCAGAGAGGAAAAATTAAGATTTAGTAGAATTTCATCCAAGAGAATGCTGGAGTTCTAATAATTTTTACAAGAAATATTTTATCCAATATTTTAGAAAGAGGCAATTTATACACTATTTAATCTCCTTCAGAATAGACAAAAAGATGGAACCTGGGCTAAAGGATTATAAACTCAATACAGCAGAAAGATAAAATGACAAAAAAAAAATTCCAAAGTTAAGATGAGTCACTCTATGAAAACAGAGCAAGATGAAGACAGCCTAGATTTGAATCAGGATTATAGAACTCACTAGGTTTGTCTCCTTGGAAACTCTCCTGTTTGCAAATCTATGATTGTCTCTAATAGGATGACAAAGCCAAACAATGGTGCAACACAATGGGGATCAGTTTAGGTTGAGAAAAATTGGTTGATGATGATTCTTGAACTGACTACTTCCCTAGCAATGTTCTAAGACTTTCCAATGCATCAATCCCTAATCTTTGCGATGCCCATGAAATGAGTGATATGCTTATCCTAACTTTATAGGTGAATTAACCAAGGCAGGAAGAAGAGAAGCACCAGGGCTACACAGCTTATGTATGATGAAGCTACACTTAACCTGTATGTATTCTCCCAAAATTTATACTATTAAGAAATGTTGACTATTTGAGTCAATGAGATCATGCTGTAACCTAAGAAAGAGACTAAGGAGAGGTCTGTGGGTAGTGAACAGTGTGGACAGGGCATTGACTGATAGATTATAGTTTTACATATTTCAAGCACGGATTCAGCCATACATGGTGTTGGGCTAAATAAAGAGTTGTGATAACTGCAGAAAGATTCACCTCAGGATCTTTGAGAAAACACTTTCCATTGATTTGGATACAGGTAATCATCTATTTGAAAGATACTTAGCAATGAGCATTGTGTAGCTTGTGCTGGAGTAAGAAAAGTTAAACCATTTACTAGAAATAAAGGTAGAGAAATTTGGAGGGTTTTATTTGCTAATTTTTCTGGAAAGATCTCCAAAGGAAAGACAACATAACAAAGAACTCACCCTCTTCCCCCAGCATGAAAAACTTTTTCCTCTTAGGAGATGTTAAGTAGGTGCTGATTTTTAAAGAAGAATTATGAAAGAGAATAAGGAATTCTAGCACTGCAGAAAATATGAGTCTGACATTTGGAAGAAAATAATAAACAAGTCCATGAGGACAGAAGAGAGAGGGATAAAGAGGTGGGGTGTGGGACAGTGAAAGAATAGCTTGGTTTCTGGTGGAGCACTGGCTAGAGATGGCAGGAGACCCTGCAAGGGACAGCATGCATTTCACCACACTCTCAGGCTCCAGGCTCCAGGCTCCAGGCTCCAGGCTCCAGGCTCCAGGC
>JANHMN010000003.1:154318343-154353180 GCA_030674055.1 Rhabdomys pumilio
GCTCCAGGCTCCAGGCTCCAGGCTCCAGGCTCCAGGCTCCAGGCTCCTGACACACAGCCAAAGACCTCCATTGATCAGCACCTTTCAGTCACTTAGGACAATGCTCCTACAGTCCCTCCCAAAGAGAGGTTTGTGTCACTCAGCACAGGTAGAGGGCATGGCTACAGGCCTCAACCTCAAGAGATTTCCATATTAATGAGATACCTAAAGGCCAAAGGGTGTAGCTAATTAAGCATTCCTTCCCAGACTCTCCTCCCTCCTTCCTCCCTATTTAAGTCAGGTTTGCCTGAGAGACAGGAAGTGCAGCCACGTTCACTTTCCACCATTACAATAAACCTTTTAAAACCATGGACTTTCTCAGGTCTTTTGTCCCTCCCCCCCCCCCCCCCCCCCCCCCCCCCCCCCCCCCCCCCCGTGGGGAACCTTGGAGAAGGCCTTTTAACCAATGAGTTGCCACCCACTGCCTAATCTCCGGCATGGAAGACTTCCTGCCTCGTAGACTGCCAACTCAAGCAAACTAGATGACCCAGCCAAGTGAGTCCCGGTAACAAAGAGTCTCACCCTGCAGGTGCTGCCAGAGCTCTTCCTCTCATCTCTCTCGGATGCTGAACGGTCCAGCCCTTACACCCCGTCTCAACTCTTCTGCGGCTCACAGCGGAGCTTGTGAGTCCAGGGGTTTGAGACCAGTGGATACCAGCACACCTTTTTTGTCCGGGAGTCCCCACTCCAGAGCTCTGCCCGCAAAGGGTAACAGACTGAGATCTCCCCATGCCCAGGCAGAGCCCCACTGTTTCTCAGCCCAGTGTTCTCCTGGTGCCACGTGGAGTGAACTCAGTCAAATTCCCACACTTCTGCTCCCTAGTGCTGGGTTTCCAACTACCTGGGGCAGCAGACACTCAGAATCCTCAACACAGCCCAACAGGACTCACGCTCACGTGCAAGCTACAGCCCCAGAGTGGGGTATATAGGAGGGGCTAGAGGGAAGAAAAGGAAAGGGGGAAAATGACATAATTGTATTTAACATTTTTTGAAAGATTAAAACATATAATCACACATAAATATACATCTCAAATGCTATAAAAAATCAATACAACATAAAATACTAAATTGTGTCAGAACACTAGGTAGATATATAGACATTAGAATAATGTCAAAAAAGATTACAGAACAAACAAATGATAGGAATTAATACATATTTTTCAATGATAACTCTGATTTTTAATGTTTTTAATTTCCTAGCCAAAATATATAAACTAGCAGACTGGAATTGACCCACACTAAATTGACATAGACAAATACAGCTGTTTAATGAAAGAATGGAAAAAGGATATTCCAGGCAAGTAGAACTCAAAAACAAGTGGGCAGAGCTATATTAATATTGAGAAAGTACGTATTAAGCCAAAGTTAGTCATAAAAGAAAGATCAGGGGATATACAATTCTAAGCATGCATACCAAAAATTAACACATGCATTGTCACAGACAAAAAAAGCATTAATGGCTATACAAAATACACTGACCTCAATACAACAACAGTTGTGTGACTATAGTATGTGACTTCAGTGCCCAGCTCTCACCCATAGACAGGTAGGTAATCCACACAAAAACCAGCAAACATCAAAGTTAAGTAATATTATAAATCAAATGGACTTAATAGATGTGTACTATTTCATGAACAGCCCTAATATGTATTTTTATCAGTATATGAATTTTTTCATACTAGGTCATATTTGAGAACACAAGACAAGTCTAAACAAGCATAAGAAAATATAAAAATAATGATATTTAAGCACTAATCAAAATTTTTTCCATGTTAAAAAAGCCAGTAACTTACTGCTAGATTCTACTAGAAACTTAAATAAAAATTGTCACCAATTTCTTTCAAACTGTTCCATGAAGCAGACAGGGGGAAAATGCTATAAAACTTGTTTTATGAAGTCAGTATTAACCCAGTATGCAAACTGGATAGTGATGCAAAAGAAAAAAAGGAAAAAGAAACCTATAGACTAATTTCCCTAATGAACACAGATGCAGACATCCCCTATAACATTCTTGTAAATTGAAATCAAGAACACAGGATAAAGTGTTGATCTTTTCACATTTTAGATGTCTTAAGGTTTTATTGCTGTGAACAGACACCATGACCAAGGCAACTCTTATAAGGACAACATTTATTTGAGGTTGGCTTACAGGTTCAGAGGTTCAATCCATTATGAAGGAGGGAGCATGGCAGCATCTAGGCATGCATGGTGCAGGAGGAGCTGAGAGTTCCACGTCTTCATTCTGAAGGCTGATAGCACAATACTGGCTTCTAGGCAGCTAGGATGAGAGTCTTAAAGCCCACACCCACAGTGACACACCTACTCCAACAAAGCCACACCTTCTAATAGTGCCACTCATCGGGCCAAGCATATCCAAACCATAACACTAGGGAAACAAGAATGGTTCACACATATAAATTAATAATTTCAATATAACATACCAATAGGCCAGAAATAAATCTTAATTGATTTATAAAGGGCTTTTGACAAAGTTCAAGATCCCATCTTAATAGAATCCCTGAAAAACAATCCAGGGAAAAAGGAACATAATTCAAGATAAGAAATGTTACCTGTGACAAATACATAGCCAATATTTCACCATGGGGACAAAGCTTAAAGAATTTCCTCTAAATTAGGGGTGAGACAAGGATGTCAACTTTTTCTAGTCTTATTTAATACAGTGCTTAAAGTGTCAACTAGAACAATAATTCAGGATAAAGAACCAGGGATAGAAATAGGAATGACAGAAGTCCATAATCTCACTTTGCAGATGATACATTATATCCAAGAGTCCCTAAAGGCTACATCCAAACATTCTTAGAACTAATAAACACTTTCAGCAAAGCAGCAGCACACAAAAGCTGTAGCTTCCTTATATACTAGTAATAAAGATGTTGAGATACAAACCTGGAAAATAAATACATTCAAAATAGTTTCATGTGGACCTCTTTTCTCCCTGGGGGCTATTGGCCATGAATCCATGAGAACAAAGGGAACAGATTTGAAGGACAGGATTCTAACCACCCATCAGTGTGACCCAAATGACTACCGTGATCAGCTTCAGAGAGGCAGCTGAATTTTATTGCAAGTAAATCAAGAGCTATGTAGTTTTGAGGAATGAGGTAGTGATTTCTTGGGTGAGTACATGTTATTGGCTACAGTTTAGGGTACCAAAGAATGCCTCATTTGCATAGAGAGCCATCCCAGGAATTCCAGGTGCTTGCTGAACAGGCTCATATCAGGAGAAAGAAAGTCAAACCTGTAATCTCACTAAGGCTAGATGATATTCCCAGGTTTCAGGCTTCCCAGAGAAGGTCAGAGAAGGTCAGAGAAGAAAAAGCCCTGCTAGTAACCAGAGTCCCCCATCTTGCACTGAGCTCAGAAGAGCTATCCAGGCTTGGTAGACTTCGACCTTAATTAGCAGTATTTCCCCACACTTTCAGAAAAATACTCAGGAAGAAGCTTAATTAAGGAAGTCCCTTAAAATAAAAATTGTAAAATACTAGGGGAAAGAAAATGAAGAAAATAGAAGAATGTGACAAGACCTCCTAAACCAGCAAAGTTAAGGCTCTGAGAACGGCTTGTTGGCAACAGTGATTTAGAGTGTCACACTGTCTCCATCAAACGTCCAGTCACATTCCTCATAGATTTCCCAAACAGCAATACTAAAATGCATATGGAGGCACAAAGACCCCAAGAGCCAAAGCAACCCTAGTAAAATTGTTAGGGCTCTGGAATTGCTGAAGGAAGACTCCAGATTTAAACAGTATGCAAGAACAAAGAATGTTTATTCTGTAGGAACAACCAGCATGCAGGGGTCACTACCGCATCAAAATGGCGATCCAGACAAAGATGCTCAGGCCTCTTTTATAGGGAACTGAGGGAATTTTTCAGAAGGATTAGGTAATCTCTAAAGTGATCATTAGAGATCAAAGCCCCTACATTAATACCATTTTGTTTGGCTACTATGTTAGGTTTAGATAATCTAAAACCTCATTGGTGGGTACCGGGATGCCCCAGATGGACTGCATTCCTGCTTCATGAATGATTAACTACAGGATGGGCCGCCCAGCAAAGATGGTCTATCCTGAGATAAGATATCTCCCATTCATGTGGCTATCTTCAGGCTGTTCCTCAGGTGTGGGATTATATTGTCTTGTTCCTATACTTTGGGGTTTGCTGCTGGAACAGAAGACTTATGATCTCGTTTCATGGTCTGGTCCTGGAGTGGATGACCTATGGCCTAGTTTCTGAGTGGAGAAAAAAAAATAGAATGAATAGACAGACCCCATAGACCCCTTCAAAATGAGCAATGATGGAGACAGCACAATACCCAATTTCAGATTATACTGCTGAGCATAGTACCAAAAGTAACACTGCAGTGTCACAAAAGCAAAGATAAAAGCCCAAGAGATAGAATAGAGGACCTAAAAGTAAATCCTCAATCCAATTTTTACGATTTTATTTGAGAAGTCATACATGCAATACAATGTGTTTCAATCAAATTTAGCCCCATTTCCTTCTCTCCAATTTATCCTTTATCTCTACCTTCTACTTTTCTCTCTTATGTGTTTAAAAAAAAAAAAAACTGAAAATATTGAGTGTTGCCTGTGTGTGCATGGACAGAGAAGCACCTTCTGGAGAATGGATAGCGTCTCAGGAATACATGCTTCAAGAAAGCTGACCACCCCCAACTGTTGCAGCCAGAGCTGCCCTATGTTGGGCGCCAAAAATGTTGCGAGCCGCTCTACCCCACGATTGGAGGCCAAAATGTTGGAGATCGCTCTATCAGTGTTGGAACCCGCACTGCCAAAAGTCTTGGGGGCTAAATTGTTAGAGCTACACTGCCCCAAGCTGCTCCAGTCCTCTGGTCCGGGTTCAGCAAGAGAGAGACTAAGGACGGACACAAAGAATGAAGATAGAGTGTGATTCAATTCCGTTTATTCTTTAGTCTCTCTTCCTAGTCCAAGTCTCAAGTCTTGAGTTCCTAGTCCCTAGTTCTTAGTCCCTAGTGCCTCCAAGTTCTTTCTTCAACTGCTAAGTGCCTAATGTCTAATGCCTAATAATCTGTTCCAAGTTTTTCTGTCTGCCTCTCGCTTTTTATATGTCTCATTTCTAAGTTACTCCCTTAAGTCACACCCTTAGGTCTTATCTCTAAATCTGATCTCTAAGTCACGCCCTTAAGTCTCAGCTCTAAATCACACCTTTAAGTCTCACACATCTAAGGGAAGATCCTGGGTATCTAAAGCAAGATGTTTTCAGAGTGTGCTCAGCTGTTGTAGTCTATTGTAATCAAATCTCTTGTCAGGGTATATGGCTCAAGAAGGCTGCAAGGATGATAGCTGCCTTTTGTCAGCTCCCCACACCCCACCTCATGAGCCTCCAATTGACAGTAGCTCCCCAGTTAGGGGTGGGACATCAGGAGCCCATTTCTCATTCGTATTGGGACTTTAACTATCCATGCTGGGACTTTGATTATTTTACAAAACTACCTAAAATGTAAAATGTCGAACATTTTCAGTATTCTTTCCCATGTAGGGGAAGCTGGGAGGTGCTTTGTTGTTGTCTCTCCCACTCCATGTCTTTACCCAGAACTTTCCAAGGATCTCTGGGTAATGATGACCAGATGGCTCTCTCAGAGGGTCTCCCTGGTAGCTAATAATAACTTTGTGCCACTTTTCACTTTACAAGAGAATGAAGACTCCTTTTGTAAGTGGCACTCAGAGATTTGCATTTCCCCCCGTATCCACACGAAGGTTTTAATCGCTTAGATTTCGATGTTCACACAGCACAGGCAACCTTATCAACAGTCAGAATAACATTTTAACTTCAGAAGGTACAAATGAGATTACTTATTTAATTACTATGTTGTGACAGTTGGATAATATTGAAGGAATAGAAATGATCACATCTATGCCTGTCATCCCCCACCCCCATAAATACCAGTAACTACTCATTAAATAAATTAAAAATATTTTCCCCTAAATATGTGCAAGTAGCTATAAAATCTGTACTATTTATATAACATTTTCAGGCATGATAATAAAAAAAACAGCCATGAGAAATAAACCAAATGCATTGGCAAATATATGCCTCAACAGGGTATACATAGTGAGTTACAACCGGAGAAGACCCTGAGCGTGTTGTTAAGAGTGGAGAGCTTTAATGACTCACAAGTTAAGGAAGAAGGTTTTGTCAGCCAAAAATGTAACTACTTTCAGTGTTTGTGCGAGCATGGGTTAAGATGCAGAGGGAAGACCCTCAAACTAGAGGGAGAGCTGGAATAACAGAAACACGGAAGGGAAATTTGCTAATATATATTGAAGGTTTGTAAAATAACCTTGCCATTTGACTTCATCATTTCAATTTGGTAAGTGTGTCCTTGGAATATAAAAAGATGTGTGGAAAGATGTAATTGCAGTTCTATTCATTACCCTGTTGCTTGCACTTTTGAAAAATTGGAGAAAAATTAAATGTCAAGCAATAGGGGATTAATTAAATAGATTATAGTTCATGTGCATAAAGGAACACTGAAATTATAAAAATATTAACATGGAGAGTTGATTCTCATATATTTTAAAGTGTAAAATGTTTTATGCAGTATAGCTTTTACAAAAACACATATACTTAGAAACGATGTATATGTACTTGGAAACAATCTATATGTTTGGAAATATAGACACTGTAATTTTAATAACATTATGGACTTTTTCTGGAATCACAGGCTATGCTGTGCTTATCCTCATATTTTAATTTCTCCCAAGTAATTAATATACATTGTTTGGTGATAAGAAAAGACAATACTGGTTACTTTTACATTAAACATGCACAGAGCATATACATCAGATGCTTTGACTTGGTAATGACTTAATACTGTCTAAGCTGGAAGCCACAGGAAATGAACCACACGCATGCTTCCAGCCCCATGAATCCTGACTCTGGGGAATTAGTAGAATGTATTGGCACTGAATTTGTTAAGGGCATCATACAAAATGAGGGCACTAAAACTGAAATTCCCATATTCCTTCAGAATTTACATAGATCCCCATAGAAATTAGATGAGTGCATATTCAAAAATCCTATGGTCCATTTCTTCCGAAGTCACTACTCTTAGAAATTGCAGTGCAATGGTATGTTTTCTCTGAACACTTTCTCTCTATATATCTTTTTAAATAACTATTTATCATGGATTTACTTCACCAGTGAAATACACATCTTACTGTCGACTGGAAAAACATCTTTAGTATATATTTTATGTTTGTTAACTTAACTAGGTATGATGATAGCCTCTTTAGTCAATAATATCTTTATTTAACTGATGATCAGAATTGTATAGATATATGGTATATGCCATGATGTTCTAGGGTGGTTTTACATTGTGGGATGGCTAAAACAAACTATTTAAAGTAAGCATCATGCTATGATAATTATTTTTTGAATGTGGAAAGAACATTCTTTTGAATATTCTTTACCCTCAGCAATATATATATATCACAAATATATATATATATATATATATATATATATATATATATATATATTTCAGCAATTTTTACACAAACATTAATGCTGTTAACTACAGTAACCTTGATATCCAAGAAAATCTCTTGTACATGTACATGTTTCTGGAGAGGAGGCTTGAGACAGTGTTCCAATCTGTAGACCAGGATAGACTGAAACTAAGACCATCCCAAATGCAGGGACTACAGGTGTGTTCCGCCATGCCTAATCAATTTATTGATTGTAAACAAAATTGACCAACCTCTTCCCAGTGTCTTCAGTTGTTTACCCTGATTTTATGAGCTTTTTTTTCTTTCATTCTTATCAGATAAATCTTCCTACTAAAACCAGAACTTACTACCTGTGCATAATGAAAAACCCTGAGTATACAGTCAACCACAAACCAAAGGGACTGTATTAGTCACCTTACGGACACTACAGTGAAATACTGTCATCATCAATTTAAAAAGAAAGAAAGAGAGAAAAAGAAAGAAAGAAAGAAAGAAAGAAAGAAAGAAAGAAAGAAAGAAGATTATTTCGGCTCAGGTTTCAGAGGTTCCAGACCATAAGCCATTGGCTCTGTTGCTTTGAGCTTGTGACTAGGCATCTTGGCCTCTTACCCTCCACTCAGGAGAAACATGTGGCTAAGAAAGCCCATTCAATGGATAGCCAGGAAACAAAAGTGATCAAGCAGGGGACTAATGTCTCTAGTACCCTTTTAAAGAAGGCCCTCAATAACTGGAAGGCCTCTGACAAGGACCTACTTTGCAGAGGTCCTATATCTTCCACCTGTGCCTTCCAAGGGACACAGGTTTTACCTTTGGCCTTTGGGCACATTCAAAATCCAAACTCTAGCAGCCTCCCTAGCAAATATTCCTCCACCCTCCATCCTATTTTCCTCCCTATGCCTTATATACTGACATAGGGTTTTTGTTGGTTTGCTTGTTTTTTATTGTACTCACATGTTGGGAAGATTGAGGCTAGACCCCCCCCCCCCCCACTAATACATGGGATGCTCTGGAATATATATATATATATATATATATATATATATATATTCATTTATATGAATAAAATATGCTTTATACATACTAAGTCTAACATACTATTCAACAAATAAGAAAATGATTAATGAAAACCTAAGGTTTTTCATTAATGAGCTGTTTGAGACAGTCTCATGTATATCCCAACCTGGCCTGTAACTCACTACTAGCAGCAGGCTGGCCTTAAACTCACAGAGACTCAGGCTTGAGTAGTGGAACTAAAGGTGTGTGCTATCATGCCAAGTTTTCACAAACTTTTAATCCTAGTCTCCTTAATATACTAGACACTGTCATTTGATTATCCAGAGAGAAAATGTTTGACCAAATTTCCCCATATCCATTGATTGGTGGAAAAACATTCCTCATTGTAATTAGATTTTTAAGTCACTCAAGAGGTAACTTTAATTTAAACAAAGATATTCTTTATATTAAACCTACAAATAGAACTCACACCCCATCTTTAGTAGATGTTCTGGGACTGTAATTTATGTCCCTGAGGTGGTCTTTAGTAATAATTCACACAAGCTCATAGGAATGCTCACAACTCTAAGTACAGTTCCAGAACGTGAGCCCTGAGGGGCCACAATAGATCAAGTTTTCTAAGAAGGGACCAGGAACAGCCGGAAGAAGTTCTGTCCCTAAGGTGTTCTCCGACTTAATCTATGTGTCTATTGCTGCTATACAAACAGAGCTTCAATGACAGTATGCTCAAAGGAAGCCATGCCCAAGTGTGGAAAGGATGGCAGACACCCCAAGAGGTCTCCAGGAATTGACTCTAAATGCAGGCCTTAAAAATGAGTAGGCAGAAAAACAACAAAGAATTTAGTCAGAGTGACAGTCAGCAGGGTACAAAGGCACAGTCTTCAGCTAGAGCAGGCTGTAGGGGGCAATACTAGCACAGTAGGGATGCAGGAAGCCTGCAAGCGGTTGGGGAGGAGAGAGGCAGTGTTAGTAGGAGCCTCTTGTGTTGTGTTCCTTTGTTTGACTATAGTTGAGGGACTAGGAACCTTCCTAGCTGGATTAAATAGAGATACAAAGAAGAGAGGGGGCTTTGTAGAAAGGTTATACAAGCATCTTCAGGGCTGAATTTGAGCAGTGGCCCCAATTTTCTCTCCCTCACTCACAAATGCTTCACCTCACTCCTAACTATCCCTCCATCAGAGCCTCCATAATAAGGAACAAAAGAATCTAGGAACACCCTCTGTAGTTGATGCATCCTTACCCAATTAATGCAGGTAAATCGGGTGTTTCAGTCCTTTCTCTCAAAAAGCCTGAAGACCAGAATCTGGGAATGTGGTTTCTTCTATCACCAAAACACATAATGAGTTTAAAACTTTAAAGCTTTCATTATGGTGAAGTCAGAAGGGATGGCCCTGCATCATATCTGAGTTCCCATAGCTTTCTCATGTCCCCTTGCTTGTAGAAACCCCATTCTTCTGGACATTGAAGCGTGCCTCAATCCGAAGCATCATTTTCACTACATCATGAAACACTTGGGTTTCACTAAGGACTTATGTTTCAGATGTAGTTCATGTGCTATAAAACTCAGCATTTCTGAGCATATAGCTCTGTAGACCTTTTGTTCATAGGCTGTCTACCATCATGCCCACTAACAGGCCCCTCATGCCCTATTCCTCCGGCTCCTACCAAACTTTACCTTTGTTTTCTCCATGTGGTTGCTTATTCTGGGAATTTCATGTAAACAGAATTACAAGATCAGGTTGAAAAATATTTTATGCCTGGCTTATCTTCGCTTAATCTGTAGCTTAGGTAGTAGTTTGAATGAGAATGCCCCCCCACCCCCATCCCAAAGCTTATTTATTTTAATTTCTGGTTCCCAGTTGGTGGAACTGTTTGGGGAGGATTAGAAGGTGTGGCCTTATTGAAATAGAGGAGTCACTAAGGGTGGGCTTTGGGGTTACAAAAACCCATACCAGTCCTAGTGGGTCTTTTTCTCTGCCTCTGTATACTTTACTGAGATCTAAGCTGACAACTGTTCCAGCCACTGTGTTTTTGCTCTGCCATGATGGGCTCTAACCCTCTGAACACGAAACTCCACATTAAACATTTCTTTTCTAACTTGCCTTGTTCATGGTGTCTCATCACAAAAATAGAAAGGTAGCTTTATTCAAACAGTTTTATGCCTGTTTTAAAGATCATTGCTGGAGTCCTCATTGCTACCATATAGGGATACCCTGATGTGCTGAACTTCTTGATCAGCTTCAAGAGTTTGGGATTTGGGAGACTCCTTAAAATAATTTTATATTTAGATTTACTTCTTGTCAACACTATGCTTTTTAAGTTTTGACTTCTTATCAAGATGTTCTGGATGCTATTTTGATATAATACCGAAAGAACTGGACAAAAGCAGCCATCATCTTTCTCTCTTGATCTTTGGGAAGATACTTTCAGTTTTTCTCCATTAAGCATGGTGTCAGTGGCAGTCACCAAGGATTTTCAGCAGGAAATTGAGGGGTTGGAAGAGTCAGGTTATCACTTGGGAGCTGTACATCACTGGGTTTGGTGTTTGAAGGCTTTCTAGTGTAATGTATCTCTCCCCATCCTTCCTTTATGTTCTTCTGACATTATGACATAACAATGTCATCTACAAAGTTGACACTTGAGACCCATGCAACTGAGCTACAAATATAAAAAACCCACAAACATGTACAAAACTCCTATCAATTTAAGTCACTTTATGACTGTTGTTGTTGTTGTTGTTGTTGTTGTTGACTGCATTTATAGCCATCCAGGGACATATGAAGCCTGGGAGTCACAGGTTGAACATGTCTGTAGGGAGTCTACAAGAAAGGCTCAATTCCCAACTGTGGGGCTGTAGACTGTGAGTGGACACCTGGTAAGGTCAATCTAAAGGCTTGAAGCCCCAGATACCCTGAAAGGACTGTAGGAGCTTCGCTTGCTCCTGGCATCAGGCCCATGTCATATAGCCACAGCTCCCCATAGATTTGTGGCCATTAGTCACATAAGAGCATCTCTCCAAGCCCTTCCACATGTAGATGAAACATCCCTAACATCTCAGACCAAGACAATAGGTAAAGAGATGTGACCTGTGATCGTGTAGGCTCAAGACAGAGATATCTCATGAGGTACCCAGAGGCCTAGAGGGCACTGCCAATAAGATTCCCTTCCCAGACATTCTTCTCTGTAAAAGGTATTTAATCTCAGTCCCACCCTGAGAAGAACCACAGGACTGTCTCTTTTCATTGGGATCTGCCATGGGGAGCCATGGAGAAGGCCTTTGCCTACAGAGCCATAGCCTAGTCTCCTGTAGAAGGCCTCTCTGCACTCCCAGTCACCATCTCCACTGAGCCTGCTGCCATCAAGCCAAGGACTCTCCATGTGGGACCAGCAGGAGCTCCCCTTTTCCCCCAGCCCTGGACTAGACCCAGCCAGTGACCTTCACTCCATTTTCAGCTCTTCCATGACTCCCAGTGGTGTCTGAATGTCTAAGAATTGAGAAACCCACAGCTTCAGCCTCATCGCAGGCTCAGGGCCCCCCAAGCCAGCTCTGGCTTTCCCACATCTCTGACTGCACTTTTCTACCCCACGCCCCAGGAGTGCCTAGGCATTTCACTACGTTCTAGCACCACTGCCTGCTGCAGTCAAACTCCTCATGTCCTGCCTCCCCAAGGGGACTTAGGCCAACACAACCCTACACCCAACCTTCTGCTTCTAATGAGATAACTTCTTTCCTATCCTCTAGACTGTCTCTTCAAAAAACAAAAACAAAAAAAACAAAAACAAAAAAACAAACAAAACAAAACAAAAAACAAAACAAAAAAAAACAAAAAAAACCCAACAATCCCCCCCCAAAAAAACCCTAACAAATTACTTGATATCAAGAAAGTGATAGCAGCCCTAGAGAACTTTCCGTATAAGTTGTGCTACTATGCCCTCAGAAATGATCAGAGAAGGAACACAGCTTTTAGATGCTGGTTCATTTGCCTCTGCTCCAGATATATTTCATTGTCTAATAGCACTGGAATTTCAAGTCCTTTTGGCTATTCATAAGTCTGACCCAGCATCCCATGATTCGTAGGCATCCGCCACACTCTGGTACACCAGTGGCCTCTTCTCCATTACAGTCTTTTATCTGAAGTTCTTTTCCTGTTTTGTACCAGAAATCTGGCTGACTCAGACAAGATAACATCTCCTACGGGGGCCCTCAGTTTAAACGGTATTTTTTTTCTGACACTCTTAGTATATTTCTATTGCCACATAACCAAGTGCTACGAGCTCAGCATTTTAAATCAGTGCAAACCCTTTTAATTGAAAGCTATATTTTTCCCAGGGATTGGTTTGTGACTCCCAGTGGTGAGTTGCCCTGGTGCTGTCTGTAGTTTGATGTTAATTCTACTTCCTCAGAAGGGACTTCCCTTAAGGAGTAGATCAGGTGATCTCCCTGAAACTTCTCCCCACTCTTACTGGTCAAATAAAAGTATGAGCTGATGATTAGGCAAGGGAAGGGAAAGGTGGGACTGGAGGTATCAGACAGGGAAGAGGAGATCGAGGAGAACAGAAGAAGAGGAGGTGGAAGGAAGATGGAGCAGAACACATGGCCTGGAGAAGCAGCAAGGGGTCTCATAGCTGGGGAATAAATTAGTACAGTAATAAATCTGCCCAATCTAGGCATATAGTTTATAAATATAATTACTGAGTTGTGTGTTTTTATATGGGCTTATTGGGGTAAGAAATAACCACAACATTTGGTACCCAACATGGGGGGCTTATAACCCAATCAACCTGAGATAAAAGTTCACTCCCCCCACCACCCACAAACAACTGGGGCTGTGTTCTAGGGCTACAACAATATATAGACTAAAATCTAAGTGTGTGTGAGGGGCCTACAGAGAGCAGCTGAGAGGCTTCCTCCTGAACCCCCAGAAGGACCACTACAGGGTAGCACCAGTGTCACAAGGTTGCGGTTCTCTGAGACTAGGGAGGAACCAGGGACAGTAGAGCACTACTGCCTACTAAGTAGTCTTCTTGCAGACACAGCAGGCTGATCTAGGCACCAAAGATCAAGGGAGTCTTCCCATAATCAATTCCCTGTATCCCCCGTGTCTAAAAAAGACATGGGACAGCCAGACCCATTCTCCTGACTACTTACACTACAGGCTGCCTGAGATCAATACACACACTGCTGTCTACAATTCAAACAAAAGACAAAGAGCCAGCTCAAAACCACAAAACCTACGGGACTTTCTACAGTTAGCCTCTCCCTAAGAATAAAAAAATCAGAGAGGACTACAGTATCCTAAATTAGATATAACAAGAGCTCGCTTATTGCTACACAAACACATTATCAGAAACAGCAGTCCACACCAGCATGGTTTTATTAGCTCATAGCTTTGTAGATGAGTTGTTCTTGTCTATGACACATGACTGACTTTTTTCCCATTCAAATACCACCTTAATCACCAACCCTATGAAGGCCTGCTCTGCCATTCCGTCTGCAGCAGCCTCTCCCCTCAGAAACCCCATAGTACGTCATTGTTTGAAATCTCCAGGTGCACTTATCATTATCCAATATCAACATAATTTATGCTAATTATTACTGCTATGTGATCACTTTATTAGCATAAATAGCATTGTTTTCATTTGCATCTCATATTTTTAAAATTTAAAAAAATCTAGCACTTAAAACACGGTTTTCTTTCTATATTGTAAATTTGCTGTATTACTGAAAATGTCAATGACCATGATAAAGACTGCTTACCTATTGACACATCTGATTATATCACCAATGCTTCTAACTCTATATTCAAAAGAAAACCTTTTCTCTTAGAACAGAATTGCTGCAATAGTTTAATAGTCATTAAATAAAATGTTTAGACTTAATTGATAAAATATGTAAAAATAAAAATTCATATTTACAAATAATTGTAAGTAAATTTAATGAGAAAATGAATAATTTAAAATAATAATATTGGGCTGGAGAGATAGCTTAGCAATTAAGAGCTTTTCCAAAGGATCAGACTTTGGTACTCATATCAGCAGCTGACAACTACCTGTAACTCCAGCTCCCAGGATCCAACACCCTCTTCTGGCCTCTACACACAACTCCACTCACACACATGTAGCCCCCTACACACACACACACACACACACACACACACACACACACACACACATCATATATACACCACACACACAGAGACACATACACACACATACACAGACATACCATATATACACCACACACACACACACACATAACTTATACATACAAATACCACACACACATACATGATATACACAGACACACCACACACAGAGAGACACACACATAGTATACTCAGACATACCACACATACACACACATAATATATACAGACATACCACATACACACACACCATACATACATACCACACACACATACCTCATGCATACACACACCACACACCCATCCACCCCACACACACATACACCACATACACCCACACTACATACAGACATATACATATACATCATACACATAACACACACACAACCACACATATACATACCACACACAGAGACACACCACACACACATGCACATGCATACCCCACACATACATACACACACACACACACAAACACACACACACACACACATACACAAACACAAACAAAAATGGAGCAAATCTTTTGAAAGTAGCAGGTTGCTGATCAGAAGAAAAATTCCCACAAAACAATAGCATCTAAGCATACTGAATTATGTTTAAAGGTGTATAATTTATATAAGTTTGAACAGGTTTCTTGACTTTTATAAGCTAAGTGTCACAAGGCATCCCCCTTAGTCACAATGAATTCCCCCCTTGCTTATGATGCATTCTTCCTTAGAATACACTCCCTCTTCTGCAGTCAGGTCATCTTGCTATGCTTCTGAACGTCCCTTTGTTCATTGGTATAAAAAGTAACCAAAAGCTTGTCAAGAGAGTGGGGAGGCAAACTGCAGACTAGAGGAAGTTACCATGAAGGGTGTATTGGAAAAGGACCGTTATCCAAACACTCAATGTTTTCATGAAGCTGAATAGCAAGAAAACAAGCAAAGTGTGCCCCGCAGACCTCATCAAACATTTCCCTAAGAAAATAACACACAGCCTCACCTGTGAAAAGGGCCAGCACACCATATTCTAGAAAGGAAGTACAAACTAAGTTGAGAGGGAGGAAGATTTCGAAACTCCTCTATCAGAATGATCAAACTCCAGAGCACTGACATTGACGGGAGATGCTGAGGCGGTGGAGCAACCGGAACTCTTGGTCACTACTGGGGAGGGCAAGATGGTGCAGTCACTTTACAACAGAGTTTAACGATGTCACATAAGAAAAAACACTCTCATCACGCCCATCAGTAATTGCACTTCTAAGTACAAAGGACTTTTTTTTTGCTCACCCAGTCAGTGTATTCTGAGTTAGCAGAGAGCTGAGATGTTTGAAGGGAAGTGTTCCTTTTGTGAGGATTGTTCTGTATGTTTTTACACCTTTGGTTCTGTGGAAGACCAACCTAAGGTTGCTTTCCTCTCATGTCAGATGTGTGTAGGAGTGCTTGTTGCCTTCATGAGGATGAACATGTGCATGTCTTAGGAAGTTGATCAGATGCCCCAAGTGTGGAATAATGATAACAACACTGGTATTATTTGTTCCTTAATGTTTCTATGAAATATTCCCCCCAATAGAACCAATAAAATAGTATTTAAAAGTTTCTCCAGAATTACCATCTCTTGTGATGTGCTGGGTGACAGACTCTGATCTATATGCTAATTTCTTGCTTGATGAAGTGGTAAATCAGAGTCTCTTGGGTCAGTACTTCACCCAAGTGGTGGGTGGGGGGAGAAGGCAAGGATGAAGAGCATGGTCCTTCCACATGAAATCACACGATACATTTATCATTTCCAGAGAAGTGTAAATGGACACATTTGGGGTAACTGTGACTCCTGCTGCCTTCCTGGAACTGATTTCAATCTAGACGTCCAGATTCATCAATGGTTAAAAGCAACTTAATTTTGTGTGTAGGCAGCTGGTTCCTGGTCATTTTGTTCAGCTATTGGGAAAAAATAAGGGTTCTGAGCAATAGATCTACTAATATATTCCCATAAATAAAAATATTTTAATTTGTTTCATTTTTAATTTTTAAAATCATTCCAGCTTTGAAGAAACTATATATTTTTTAAATTATAATCAAGGTGAACTTTAATAAGAAAATGGTTGTGCAAAAAAATGGCATCACAAAGAACTTCAAAGAATGTCAAAGAACTCCATATATTACTTTATCTACTGCAGACATGTTGGTGTCTGGATTATATTTCACAATAAGGCTCCACTCTGCTCAAACAGAACCCTCTATTGTGTTCTCATGAGTTGTGGCTAAGGTAGCCATGTGGTCACACCTGCTTTGTAATTTTTCTAGAGTAGAGTTTACTTGATCATACCATATGAACCAGAACGTTTAGTAGTTATCTGACCATATGACGCTAGTACAGTTGAAAATTTTAATTCTTTCAGAAAGACCTATTTACCAAAGGTGTGTGAGCCTTGAATCCTGCAAGTATAAATTAACTTAGAGAAAAACAGGAATGCTTGAGTGCATAAAATAAAGACAGACAGGCAATTAATAGTCTTTCTCATCATCATTTTTGTAAGGAAATGTCAATTATATTTCTGGATTAGTTGACAGTTAAACCATATGACTGCCCACTTAACTGGATAGAAAAAAAAGAATCTAGGAGCCTAATTTCAACTCTCTTCAGCCCAATAGCTAACCTAAAGCTGGGACAAAAATGTTGATAGAATACTGACTTCAAGCTTTGCCGTTATAATCTCTACTCTATACCATGCAAAGTCATCAGAAATGTATCAGATATCCATCTGTGTTCCTACACACTTGTGATGGTTTGTATATGTCTGACCCAGGGAGTGACATTATTAGGAGGTGTAGCCTTGTTGGAGTAGGTGTGTCACTGTGGGTGTGGGCCTTAATACCCTTGTCCTAGCTGCCTGGAAGTCAGTCTTCTGTTAGCTGCCTTTGGAAAAAGAGGTGGAATTCTTAGCTCCTTAACTCTCAGCTCCACATTTGCCTGGATGTGCCATGCTCCTGACTTGATGATAATGGACTGAACCTCTGAACCTGTAAACTAGCCCCAATTAAATGTTGATAGAATACTGACTGCAAGGCTTCTAAAACTTGCCTTGGTCATGGTATCTGTTCACAGTAGTGAAACCCTAAGACAACACCTTTCCTCTGTTTTCCATTCCCTCCACACTTTTTTGTTTTGTTGTTTTTATGTGTATGTGTGTTTGACTTGCATCCATCTATATGCTCCATATGCCTTCCTGGTGCCCACTCAATCCAGAAGAGGGCATTAGATCAACTGAAACTAGAATTGCAGACATTTGTGAACTGCCTTCTGGGAGCTGAGAACCAATGCAAATCCTCTGCAAGAATAAGTGCTCTTAACCACTGCGCCAACTCTCCAGTTCCCCTGTATGTAATCTTGGAGAGACTGTGGATTGATCCTTTTTCTATCCATATTTTGGTGACTGAAAAACATAGAACTATAGGCCACCGCAAGTGCATAACACTCTGATTATTTTTTCTTTTCGCCTTTTTTGCCTTTTCTTTTAGAACTAGTGATAGCCTAGCTCCCTGTGTCTTACTTAGGCATTGTAAGCCTCATTAAGTTAATTTTGAAAGAAGACTGGGAGCAGACAAAGAGCTTATCTCACTGCTTTAGCCTCCTGATATGGCCTCTCCCTATGGATGCACATGCACGGGCAAACACACACTATTTATTATTACCCTGCCCTTCTTACAAGTCTCAGGAACCTCTCTGTAATATAGAGAGTTGAGCTTATGTTCATGGGCACAGAGCCTCCAAGATCTTTTTTCTTTCTCCAAAATGTTAATAAGAATAGGAATTCAAATACACTATCACAACTTATCATATACGAGCAACTATAAAAGTTGAAGCTCTTCAATTTCTTTGTCTGTGAAAAGGAAATAATAGTAGCTGCTGTAATAGATTGTTGGGAAGAGAAAGAGTTATGGGAGAAAACAGTGACAACTTCTGAGCCCTTTATACAAACGGTATTGGCTGCTGGTACTGACTTTACCCCTTTTCCCATCCTTTCTAATCTGTCTGTAACAAGCAACTCAAGTCCTCATTATGTTAATTCCTAAGGGCTGCCATACTATCACACTGGGCTCACCACCTACCATAACAGGCAAATGTCTCCTTTTCTAACTCCAACTCCAGGAAGTCACCTCTGCAAATACGCAAACAGCCTCATTGCCACCACATCCTCCTAACCACCCCATCCCACTGACTGCCCCATTCTCCTGACCACCCCAACCCTCTGACTGCCCCACTCCTCTGACCACTGCATCCTCCTGATCTTCCTCGCTTAGCCAGCCAAGCTAAATCCTGTCTCTCATCACCTTGTTTCCTGGATAGATTCTTATATTACAGACCTTAGCTCACTTCATTTCAGTATTATCTATTGGCCTTTATTACTGGACTCAGGCCTTTCAGAAGCCCAAGCCTGTGACCTCATTCCAATTATCTGCAACAGCTTGCACTATTACTGGCACAGAGTAAGCTATCAATAAATATTTGATAAGCTATGAATAAATAAATTAATAGATGAATGGTTTGGGTGCTCAATCATCTGGTACTCTGTTAGGAATAAACAAGAGAGGGGATTCTAGAGAAAGGGTGTTGAGAAGGGTAATGTGTAGTGTGAGAGAGGCCACAGGGTAGATTACACCTTAACAAGCAGTTCAAATGTACACTGAGGTTTATGACAGTCAGATGGGTAGCGACGGACATTTCACTTCAAAGTCACATAGCCTTAAGTGTGCATATTGGCTGAGTGCCTACTCCCAAGTAATTTGAATTTCCATCTTGCTATATAGTACATGTTATATGAGCTCTGCCTATATTAGAAATGTGAGACCCTTAAAAACAATTCAAAAATGCATGCCTGGAAATGTTTCTATGGGAAATTGTATAATTAATTATATAAAACAAGTTCACTTTCATAGGACACAGATGCTGCTACTGTGCTCAATGTGAGAGTCATCCTGGCTTTACTCGAAGGCATAGATGAGTTTGCGCTCCTGCAGCGTCGCTGTCTTCAAGGGAGATAGAAAGATTACCTACAGCCAGAACTAATTAAGGTCATTGTTCCACCCAAGAAAGAACACAACTGACATCCAACTACAGCCTAATTTGTCTCTTCCCATAGACTAACCCCCTGCACCATCCACTGTAAGATGTGTCACAGTAAAATCTTGGCTGTCTACGTAAAAATCAGACAATTCCTGAGAAAACAAAAATATTGAAAGAGAGATAAATAAGGAAAAGAAGATCAAAGAATGGAAAAGAAAGCAAGATTGGATCAGAAGGCTATCTTCACTTTATCAGCAGGATCAAATTACTTAATCTGGATCATGAGGTTCAAAGAAATCAATTATTAAAATAAACAGGATATGTGAGCACTCAAAATTGATCAGCTCTATGGGAAACAAAACTATATCAAAATTCATGACATACTTACTTATTTCTTTCATTTTCTGACTCAGTGCATACATATTTCCTGAGGAATGGTAGAATACTTTCCCACTGGGTTTTTAAGAGCTAAGTATTTCATGATCGAGTAAAAATTCTGAGAACGTATCTCATCTTCTAAGTAAATTCAAAATATAACAAGAAAGAAATACCAAGTATACAGCTCAGTGAGTTTTCATAAACTATTCAGACACCCATGAATTATGTGTTTGTTTAAACTTGCCAAACAGTTTTCCTAATCAGGAGCACAGGATTGGTCAAGTTGTTTCAGATGCTTTATCAGTATATGTCACGTCTTGATATTCCCCTATTCTTTTATGAGCACAACGATTAATTTCCCATTTTTCAGATCATTCATGACATTGAAATCTTTCCCTACTTATCGATGATTCTTTTCCCATCAAGGAGTGTGCCCTTTCAAACCAATTTGTACTTCTTCACAAATGCCAGGTAAAAGATTTCTCCTGGATATATGTGTGCAAATACTTGATGTTTGTTCCCTACTGATATGCCTAGCCCGCACCTGTAGCTCGACGGACACTTCTCATAATTTTTTAGCCCGCACTTTTGCGTATCTTTACAGGGAATCTTTTGACTCAGAAATGTGCTCAGCACATGCCAAGGTAGGCTACTGCCCAGTGTACACATGCAGAGGTCTGGAGCCAAGATGGCGGCCGCATCTCTTCTCAGTCCTCAGTGATAAAATTTTGAAACATACTCACTAGAATTTTTCAGAGGATTCTGGGAACTGAGCCAGAGCTGCACCATAATGTTTATCTTTCCCCTTTGGTATTAATGAGTCAAATCCAGGGCCTCATACCAGCTAGGCTGGTGCTCTATCACGGCCACCTCAGAAATTCCCAGTTTTCTGTGTTATCTGTCTCATATCCTATTATGTTATTTTGGCTGCTTGCGTATTAATTTTGCTTTGTTCTGTTTTTTTTTTTTTAACACAAGCTCAATTTTTTATTCAATTACTTTTGCTTCATCTTTATCTCATACTCTACCTTTAGAAAAAAACTACACCAGAACCTCTTGCCTTTGCAGACTCTTGGTACTATATACATACGTGTATATAGTTTAAATTGGTGAAAATGTTTGTGGTGAGTATACTTACTAGTTTTCTAACCAAATATGCTTCACTTTCTAGCTTTATTTTTTTAAAAGTCATGGCCCAGTCCTTCCACACTGACATTCTTGCATTTATTCTTTGTTCATTAATTATCAGTTCTCATAGAAAATAACTTGCATTTACCATCAGAAAACACAGATAGTCTATTTGGACTAAGATGGCTCATGACAGACAAAAACAGTATATTTTACTCCTTTCCTGTAAGATATCATCAACAAACACCCCAGATTCACTGAAATCACCTACATTCAGTGTGGAAACACATGCAACCAGTCAGTGTGGCTTCCTACTTGTATCCACTCCAGTAGTGGACAGTGAGTTCTAAACTACACTCAAAAGAGCTGGTCCTCGTGGCTCAGGATAGACTCAAATGATCTGATAGTTCCTGATGCTCTGTGAATGTGTCAGTAACTAGCAGGTGCAGATTACACTCACATTTCAGAGAGAACCGTGCTGAAAGTAGACAAAGCTCTGTCATTTAGGGACAACTTGCATCAATGACTTGAGAGAACAGAATTATGGCTTTTAAAATACTCTATGTTTGTGCACACCAAGTGTGTGCACCCATCATGCACATGTGAAGGCTCTAGGTCCCTTACAGGTGCCTTCCTCAGTGACTTTCCATTTCAGTTTTTGAGACAGGGTCTCTCACTTACCCTAGAGCTCATGAACTGACAAGATTGACTGACCTCAGGATTCTCCTGATCCCAGCTCAGAGCTATGAGATGTCCTGCCACACTTGACTTTTTGTGTAGATTCTGGGGATCCAAGCTCAGGTTTGCATGCTTTCCCAGCAAGCATTCTATGACACTGAGCCATCTCTCCAGCCCTGGCATTACAAGATTTTCTAATTTAATTTTTATAGCATAGGTAATAACCTAGACAAAAGGTGTTGAGTTTAAGATGAGGTATAAAGTCATAGTCTGACAGGCAATGTAGTGGATAAATAGACAGGTATGTGTTTATGAATCAGCTCCTTTTTTATATTTGTACACTCAGAACCTAAACTAACTCAATATAAAAACAGAAGATTCAAACATAAATGTTTTTTTTTTTTTTTACAATGGTCACATTCTACAACAAGTTACTTTGAAATGCATTAAAGAAATCCCAAAAGATAGGTTGGGGAAAGGCCGGAGGGGTAGATTCATAAGGGATGTGTGTGGAAAAACAAAATATTAATGATCAAAAGTTGGTTAATCTAGGCATTGGGTAAATGGATGCTCACTCATGATATAAAATGATTGGATTTAAATATAGGGGGAAAGAGAATTTATTGGACTTAGGGGAATTGGTGTGAAAATTGTTGTTTTTTAAAGCGTGAGGATTTAGAGTTTTCAAAGTAGATAATTATTTACCTCAATTCTAACATTTTTATGCTTGTTTCAGTTTTATTTTAAGGCACCTATACACACAGGGGAATAATTTCTGTGCATAAACATGTCTGCTCAACAACTTTGCTTTCGGCATAACAGGAAAAAATAGCACTCACAAATATATAATGTAAGAAAGGTGTGATTCCTTTTTTTTCTCGAAGTTCTGTGGCTGAGAAAACTCAAGACTCAGCTGTCTGGGTCTTGGGGTCAGCTGAGGGCTTGTTTTCTGGCTCGCCACCATCACTTGCTCCTCTTACTCTGAACACTTATGTCAAAAACCAGGAAAAAAAAAAAACAAGAACAAACAAACAAAGCAAATCTTACCCCCCTTTTTTTGTCATATATCCTGAGAGTTACACCATCTTTGTTATTAAAACTTTAAACATATGTTATTACTTTTTTATATATTTTTATTTTAAATATTTTTATTTGTAAAATTATCATATGATGATTAGATTTTAAAATGTGTTTAAATGGTTCAGATACTTTGAAAGATATCTAGCAAGAAAAGCTTAAGGGTTGAAATATCTCGTAGCCAGGAACACGAGTCAAGTGTTAAGCCATGTTGTGGAGAAGTGCCATAAAAGATAAAGATCTATAGTCTTTGAAAATTAGTTTATACCATCAGAATAACATAGGGAGAAGGAAGAGGAGGAGAATGGGTGAAAGAAAGGGAGAAGAGAGAAAAGGAAAGAGGAAAGAAGGAATAAAAAAGGATGAGAGAAAGGGAGAGAGGGGGAAAGGGAGGGAAAGAAAAATGGGGGGAATAAGAAGGAAGAGAGGGAGAAATACAAAGAGACAAAGACACACAGAATGTCTCATGTATAAAGACCTTCATGCATTACAACATATTCTATTTTGCATGTAGAACTCAAAGTAAGCCATAAGAAAGATTCTACTAGTCTCTCCCCTAGACCACACTAGTAACTGAAATATAAAAACCTGAAGAATTAATTTATTCAAAGTCACTCAGCTAGCAAATTGAGACTCTGGTCAGTGAACTCAGGCTTCCCACTGTTTTAATCAGTTGTTTATATGACTCTGCTTCAAGACAAGTACACAAAATTACATCTTACATGGTATTATGCCTTTTCGTATTTCCTAGAAATTGACAACCAGCATCAGATCTCTTTGTCAGATAGACTGGATATACAAAACAGAGAAACAGAATCAGATGCTAGTGCGCAGTAACTTGAAGAATGTCTCGGTTATTCACGAAAAGCAGAAATACATAGAATATCTTTTGAATGTTCACAAAGAGAGCAGAGAGCAGTGTAACAAACAAGACTTCTCAGATTGACACAAAAAACACTGAAGAAAAGTTATCCAGCTCCTTACTTAGCATCTTTCAACTGAAACTTGTGATTTTAAGAAAAACTAATTTAAAAAAAAAAGGAATTTGCTCCTCCAGAGCTCAGAAAATGCCCTACAGTTGTAATAACTTTGTTTTATCCCAGGAAAAGTTTAGTCTGTCTAGAACAGAGGATAGACTATTTTAGACCCCTGTGTCCATGAGTATTGTTTTACATTGTTGAGTGTTGTAAACTCTGGGAAGTACATGTTCTAGATTTTTTTTCCTTTAAAGAGTTTAGAACCACATTATTTTTCCCGGTAGGAAGAGGAAGAGAAACAGGAGGAAGAGGAGGAAAAAGAGGTGTGAGGGGGAAAGACTTACATGCTTTGATTTTGAAAAACCTAGGAATCTAAAGGAGGATCCTTGCCCAAAGACCATCCATCTTTGAAGATGGCAGACCAACCAAGTTGAAGTTGATGATGGCTCATGGTGGGAGAAACCAAGGTATATGGAGGAAGCATCTTGGTATTTGTTTGTACATAGAAAGCAGACAAGGATTCTTTTTTTTTTTTCTAGAGTTTGATTAAAATTGTTTCTACTGGATACTTTTCAAAACAGATGTTGTCAGTCATGAGGAATGTAACTTCCTATCGAACACCCTAACACGCTTTAGTTGTAGAATTAACTCTTCTGCAAGTTCTTGACTTGACCTTTATAAACTTATGAAGCAGAAGCCAATTAAACAGTATAGAGTCTCTGCTAAAAATAATCGCCTTGGCTAAGGAGTAATTGATTGCAGCCATAGTCTACTCTAAAGGTAATTAGATACCTAGAGGTCCAGCTGTCAATTAACTCTAGTCCTTCCTGGTGGTAATAAAACCATTTATCTTATCTTTTTCTCTGCTACTTAAGGAGGGATGATCTAAAAATTGCATCTTTAAAATCAAGTAAGGAACTTGGACTGGAGCTCAGTGGTGGAGTGCTTCCTAGCATGAAACAGTCTTTGAGTTATCCTGAAAAGGGGAGGGAGGACTCAAGTTAAGAACAGAAGAATTGACCAACATTTCCCCAATTTTACAGCATACAGAAATTAGCATGTCTGTGTCATGCTAATGTCATGTCAAACAAGGAGACCATTCCTTGTTTGTTCCAATGTTTTGGGGTGGTGTCTAAGAGACATTAGTGTGTGCTTCAAAAGAACAGGCTTCTTGGAGATGTTGACAGGAATGTCCTAACATTTAGGGACACAGTGCTACTGAAATCAGTTCTGTGATTTTATTACTGTCTTGTGATCCCTCCAATTTTCCCCCATGTTTTCTTCCTATATTTTAGGTTACTTGCTGTTAGAGGCTGTATGTGTTTACAGTGCTTCCGGTTACCTGGAAGACCGATATTGTTTCACCCTAAAACATGCTCCTTTATCTCTGGAAAGTTTTTGCTTTACATTTCTGATATCATCTCCCTTCTATAGTTCTGTTCCCATGCATACAGCATATTCTTCATATTTTTCCTGCCTTTCACTTTAAGTTTGTATGTGTGCTTATATGTAAAGTTAGTTCCTTTTAATTTTTAGTGTCATTTTCACATATGCATGTTATTATGTTTTGTTTCCATCCCTCATCCTCCCCCCACTGTCCTCGAAGGCCATTTTCTTAACTGTGTATTATTGGGGTCTTGGTTTGTTGTGGTTTTTTATGTATTGTTTATGTTCGGTTTGTCACTCAGTGTTTTTTGATTGGATAATTTAATCAGTTAAACTGCAAACTACTTATTAATGGGGAAGTGTTTACTATTGGCATTTTGCTGATGTTTCTATTGAACTGGAATACAGTTCTTTGCTGTCTCTTTCCCTGTTTCTTTCTTCCTTTGTTGGTGGTTTGATTTGGTTTGTTTGTTTGTTTTTGATATGCTTTGATTCCTTTGTGTGTGTGTGTGTGTGTGTGTGTGTGTGTGTGTGTGTGTGTCCATTTCCTATAGGTGTGTTGTGTGTTTGGTATGCACAAGTAACTGTCACGGGTACCCAGTCTTGTAACATTTTAAACAAATCATTGTAGATATTAATTGCATTGATGAAAGTCAGTTTTGCATGTAAAGAGAAACATTGGCTGGAGAATGGACCCTTTCTAGAACGGACTTTGAGAAGGCAAAGTTGCTGTGGATTATTTCACGGAGTCCCAGAATTCCCAGTTCAACGAGGCAGCTATACTGAATACCTCAGGTTGTCCCTGCTCTCCTTCACCTACTCAGATTCCCATGGAAATCTGTGATTTGCAAATTCCTGAGGTTGTATATGAAATGATTGGTGGTGAGCATGTGAAGGACTGGATCCAGCTAACACTTCCGCTGCCTGCTCTTTCTAAGGTCTTGCTCAGGGGCCAAAGAGGCGCTGAACACTAAATTCTTACCTTGTTTTCCAGCCATGTCATCTTCAAGCAGACTATCAATGAGTTGAGGTGTGTGTGTGTGTGTGTGTGTGTGTGTGTGTGTGTGTGTTCCTTGTGTGTTATTTGGTTTTTGTCTATTTGCTTTGTAAGGAGAGAGGGGTGTGAAGTTGGGTTGATGGGAAGGTAGGAGGATCTGGAAGGAATCAAAGGGCCATGGTCAAAATATAATGTACAAGGGAAAGTATCAACAATAAAAGGAAACAAACAAACACCAACAACAAAAAGCTAAGTCATCGCAGTAGAATTACCAAGGGAAGAAAATAAAAGCATGATTTCTTAGTTTAATCCTTATAAACTCTACTCTCAGCTATATTGCTTGGTAGGGTAACCACTTTGGCCAAAGCAATCTTCATTCAAACTAATTTTCATTTTATAAAATAGAAATATAACCAGTACTATTTCATCTTATGAGACTTGTCCAAAACTGCAAACTACAAGAGAAATCACACAGATATTCCAACAATACAGTTCATTTAAAAATCGGGGGGGGGCAGATAGCACAGAAAGGGGGGTGCAGAGGCAGAGACAAAGAGACAGAGAGGTAGCTAGACAGAGAGAAACAGAGAGAGACAGAGAGAGGGGTGGAAGACAGAGACAGAGAGAGGAGAGAGGGAGGGAACACCTTGCCTTGTGACAGGCTTTCAATATGAATGCATGGATCCATTCACATCTTGTACCTGGAACAAGCTTGTTGACATTGGAGAATCATGTTTAAAAGTCCACTTAACATAAGAAGACATTTACTAATATTATTCCAGCCTCACCACTATGTTTCAGAATTAGAAACAGCAAAGGTAGAGACTCACACAGTGTCCTAGGTTAATAAATCCAGGTCCCCCTTAGTTGATTTCTTCCTCCATGGGTATCATGTCACAAAACCTGTACCTGCTTTCATTTTCAGAAGACATGAACTGGCTTCTGTAGATTCTGTAAGCGAAATAAATCTCTGCCATTGTGAAAGCTTAGAATCAGACTCTTGTCAATAAGTAAGTTATACCATAAATTGTGTGCACATGTGAAGAAATGCCAGGGCTGCATATATTCTGTTTAATGAGCTATTTATTCAAAAGCAACATGGGAATTGTATTATTTTCTATTCCTCTAAAGATAAAATAACGCACACTGTATAATTTTATAGTTATCTAAATATAAGATAGTACACAGAGAGAAAGAGAGAGACAGACAGAGAGGCAGAGACAGAGGGAGATTAAATAATCACATCACCTGGACAATACTCCCTCACTAGCCACATACTACCTAACAAAACTCCTAGTCCCAGACATGAGAAACCTCCTGAGCCAGAGGACTCCAAGGGACTTCAATGGGAGGAAAACCATGCTTGGTACTTCAAACCTAGTCAATCACCTTCGAAGTCTCAGATTTCAGAGGAGAGCTACCCTTGCCACTTTCCTAAACAAGCATCAGTTCCTGTTTTCTGAATACTTATACTCCAGACAGATGAAGCTTTCTCTGCTCATCTACAACCCAACCGCTATCCCTGCAGCTCAGAGAACATCACAGAGGAGTAGTGGGAAGGACTTCGAAAGCCAGAAAACAAGGGCATCTGCTGTGAGACTGTGTCTTCTAGAAATGACTAGATCTACGTGAAATCTCACAACTATGGCTTCTTAACAAAAACCTAAACAATGGCATCACCAGCTGACATGCCAACAGCTGAGAGAGGGAGACTCAGTCTTCACTGGAGGTAAGCTCTCTAACTGATCCTTTAATCTCAAATGGTCAGGCCAGAGACATAGACACACAGCAACACTAAACAGACTCAGTAGACTGTAGTTATATATTTATTCATATACATGTACATATATGCATATATATACATATTCATATACATGTATATATACATATTCATATACATATATATATTCATATACATGTATATATACATATTCATATACATATATATTCATATACACATATATACATATTCATATACATGTATATATACATATTCATATATATGTATATATGAGCTCTGAGTTAAAAAAAAGAGATATAAGAGGAGTTAGAGGTAGAAGGAAAGAGGGAAATGATATGACTATATTTTAATTAAAAACAAAATAAAATCTACTTATTTCTTTTAAAAATCTACTGTTTTTTTTTCTTTCAGCCAAATGTAACTATCAAATGTCCCCAATATGTATCAATAGATCAATACCTAATTAGAAAGTCAGTAAGCTGCAGCATGAGTCTGACTGCCTGTGGCAGAGGACTTTTGATGTAACTACTTTTACAACATGGTAGAAATTTAGAGAAAGGCACAATGGGTACACCAGTAAAGTTTATTCAAGAGTGTGAAGAAGTCGAAAATATTCCCCTCTGCACAGCACGTTCTTATAGTTTAAAAATAGATAAAGGAATAATTAGCAAGTGGACCCCCCTCTTCGATAGCTGGAGAAGAAGAAGAAAGAGACAGTCTCATGTACTCCTGATGTTCACAGCAAAGGTGCATTTCCACACAACAGACGACTGGGATGTCTGTGTTAGATTCATTAGTGGTGATTAGCTGATCGCTGATTATTCTTTAACACTAATTGCATCAACCTCCTCCATCGTTTTCCTAGAAGTAATCTGACATTCTTACTCATTGTAAATCATGGTTAATTTTTATGTCAGAAATTAGTTCTAGAATTTTTTGGTAGTGCTAGAATCATTGAATAGTATCTACGTATCACACACCAAGAATTGCTACTGTGAAGAAAATAGATAAATGTCACCATTCATCATCATATACCTTCCATCACATGCAAGTTGCACAGTGTAATTACATGAGATTATTAGAGATTTCTAGAGGAGCAGTTCTTCTTCCAAAGGGTTCTTTGAGTGACCTCCAGACAACCCCTCCGTCTTCAGAGTATCAGCAACTTTGCACACATCTCCACTTGATAAGAGTTATAGGAGTTACATAAACACGGTCACCCTGAACTGGGAAACCACAAAAATATGAATAGAACCCTCTCTACATTAAATTGAATCATGAAGAGGATACCTGTGAGCTTCTGCAGTACATAAAAAAGAAATGAAAAACAGGAAATGAAGTAAGCCAACTTGGGAATCCAAGGGCCATGAAAAGATTTTACAAACTCCCTACAAAATATAAAAAGCTTCTTCCACATCAAATGATTTTTAAGTGCCCTGTATGGATAAGAGAAAGAAACTGTCCCAAGTAATATGAAATTTCAACATGAGAAAACAGTAATGAAATAAAAGTCATTTCTAAAATAGATTTGCTGCAAGACAAGCCTTTTAGCTATATGGTTGTAAGTTCTCAGGAAGATTAAAAGCTAGTAAAGCCATTTAAAAATAACATGAAGCATATTATGTGGTTTAAATAAGAAATGGCCCCCTCAATCTCATGCATTAAAACACTTTGACCATTGCTGGTGCTATTGGGGTAGGTTCTGGAGGAAGCACTCCATTCAGGACAGGCTTTGCAAGCTTTGATGGTTTATAGTGTGACCAAGCTTGCACTCTCTCTCTCTCTCTCTCTCTCTTTCTCTCTCTCTCTCTCTCTCTCTCTCTCTCTCTCTCTCTCTTTCTCTTTTCTCCTCTCCTCTAACTGTTTAATATACAGCAGACAGGAGGAAGTATTTAAATTTCTTTTCAAACTTTTGAAAAACTATTTCCATTATCTGTTCTTGCATGTACACCTTTGAAATCATTTTATTAAGTAGAATTGCTAATCAATTTGGCAGAGATCCTTGCTGAAATTCTGAAGTTTTGCTACTGCTACTTAGCAATTTTGAAACCTAAGTGTATATCTAAACGACAAGGAGAATGTAGAAAGACAGCAGAATATCAATGATAATTACCTTCATTCTAAACTTCTAAAGTTCCCTTTGTGAAATCTATTTATTTATTTATTTATTATTTTTATTATGTTGTACCAGACCATTTTGCTGTTATAACTAACCTGCCCAGAATTGCATATATATATATAGCAATAAAACAAACAACTGACTTCATTCTGCATTTGGCTGAAGTTCAGACATACTGGCCTTACTGCTTAGATGAGGCCAAACCCAGGAAAGGATGACAAATTCATAACAATCAAAAGAGGGTGGCTTATTGACCCAGGACAATTATTACACTCATTTTCTTATAAGAGTCACATAATATTTTCTTTAGGTCTGGCCATTATATAATAGTGTTAACATATCTTGACATTTTAATTGTATCATTCAATACATGGGATTTCCAACTACCCAAATCTCTGAATATGAAATAATCTGAAGCCTTGCATGCGCATGCATTGTCTACATTCCATGTATAATTTAAACATAGAGAGCTACTCGATGATATGAGAACCATTAGCCCTGCGTTACAACCGTGAAGGGGAAAGAGCAAGCCGCAAGGCACAAAGCAGTGCGTGGTTGAGGTTTTGATCATAAGCACCTGATTCCTTGACCTTCACCTATTCTCATACACAAAACTGAGGCAGAACGTAGTACAATAGCACACATGCTAGGCGAAGTCAGATACAGAGGTCTGCTGCTAAGGTGCCAGTGCACTCCCGTTGATGAGTCTGTCTGTTAGGACTTGAGGAACATTTTAATCCCAGCGCCAACAGTAAGGAATTTCCCCAGTAGAGCACTGGGCATGTGCTTATCAGGGGCTTTAGGCTTTCAGTAAAACTTAAGAACTCTTTTTTGTAGAGACCTAGACTCTTGTGAAACTATGCCCAAAGATTTGCACAGGAACTGAAGCAGAGTGACTATGCCACAGGCTCCATTATGGTTTTGTTCATGTTTTGTATCATTATCCGCTTTTGTATATTGGTTTGAATTTGGACACGTAGCTGAGCTACCATAAAGATATTTAGAATTGCAATTAAAAGGGACTGGTTTCTTTTTTAAAGTATAGAATAGTTACACAATAAGTTTTTAAAAAGTCTATTTGTTGAGCATTCTAGTAACAAATATACAAAAATAACTTATTCTGACAAGGAGATTAAGATTTGTGTACTGATTGCGTTGTCGGCTGGTCTTCTGTCTACCTTCCACCCTTAGAGCTTTCTAGGTTTACACAGTGAATTTATTCAGACAAAACAGGTTTATTTTGAAAATGGATCTAGTTCAGTGATGTCAAAATGTTGAAGCTGTTTGCATATATGCAAATGAATAACAACTTTTTTAAAAGTTAAAAAAAAATAATCTCTCTATAAGTATAGCCACACAGCAGCAGGAGGACGGTAGGAGCTACAGTCTTCCTTCAGCATGGGTCAGAGGCTCTGGGAGCCCCCGTGTAGAGCAAGCTCCCCAGATGCTGGTCTCCTATTAAAATGGCTCCACACATCCTCCCATGTACCGAAAATCATGGTGGAAGACTTTCATCATCTACTACGATGTAGTTGTCATACTCTGTTATCTAATGATAGTAGCATAAATGTATGTGTCTGATTATTTTCGGACCGTGGGTAGTTGATCCAAATATGCAGACCCCACGGGTGGGGGGAACGGAAGCATTTATTTGTGAGTCACACCCTTTGTTTTGTACAATAATAACTGGATGCTGTTTATGAGATGCAACTGTTTGATGCAGTTCATAAGATGCAATGAGGTCAACAGAGGTTAAACAGGAAGATGTTCCCGGAGGGCACAGGTGAACTTGGCATTGTCGACTACAATGCTTTCAGGATGTGCTGTTTCCCTGCATTCCCGTGAAAACCTGCCTCTCTTAACTACTGCATGGAGTTGTAAGTCAAGGGGATGTTAAATACTGGCGGTGTTATAAAAGTGGTAATTGTGCTGGGATGAAAAATCAAACCAGCATTGATACTTGACATCACTTGAACCCACCTGGTCTTTGCTTCCTAGTTGGAAAGGCTGGAAAACAATGTCTAATGAATCTCTTTCTCTCAGTATTGGTCTGCAAGCACTCTTGGGAAGAAATAAAGACTTCAGACTTCCCAGAAGCTTTCGGCTATAACAAAGGGAAGAAAGGGACTATTCTTTGGTACAGAATCACACAACATACTTAATAGCATGCAGTGGTTACACATTTCATAGCAGAAGGCCCTGAGACAGGCAGACAGTCACCGCACATAGGTGGATGCATTAGCCATAACATACAAGGAAGCCAGCTCCAAACCCAAAGCTTTCACAGGACAACAGCCAAACTTTACAAGGTAACCCCTATATTCCAATAGACTGGACTATGAATTAATTCAATAAAAGCCATACCGTTACATTGTATAGGTATGGTATATTGAATTGCAAGCGTACTTACGTCTAAAATTATACTGCCATGTAATTTATTTTTAAACCTGCCAAGTAGGAGTTAGCTAAAGATTACTAATCCATAGAAATCACCTTGTGAAATACTGGATGAGTTATTTTACTTTTCAATGACAAGGAGGAGGATGATACCTTCTTCATGGCATTGCTATGATGTTTACTTTTTATAAGCTTATGTATAGAGCTTAGCACATTATCAATGTATTGTCCCATAATCACAGCACATTGGGTATAAAATTCCAGGCTGTGCCATCCAACCAGGGCACTTCATTTCTCTCTTAAATGTGGAGAACATTCTAAACAAACTATTTCAACGCCAGCCAGTATTTTTCAAAACAAGCAGAGAGCTAGCTAGCTTAAACTCAGCAGCCCTGCAAAACGTTTTAAATGACAAACAAATTGCCAACGGAGCCATCCAGGCATCCAGAGGAGATAACGGCAGAACCCAGAGTCATGGCTCCCCAACAAGTAGCTGGAAGGTTCAGGAGGGATCATGTGCTTTACATGAATGGGGGTCAAATGCATAACATGATTTTTAAAAAGCTAATAGGAAGATGGGAAGCGGATGCAGGAAAACATGAGAACTGACGAATCGAAAGATGTTCCCAAGTCCTTGCATTGGAAACACAGCCCTACCAAAGTTCTTCAAAAATCAAAATCACACCGCATGCAGCTCTGTCCAATGAACTAACTCAGAACATGCACCGAAAGTTCTCTTCTGGCCACCCCACCATAGAGTTTTGCTTACTTCACAAGGCCAGTGAAAGACTGACTCACTAACTGTCCCAGTGAAAGACGTAGCACAGGACTCTGGGTGGACTGATGGTATAAGATCCCTGCTCTTCGCTGAGACATCAGAGTTGCAGACTGAATTTCCATAAATAGCCCCATTTTATTTCTATACTTCCTGTAATTTTCAGATCCCAAATCTAGAAGGAGCTGAGATTCGGATCAAAGTCTTTTCATTAAGCCATTGGTAAAGTGGCTATAAAAGTACCCACTGCTTTAAAAAAAAAAAAATCCTATTTTGTCTTAAGTTCAGTCACCAACAGTGGAATAAAGATGGGACAGTGCTGTGGTTTGGATATTGATGTCCATCAAATGCCCAGTCTGTTTGAAGGGCCAGCCACCAGCCACCAGCCACCAGCCACCAGCCACCAGCCACCAGTACCACTGAGAGATGGAGGATCATCTAAGGTGGTGCCCAATGGAAGAAAGTTGGGTCACTAAAGTGTATCCTTGGATCCAGACGCTAGCCCCTTTTGCTCCCTCATTGTTTCCTAAACACCACTGTGAGATGAATGTCTCTGCTTCTTCACCTGCTCTGTGCCATGAAGCTCCACCTCCCTGAGGCCTGAGAACAATAGAATCATCTAATCAGACAGAGCAGAATCTCTGAGGCCCAAATAAAACTTTCTTTCACATTGATTTTCTGAAGTATTTTGTGACAGTAATGGGAATCTGGCTGTCACAAATAATGAAATAAAGGGCCTGATTAAGGGAATGTAAATTCTAAAAGAATATAATTAAAGTACAAAAGGACAAAGGTTAAAAATAATGACCTCGTTGTAGGAATCTACCATACACATTAACTAATTAAACGTTGCAATCTATTCCTTCAGAAACT
Source organism: Rhabdomys pumilio (assembly GCA_030674055.1). Lineage (NCBI taxonomy): Eukaryota > Metazoa > Chordata > Mammalia > Rodentia > Muridae > Rhabdomys > Rhabdomys pumilio. The sequence goes on from JANHMN010000003.1 coordinate 154,352,629, forward strand.
ATCATCTCAATTTTACAGAGCATAAAAAAAAAGGTCCTGAGGGATGAAGCAAGCTCCTCCAGAGTCACAAACTCACATCAGAAGAGCCTGCATTCAAGTTCAGACTTGCCTGAAAAGCATCCAACTTCCGAGTCACTGCACCAAACCCAAGCACGTGTGCTGCTTGTTTGTCCCACAAAATCAAAGACACTTAATCCTAGTCTACTGCCTGCTTACCTTATTGTTACCTGTACATGGCATTACCATGCTATGATTCCCATGTCAAGAGGCAAAGGTTTAGAAAGAAAGGCATGCGTTTGATGTTTACGATGGGTAAGTGATCCTTTCAGTGGTATTATATTTAATTTGCATAGTCAACGTAGCTGAGTTTTGAGATAAAGAAATTGAAATACCAAGGTTAAATCACCTGCTGAATTTTATATGTCTCTGAGGTCAGATAACTAGATAAAACTGGAATGCTCCATACTGCTACATACAGTCATTCTAAATTTTATTCAATCTCTCTCTCTCTCTCTCTCTCTCTCTCTCTCTCTCTCTCTCTCTCTCTCTCTC
>JANHMN010000003.1:154361841-154404996 GCA_030674055.1 Rhabdomys pumilio
TAATAATAATAATAATAATAATAATAATAATAATAATAATAATAATAAAGAAATTGAGAAAAATGCCATTCACAGCACACACACACACACACACACACACACACACACACACACACACGGAAGTAAAAGACTTGTGCAATGAAAGTTTTAAGACCAAAAAAAAAAAAAACTGAAAAAAACTGAAGGTCAAAAGACTTACCATGCTCATGGATTGGTAATATTAATATCATGAAAATAGCCATCTATTTTCTATCTGTACTTTCATATGACCTATGTTTAGTTCCCAGAACCCATATGGCAACTAATAGTTGTCCAGGGGATTTATATGATCCCTGTAATCTCCACCAAAATTCCAACACAATTCTTTACAGAAATTGAACTTATATAGCTTGATCATATTAGCCCTTATTGTCCTGGGAATACTTTTATTCCTGCCCATCATGTTAAAGTTTATCTTTAACAATATCAACATGTTGGCAGCCAAAGTACATGGCTTGAATCTGAAAATGAGCCCCCAGACACAGTTATTAATTTAACAGTCTGGCAAGCCAAGGACAGGTAAGATTCTGCACAGAGCCTTACCAACCCAAGACAGAAGTCCATTGCTTTTGATAATGCATATTCACGATGGATAAGGAAGGCATTCTTGTCAGAACAATCTAAGACAGGCTTAGTCTTGTTTATGAAATAAAAAGGGGGGAAGATGTGGAGAGCTTTTGGGGCTGCTTGGCAAGAATCTGAAATGGGCCAAGGACAAGGAAATGGGCGTCAGGCAGGAATCTGACATTATGCTAGAACAAAAAAGTAATTTCAGGCAGAAATCTAAATCTTAGGCAAGAATAAAGAAGTAGGCTTCAGACATGAAAATGACTTTGTGCTAGGACAGAGAAGTAGGCTCAGATATTTTGGTCATTCTGATAAGCCCTTAGAAACAATGATCATGGGAGTTATCATGGAACTTTGTTTATTGCCTTACTTGTTCTTTGACTATTTGTGTTTATTGTCTTGCTTGTTCCTTGACTATTTGCATCTATTGTATTGCTAGATCCTCAACCTAGAGCTGACCTTAATACATGCATGTAATTAAAATGGTATAAAAGCAAAAAAGAGAAGGGGGGATAGCATAGGGGGTTTTAGGGAGGGGAAATGGGGAAGGGGATGACATCTAAAATGTAAATAAACAAAATATCCAATTAAAAAACAAAAAAACACAAAAGATGCAGGACAGCAAAAGAAAAAAACAATCATGAGCAAACCAACAATAAATCAATACATCCATGCAATACTAAAGAGAGTCTATCATTCAAATAAGAGGCAGCATATAAACAGCAAATCTCCATTATTTATACATCTGAAGGTTGTTCACTAGAACATACAAAGAGCTCAGAAAATTAAACACACACATACACACACACACACAAAAAACAATGCAGGCAAACATTGGGGCATGGAGCTAAGCAAAATATTCTCAAAGGAGGAAACAAAAGAGGCTGAAAAATGATTTTCAAGTGTTCAAAATCCTTATCAGAGAAGTGCTAATCAAAAGTGCTTTGAGATTTCATATTACAGATGGCAGTAGATGCTACTGTGGTGAGAAGAGAACACTTATTCACCGTTGGTGGGAGCGCAAACTGGTGCAGCCTCTATAGAAGTCAGTGTGAAATTTCTTTAAAAAGCTAGAAATAGATGTACCATATGACCCAGCTATATCACTTCTGACCATATTCCCAAAGGACTCTGTTTTGTACTACAGAGGTACTTGCTTATCCACGTTCATCATTGCTCTGGTCACAACATCCAAGAAATGGAAAAAGCCCAGATGTCCATCAGCTGAAGAATAGATGGTAAGAATGTACAACAATGAAATGTGCAATTATTATATATTATACATCACATATTACACATCACATATTACATATTACACATTACACATTACACATCACACATCACACATCACATATTATATTATATATTATATATTATATATCGTATATCGCATATCGCATATCGCATATCGCATATCGCATATCGCATATCGCATATCGCATATCGCATATCGCATATCGCATATCGCATATCGCATATCGCATATCGCATATCGCATATCGCATATCACATATCATATATCATATATTATATATTATACACAATGGAATACTGTGCAGTGCTAAAGGATCACTCAGTGTGAAAGAAAATTACGTTGAGTAATCATTGCAATATTGCAACCAGAAGAGATTGTCAATCATTCTGTAAAGAAAAAAAATAGTTATTTTTTGAGGTTTTGGTATCCACAGAATGAAGAAAACAAATATTACATCAAATATTAACAGTGGTTGAATCTACTTTGTGTATTGGGTGGTATTGCATTCATTCACCCTTCAACATTTCTGCGTATTTAAAACCTTTCAACATTAAGCACACAGCTGCATAATTCCAGGGTGACTGGCATCAGAATAGGCCAATAGATCTGGAACAGAACAAAAAACTCAGAAACACACCCACATAGGTAATGCCAGCTGACCTTTGCAAAGGAGTAAAGGCAATAATTTGATGACAAATCGTGTTAGAACCTTGAAGCATTCCCATGCAAGAATAAAATCTAGACAGACCTTAAATCTTCTGCAAAGCTTACTTAAAATAGATCACAGACCTACCATAAAATGCAAAGCTCCATAGGGGATAAACTCCAGATGACTTTGAGGTTTGCGGATGACTTGTTAGTTGTGGTACCACAAGTACATGAAAGAACCCATAACATGGACTTTGTTAAAATTAAACATTTCTTCTTTATGAAAGGCACTGTTAAGAGAGAAAATGTAAGCCACAGTAAGGGAGACAATGTCAAACCACAACTGAAAAGGGACTGTTATTCAAAATACACATCCCTCAAAAATCTGAAAATTTAAAAATAAAAATTGAGCTTGAGTTGAGGAAAAGACTTTCACAGGCATGAAGAGTACAGACAGGGCAAGCACATAAAAAGCTGTCTAATGGGCTGAGGTGACAAATCAGTGGTTAAGGTTGAGGGCACATGCTACTCTTTCAAGGACCTATGTTTGGTCCCCAGAATCCACATGGTGGTTCACAACTCCTGTAATTTCAGGGGGTCTGACATCCTCTATGGCCTCCTTGTGTACCAGGCACAAATATGGAACACATACATACATATAAGCAAAATATTTATATACATATAATAAAAAGAAGGAAGGAAGGAGTAAGAGAAAGGGAAAGAGGGAGAGAGGGGGAAAGGCTATCTAACACCATGTCATCAGAAAAATAGAAAACCCAAATGCAACCAGATATGCCACTCTATGATGAGCCAAAATTCAAAACCCTGACGCAACCAAATGTGATAGCAAGAGGCAAGGAGAACTCACATTCATTGATGCAGGGAGGGGGAAAAATGGTCCAGCCACTCTGGAAGGCAGTTTGAAGTTTCTTACAAAACTGATCCCACCCTAGAGTTGAAATACATAGAGGTATAGAGTTGGAAGCTTGTCTGAATACAGACATCTGCACCAGGTGATCACAGCTACTTTAATTATCATTGCTCTAATGTGAAAGCAACCACAGAGTCCTTCAGTGTGTGGACAGTCTGTGAATTTTCAGACAATGGCAATGAAAATTATTCAGCACTAAAAAGAAATGAGTTCTGACCAGTAGTAAAATGGCTCAGCAGGTACAAGTGCTCACTATGCATGCCTGCTGACTAGAACCCACAGTGGAAAGAGAGAACTGACTCCCCGAAGTTGTCTTTGATCTCCATACATTTGCTGTGGCTGCCCCCACCTCTTACAACAAGCACATGCATCATATAAATTCATAAAAATAATCAACAAAATAAATTTAAGAAATAAATTAGTGGCAGCTGGAGAGGTTTCTCAGTGGCTAAGAACTCTGATGCTCTTGCAGAAGACCTGGGTTCAATTCCTAGCACACACGCAGTGGTTCTAGGTTCTACTGGCTCTCTTTTTTCTCCTCCTTCCTAGTTAAGCAACATACATATATTATATTTGTATACATATTTATACTATATTATATATACATATATGCATATTATATAACCATCCATAACTCTAGTTCCAGTGTATTCAATTTCTTCTGACCTCTATGGGCACTGCACACACACATACACACACACACACACACACACACACACACACACACACAGGAAAAACACTTATACTCATGAAATAAATAAGTCTAAAAAGAGAAATTAACTCCCAAGCTACGAAAAAAGATGCATTACATTCCAATACAGATTAATAAATGAAATAAGTCGAACTGTAGAGAAAGGGCTCATACTATATGATTCCAACTATACAGCATTGTGAAACAAGGCAACCTTAATGACTGTAGGTATGTGTGTGTGCACACATGTGTATATACATATAGATATGTATATATAGAAGAACACAAACACATGCATATATATATAAAAGAATATGCATATATAGAAGAACACACACACACACACACATATATATACGTATATATATGTATATATATACGTATATATATATATAATATGTGTATGTTGCTGAACTAGGAAGGAGAAAAAAAAAGAGAGTCAGTAGAACAAAGACAATCTTTAGGACAGAAAATTCTCTGCATGATTTTATCCTGGCAGGCCCATGTCATTACAGATTTGTATAAATTTACAGAATATTCCCCACAAAGAACAAACCCCAGTGTAAACTATCAGCTTTGGGTGATGACCTGTCAATGTAGGTCCATCAATTGTAATAAATGTACCACTCTGGCAAGGATGTTGAAAACAGGAGAGTCTGTACATTTGTGCAGTGACAGGGAATGTATGAGAAACCTCAGTTCCTTCCGATCAATTTTGCTATGAACCCACAATTACTGGAAAATAGCCTATTATAACAAAATTTAGTAGGCCAAAGGACATTCCATATATAAAACAAGGGCAAAGATATGTCACTATTATGAAGGAGTAGAAAGCAAGAGAGTTCTGAAATGCACTCTGATTAGTGTAATGACTAGCCCTGAAATACTCCAGGAAGCAAGACCACCAAATGTTAAGGGAAAAAAAGTTATCACAACACGAACAACAGAGCTGGTCTCATTGAAGTGAGGTTTTAAAATGCTAAGTATAGGGAAGAAAAATACTACAGAGGCAGGAAACAGATTTCCTATTAAGAAAGAAGATTTTAAAAAAAATAAAGCTGAGAATATAGTTCTCAATTTAATACTTAGCACAAAATGATGATGGGAAAAGCATTCAAACATCTGAGGAGAGGAAGCCAGAATTCTATAATCAGGAAAGACAGAAATGAATTTGAGGGGAAAATAAAGACTGTTTTGTCATTCGAGACTCAGATGATTTCCCTCCCACATATTCAGAACAAGACACAAAGGCAGTAAGGACGGAAGAAGAAGAGCTCAAAAGAAAAGAAAGACAAACAATGGGGTCTTAGCATTGAGACATCATCCCTTGATCATCAAGGGTTACAGATACAAACTCACATCTCGGTCCTATTTAGAGTTCAGGTACTCAGAACGCCATGCTCATTATTGAACTAGAGACACAACAAAGGGGAGTTAGTGATATAAAGTAAGGCATGAATGACCACAGCATCATAGACAAGGTGAAAACAGTATGTCCCTAAGGAAACAATGAATGATAGAAGGTGAGAGGAAAAAAACCTAATTCAAGATCTTCCATAGAAGGTACTATGAACAAAACTAAGGAGCTGGAGATATGGCCGAGGGTTAAGAGTATGCACCAGTAGAGGACCAGAACTCAGTTCCTAGCAATCACATTGGGCAGCTCACAACTGCTTATAACTCCAGCTCAAGGGATCTGACACCTTCTTCTGGCATTTATAGGTACTATACTCATCCGCATGAACAAACGTGGTAATTTTTCAAATGAAACTAACTCTTCTTTTGAGGATTCTCCATTCAGGCTCATAGCTATTTTAATTAGTCCATTTGTTTCCTTAACTTTATGTTTTTGAATACTTGGTGTATTCTGGATACTAATTCTCTATCGGATACATAACTAGCAAAGATTACCTCACCGTAGGCCTCTTCTTCACTCAGTTCATTGTTTCCTTTACTGTACAAAAGCTGTTGAGTTTTATGAGGCCCCATAAAACTCCGTTTGTTGACCTGAATTCCTGAGTAAACGTGAATGGAGACCCATTCGGAAAGCCTGTTCCTATACTTCTATCTTGCACTGCCTATGATTTCCTTCATCCTTCTCAGCATTTCAGGGTTCACACTCAGTCTTTGATCCATTTAGGATTGATTTTGGTGCAGGACAATAAAGATTCGTCCAGCTTCATCCTATTACATTTGAACATCTGATCTTCCCGGCACAATTTGATGAGAATGCTCCTTTTTCTCCACTGTGTATTTTGGGGCATCTTTGTCAAATGTTAGAGGACTGTAAGTACACATGTTCTCATTTTCGTGTGTTCTGTTTTGTTCCATTGGATCTGCATGACTGCTTTGTGAGAGTACAATGATGTGACTATTTCTGTAGCTTTAGCTTTATAATACAGCTTGATAGCTTGAAATATGGTATAATAATCCTTCCTGCATCATCCTTTCTGCTCTGGATAGCATTGCCGACCTGGGGTCTTTTGTGATTCCATTTGAACTTTATCTATAACAAATATGGGATTTTTTTGCTAGGATTGTGAGAATCTTGATTTGTTTTGGAAGATGATAATTCATTTCCACAATATTAATTGTATCAAGCAATGAGCATGGAAGGTCCTTAGATCTTCTAGGGTTTGCTTCAGTCTCTTCAGGGAGTTATAGTTTTCACTGTAGAGGTCTTTTACCTTCTTGATTAGGCTTACTCCAAGTTTTTTTTTCAAATATTATGAGTGGGAATGTTTTCCTGATTTCTTTCTCAGTATGTTTGTTATTAATATATAGAAAGACAGTTACATTTTAAAACTTGATTTTGTTGGGATATGATATGGATGACATCATATCATCTGCAAATATGTATAAATTTATTTCTTTTCTTATTTATATCCCTGTAATTTTTTTTTGTCTTATTGCAGTATCTAGTGCTTCAAGCACTATACTGAGAATGAGTAGGTACAATGGACAGCCCTGTCTCACTCCTAATATTAATAGGATTGCTTCCAGATTTTTTCTATTTATAATAATGTTGGCTAAAATTATTCAACATCCTTAGCAATCAGGGAAATGCAAATTAAAACTGTTTTGAGATTTCATATTACCCCAGTCAGAATGGCAAAAATGAAGAAAACAACTGACAACAAATTCTGTCGAAGATGTGGGAAAGGGGGTCTCATTTAGTGTTGGAGGAATTGCCAACTGACATAATCAGTATGAAGAATTCTCAAAGAGCTGACAGTAGGTCTACCACATAACCCAGCTATACCACTCATTGCCATAGGCTCAAAGTATTTACCATCCAAGGAAAGACTCTTGTTCAGCCATGCGCATTACTGGTCTAGTCAGAATAGCTAGGAAATAGAAACAACTTAAATGTCCTTCAGCTAATGAATAGAGAATGAAACTGATACATATAGCCAATGGGATATTAGTTCATGAAACCATGAAATCTACAGGTAAATGGATGAAACTAGAACAGACTACATGGAGTAAGGTAATTCAGACCCAGAAAGACAAACACCACATGTTCTCTCTTCTTTGTGGAGCCAACTCTGAATTTCTGGATGCAAGTACATAGCCTGGGTAACCACTGAAACAGAAAAGTGAAAAGGGTTCATTGCTGGGGTAGGGAAGGAGCCATGGAGACGGGGGCTGTAGGACACAGGTCTTATGAATGAGGAACTAGAAAAATCAGAGGAGAAAGTTTATCTAGAAATGAGGGAAGGAAGGCAACACAGAGGGAGAGGGATGGAGGAGGGATAAAGAACACTAAAGATTGTTGAAAACACCATAGGGAGGCATTATTTTATGTTTACTTAAATTACATACCATATATGTATTTTATACATACAGAAATTATTTAAATGAAGTAATGCCACCTGAGATGTGATAACGTTCCTCTTAAGTCTATCTTACAAAAACCCCAGTGTCAGACATGACAACTCCTTTAAGTTGTTGACCAGGGAATCCAAGGGACTCACAAAACAATACAGGCTAGTACAGTTGCCCTTGGTTGCCTTCTGTAATTTTTAAGGCAAGACTCTGCTCCCTAAGAAATTTCACCTTTCAGACACAGGATTTGAGGGAATCAAGCAGAAACTGACCTGAAAGCTCCCTCCCTGAATAGGAACTCTCAAAGCACTCTAAAGGTGCTAAGCAAGTTGCCAAAGGAGAAAAACAAATAAAAGTCATACTGAGCTATAAAGCCCACAAACCACAAGGATCAGCAAGGCAAGATGTCCCTAAGGGTACGATAGTGGCACTTACACTTTGGAGGTAACTAACAGCTGTATAATGGGATTAAAGTTCTGCTCAGTAGGAGGGAATTCATGCCTGGTACTATAAACCCAGCCAACTATCAATAGCTACTGAGAACCTTCCATTGTGCTTTCCTAAACCAGCATAATCCCCAAATGCATTCTAAATATATATACTTATATTCAAAGGTAAGGGTCTCTCTTATTAAAGTAGCTTTGTTTCTTCAGCATATGGAGATCATCACAGAAACCCACAACTGGACAGAATATAGAGGATAACTGCCCACAGGAGCCCTATCCCCACTCAACACATCTCTAGATAATGCCACTCCTACACCTAAGGCTCAGGAAGAGGAAGCACTAAAGAAGAGAGGGTAGAAAGACTGCAAGAAAAGGCAACAACGATATCTTCTATGAGAGAGCAACTTCTATGGACAGCAGGGAGTCACACCTTTGGAATTTAACAATGTGGCTGCCTGAACAAGACCCGCACAATGACAACACCAGCTGACATTCCAAAGTAGATGAGAAAAATCTTACATATCCCTACCCCTAAATGAAGAGCCATCATGGTGGCTAAGAGAGAATTAGTCTTCTCCAGGGAGGAAACCTGTGAGAGATTATCTAGTCCCAAAGTAGTCAGTTCTAATAGCATACACACATAAACAACATTATACAAACTAATCAGGCTATATTTATATGTACTTATATGTAACAATAATAATAATCAAGAAGATATCATGATTTTGAGAGGGGAAACATGGAAGGAGTTGGAGGAGATGATATAAATAAAGTACTCATGAATAAAATCCTAAATTAACAAAATAAATGTAAAAATGATTTAGCCTCTGATAATATTTTTTAATTTGATATTATTTGATTAAAGATAGTAAAGCACATAATTTTTAGATGCGTTATCTTTATATTTGGCATAATTGCATTTTATCTTTGTCTTATGGTGTACTTTAATAAATATGATAATATGGACTTTGTTCTACTGATACAATTAATAGAACTATTATATCCACAAATCAAGTTCTGTTCAAGACATTTAAAATTTGAAGTTTGAATACAATCTATTAATTCGATGACATTAAAATTACGTATTTTTGAAACAGTGAAATGTTGACTGCCACTCCTTTTAGTCTGGTTTTACTGTTGAAGCATGGTATTTTGCTTTGGATTTATTTCATATGGCCCTGGGGAAGGAAATCAGGATAAAAATATAGAGAAATCTATTTGGTAATATTAGGTGCTGTGTCTGTTTGTGTTGCAGCTCAATTCATGACAGAGAAATGCTAGAAGTATATTCTACTGAACATCAAATGTTATACTATTTTTCTGTAAAAATAAAAGGTGATTTCCTCAACGAAACAATAAAATACATTTTTAAAATTCAATAACAAAGTATGTGATTTGAAATCTCAGTAAATATAGAAGGCTGTACAGATCATGCATTAGACAAAGAGAGTGTGAAGATTTTATGGTCATAACGCTTGGCAGTCAGTTCACTTTGTCAGGTTGTATATGAAACGGACATACTGTAAAGAGAATTTATATAAGGGAGCACTAAGGGTTCCTTAAAAATAATTTCTCTTTTCATATTTTTTTCATCTCAGGAAGCCTCAATACACTAGCAGGTGTATTTTATATAAATGACCAAAATATAACAATATGAGTAGATCTCACATCTTGATCTCCATCTGTTTCCATATCAGAAACAGTAAACATTCTAGCAGCAGACAATCCTTCCGTGAATTATTCCTTCAGACATCCCCTGTGAACGACATATTCCTGGGAACCCCCCATATCTTCAAGTCAGAACGATCTCTTTAGGGCTGGCTCTCAGGGCACCAGTGTTTTTCCAACATTCACTGCTTTTGTATACTGCCAGCTGACTGTGGAATTCACCTGACTATAGTGAAATCTGGCCTTCGCGAGTTCAGGAGTTAACTGTTACTGCAAAATAAGAAGGCTGTGGGAGGAACAGTCTGTCACGGTTAATGATATGATTTATTGCAATTACAGAAAACTACCTTGATTGTTCAAATTGCGGTCTGTAGGCCTCAGTCAGATTAAATGCCAGGCTGGGACGAGCACCAGGGAGGTAATCAAATAATTGCCTGTGCTAAATAACACTGCACTTAACTCTCCCAGCAAACTTTTAAAAGTATAAATTGATAGGATGTGATCGAGAGAAACAAAACACCACGATTTTGAAAATTAAATTATGCAACAACAGAAAAACAGGTGTATGTTAGCTGACCCTAAGTGATTTTTAGAACAGTTTCTCAGATATTTGAAGCTTAGTTGTTTATAAAGAGTCAAATATACGACCCCAGTACTAGTTGATGAGAACTATAGATTTGCATGTGGTAAAATGTCAATGAAAGTTATTTTTTAGGAAATAAAAGAATAATAGGGATTGGCCAAATTCACTGTTGGGAAGAAAGGAAGGAAGAAACCATCAAGGGTTGTATGTTGCAATGAGAGCTCCAACTAGTATACATCTCGACTAACAGAGCTAAGGAAGATGATGGGGCGCACAGTAGGAGGTTTGCCAACTGCCGATAATTAACTTTTTCTAGTTAAAAAATCTATTCCTGTATCTTACCAGGGAGAGGTATGATTATGATGAGCCCTTTGTGGCTAAACTATTAAGGATATATTTTTCTCTAAGCCTCCAGAGAAGTTGGCAAAAGAGTAAGAGAGTGTGTTGGTTATATTTTGTCAATTTGACACAAGGTAGAGTTATCTGGGAAGAGGAACCTCGGTTGAGAAAATTCCTCCATCAGATTGATGGTAGTCAAGTCTGTAGAGCATTTTCTTGATTAATTCTTGATACGGGAGGGACAAGCTTCACTGTGGGGGTGGCAGTGGCATCCTTGGGCAAGTGGCCCTGGGTGGTATAAGATAGCAGGTTGAGCAAACCATGAGGAACAACCCAGTAAGCAGTTCCTTCTTATCTTCTGCTTCAGTTCCTGCCTCCAGGTTCTTGTCTTGAGTTCCTGCCTTGTTTTCCCTGATGAAGGGCCATAACCTATAAATCAAATCAACCCTTTCCTCCCTCAACTTGCTTTTGGTCATGATCTTTATTACAGCAATAGAGAGACACAAATATATAGTTCGCGTCAAAGTCTAGAGGTGAACCAAGTTTCTGTCCCATTTATGATGCATTTACAGAGCAAGAACAGTGGTCAGGATGGTGTGCCACCAATACACACTGGTGACTCGCAGAAGTGTGAACACAAACCCCATCCACACAGAGGTCTGAGTGAATGAAAAGTTATGAGGTAGGGGTTGATTTGGAATAAAGTTGACCAGGACATAACAACTGTGTCATTGGACACTGAAAAACAAACAAACAAAAACTAGAAAGAAGACAAGGTAGAAATGTAAATGTCTTGTTCTGCTGTGCAGTTCTGGCCATGGTGTGAGGATGGTCACACCAGAGGTATTTGCCTAAACAAGGCTGTGACTCGCTCACAGGAAATGAGAGGATTCCTGAATCCTGGCATAAATGCCAGGTATAAGAAAAAAAAATGGCTGACAAAAATCAAAATGAAACTAAAAGTTTTTGCAGCAATAGTAACATCAATAAGGGGCTAAGCCAGAAACCAAGAGAAACATTGCAGAATGGAAGGTAGGAGAGGCGGGCACCTGGGTACTTTGTATAGTTGAGTTTATTTCTAGAGATTACCTTGGCCAACTTTATCTAGTGATTGCCTCTGCTACAACCCAACAGAGAAGACAGCGATAGCACCACATAGCAGGAGTGTGTGCAAGAAAGACAGCAAGGAATCTAGAAGGGCTTGTGGTAAACATACTTGTTCCTTGGAGACCTAATTCTGTCTTGCAGGAAAAAAAATATTAAGCCAGTTATGAGGACAGATGCCTTGTGTCACCTGGTGTCTCTTAAAGAGCCTGTCTTACTACCATTAGGGAAGGAAATAAAACGGGGCAGAAAGTTGTAGGGAGAACACAGCGCATTCCTACCTTCCTACGCTGCAGCAGAGAGGGAAACGCTCTTCTGACTTTAGAAATGTTGCTGCCTGTGAATAATTCTAAAGGCCTAGATGTTTCTATTCCCACAGCTCTGTGTTTAATTTGATGTCTGTTTCATGCCTTTTAAATTCTCCTTAAACTCAGCGCAAGTGGACAACACGAAAGGTTTGTCTTCAGGAAGTCTGCCGGGAAGAATCAGAGCCGACTCATTTTTCTCAGAAATGTTTCTTATTTAAAGAAGACTTGGTGATTTTTCTTTCCCTTTAACTTTCTTTAATATAGCAATATTTATTTGTCTCTAAGAGGATTGGTTTTTGTTCTTCTGTGTGGGCGAATCAGATCCAGTATCTCTGTTGCAGCTTTCCTTTTGTTCCTTGAAGTACTGTCAGATAATTTACTAATAAACGCTGTCAGTTGCTTTAAAAATGCTACTGCCAGAGAGTAACCAGGAGTAAATATTGAGATTCTCTGAACATAGATGGAAGCAGTATCTTCTTCAGGTTAAAGTAACTTAGCACATCAAAGTTTTCCCAATGAAGATGCTGTGAATAGGCAAGAGACATATTGAATAAACCACGATTTCTGAACTTACCAAGCAAACATACTCAAAAGAGCATCCCTACGAATGTACTGCACTTGTGCATATATAAATCATGTATATAACACAAAGCATCCTTGAGCATCTGGGCCTCCAGGACGGAGAAACTATGGGATTCCCAGCTTCTTGGGGCTGATTTAGTTGTTACTACTATGTTTAAAGCTGACTTAAGTTCTTATACACATCCATTCCATTGATTTTGTTCCTCCGGACAAGCCTAACTAATACAATATGTTTGGGCCATTGACATTACAGGGAAAACAGGCAAACTAAATTTAAAAAGATAACAACTTCTTCTGAGGAGAGATGGAAGACACAAACTGTTTCACTCTTGAGTGACCATGGCAGAACCAGATGCACGAAGAGAAAATAGTGAGGTTTTAAAGACTGTAGGTGAACTATGCCAATTGACAGTTGAGACCTCCTCAGAGCACCATACATAGATGGTATCCTCACCCCCTCGATGGCTGTTTTTGAGAGCACCGTTTGCATGAAGCTGAGGAAGATGGGAAAGGTCCTATGAGACCAGGATCACCATTCACTGTTCAAGAGAGTGTGAGAGAGCCAAGGCTATTTGTACTTTGGCCTTGCCTGAGCTCACCATGTGACACAAACAAACACAATCTCTCTGCATCCCAGATGTGGAGGAAAAGCCATCAGCCCTGAGGAGAACAGAAGAAATTCCTTTGGAAGAAATACAAAGGATGCCAATACCTGGGGAAAGGGCCGGGAAACATCCAAGGCAGGTTGTCTGCTACTACAGTGAAGCTAAACAAAACTGTGTGCCACTGGGAGGGGAAGAGAAATCCCGTACAGTGGCTAAAGCAAAAGACTGCTAGTCCTGGGGGAACTCTCATATACAGAAGATCACTCATTAGCAAATTCCATCAGTTAGACTGTGGTGAGGGAAGACATAGACTTGTCACTGGTGAGCTATGGACTGAGCAAAAAGAAAAATTGCCTGGTCCTGGTACAAAAGAGTATTCTCTGTGAGTCCTGTCCCTGAAGCACAGACCTACAAAGTTTGAGACAAGCAGGTATACTAAAAATCCACCCATCCTCATCCCACTCCATACCATTGCAAAGAGCAGTAAGCAGCAGCCATTCAAAGAGATGTTCTCTGTGGCACAGGCATGAGACACGGAAAGCAGGAAGGTAATAAAGTACATCCAGTACAAGCCTGAACTCCTGAGTTCAGATCACCTGAACCCACGTAAAAAGGCCTGATGGTATATGATTATAATCTCAGCATTGGGCAGGCAGAGACAAGAGGACCCCAGGGCTTGCTGACCAACCAGTCTAGCCAGTTGGTGAGTTCCAGAAACAGTGAGAGACTCCATCTTTATTTTATTATTTTATTAAAGACTCCATCTTTAATAAAAATGGAAAAGTAATTGTGGAATATAAAGATCTTGTCTCCACATGCAGGTGAACTCAGATATTCTTAGTTACACACATGGACACATACACAAACATGTGCAGAGACAGACAAATAACCTATATCAAGGCACAAAAGCATCGCCAACAGCAGACCAGACATGGGAGCTACAGCCACACCCTCGTAGGTTACCATGACAGAGACACTATGGCTTTCATTGAAAAGGGTAGAAATCAAGCCCAAACTATTGTGAGGTGCCACCTGGGAGATGAACAAGCAGAGGCCTGGAAAGAATTGCCAAATGTGTCTATCAATAGACATTAAACTCAAATACAAACTTAAAAAAAAAAACCTCAGAGGGGGTAGAAAATACAACAGAGCATCCAAGAGCAGAGAGACTACATTCAATCTCTCAATCCATGCACAGAATTCAAAGAAGAAAACAAGGAGGCAAAAAAAATTCGCAAACACTGTAATTCTCTCACTAATCTAATAAAAATTCAAAAGATTCTTGAATTAACATACATTAACACACATGCATATTAAGATTAAACTGACAAAAAAAAAACCACAACCAACAAACAAAAACCAGCTATGTTGCTAGGACTTGGTTCAGCAGTTAAGAGCACTTCCGAGCATTTCCTGCTCTAGAAGAGGATCTGAGTTTCTAGCACCCAAGTCAGGAAAAGGACAACCGCCTGTGACTCTAGCTGAGGGGGATCTAATGCCTTCTCTGACCTCCATAAGCACACATGTGGCAAATATTCACAGAGACACATACACACATATAAATACCATCTTTTAAATTAATGATGACATTAGTGGAGAAGGATTAGAGAGTGAAGCGGAGGACAGAACACAGCAGGTCCCTCACCTCAAACTCTGAGTCCAGAGATTGCTGTAGAGACCGTGTAGTCTCTTACACAAAACACATGATAAATGCGTGCCCCACCCACATGCTTACATGTTTATAGGACTAATAAAAATACATTTCAAAAATAAAAGTGTATGATAGCATTTTTTTTCCTGACTGACAAAAGCAGAGACAGCCATTACTAGGATACCTGCATTGCTGGAGTTCTTCAGGCAGAAAGGAAATAGCACTTGTAAATTTTGATTGACACAAGGTAGAACACTAGAGTTCTTTTTTAATTATGACGGACATCTTGAATAAGAATACTTCAGATGTCTTTTTAAAAGATAATAACAGTTTTCAAGGTTAGTCTTTGGGAAAAGCCGAGTGAAGAATAACTTAAGAAACACATGGGCTAGCTCAACCCTAGCCAGTATGCTCCCATTAATATCATGTTTTATCTTTCTGTTTAGAGAAAGGCCACTGTGGGACTGGAGAAACGGTGCAGTGGTTAAAAGCATCTGCTGTTCTTAGAAGATAGCTGAAGAAGTGAAGTTTGGTTCCCAGCACCCAGGTCAGGTGGCTCACAACCATCTGTCACTCCAGCTCTAAGAGACCCCATGCCTCTGACTCCTACATTGACATTCATTCAACAGACTCACACACATACACATCTGTAAAAGAAATAAAAATAAATCTTAGAAAGAGAAATAATTGTTAAACACTATGCCCAGCAAGGTACCTGGGTTCCGGGGATTAAAGAATGTTCCCACTCAGAAGAAAAATAAATTGACTTATCATTTACCAAATAATGTGAGGATGAATAAATAAACCAGTGGGCCCTGTGACTTCCCTGGCTCACTTCCTTAAGAGTCTTCAGACCAACGCTCAGCACAGGCCAGGCATAGCTAGGTCCCAGATGACAGGAATGGGTATAGAGTCCAAGATCACCAAAACATCTAGAGCCCACAGCCCAGATTTCCAGAAAGCAGCGAGCTGCAAAGAGTAGAGAAGGAGCGGTAGAGCCAATGTTAGCCCCACCTCCATCCCCTTGAGTACTTATTTGCAGGGTAGTCATTTCTGGACACGTTGTAGCAAAATGCTTACTTTAGGCTAGAACAAATAACATGCCAAAAGTCTTTGAGGAAATTAAATAGAGATCACACATGGCTGAGAGCTACGAATGGATTCTGTTCTCCCAGGACGCGTGAGGAAACACAGTTCATAGAGCAACTTGGAGAGTATTCAGAACTCTACCCAGCTAGACAGTCACTGTTCTCTGGCAGCTTCTGTTCCTGCCACCCCCATGTTTAGTAGCAGCAAGCAGAGGCAGTGGGTGGGTGGGAGCAGCAGCAAGCAGCACCCTCTAGTGTTACAGTCCTGGTGCAGGTTACTGGTAACAGGATCCCCAGGCCTTGCTACATGAGTTTTGCCAAGGTTTCTCAACCTGTGGGTCGAGACCCCTTTTAATTGGCTATTTACACTATGATTCATAACAACATCAAAATTACAGTTATGAAGTAACCACAAAAATAATTTTATGGTTGGGGCGGGGGTGGGGGGTGACCACAGCATAAGGACCTCTATTAAAAGGTCACAGCCTTAGGAAGGTTGAGAACCACTGAGTTCAGTTCTAGAGGTATTTCTTGGTCTTGGTTGCAGCTAACATTGCAAGCTGGTCTTGCTTACTGTTGGGATTCTGTGACAGTTAGCTGTGTTAGAGACTGTGTAGGACTACAGTTTCAGGATTCTTTACCGATAAAAGCCACTCAGTGTTACAGCTCTTGGCCAGGTGTCTCAGACTCTTGGCTTCAAGGACTTGACACTTCTCTAAAACTCATCCAGAAACCAGGGCCTGCAGTTTCTCATTTCTGCCTCCTTACAGCTTTAATTCTTTGATTTCTGCTCTCTGCCCTCTCCTGCTATCTCTCTACATCCACCACCCCTCTCCTGCTTCCCACACCCCTTCTCAGCCTGTGTAAATCAGTCACGGTGGCCACACAGATGCCTCTGCTACCACCCAACTGTCTGCTGTTATAACAGCACAGCCTGCACTACTAATCTAAGAAAGTACCATTCAAGAAAAGTTTTTTGTTGGGTCTGTTGGAATACCAGAAGAGGCTTCACAGGAGGGTCTGCCAGCTGCCATGCCAACTCAACAAGAATAACCTACTTACAAAGCCTAGTAGTGGGTGTTTGGAACAATCCAACCCATGTTGCTTAACACCACTCACAGGCATTTCCTCAAACTTCAAAGACACTGAACACTTTCTCAAGTATTATTGGCTATTTGCATTTCTTAACTAGAGGAGCTGATATTGGTGTTTGGATCTGTGTAGAGAAATTTTATTCCAGCAACACTGCTGCTCTGGCAAGGGATCACATCCAAAGACTTTGTAGGCTTGTGTGATTTAGCTAGAATACAGACGTGCCTTTAATCCCAAGAGACAGAGGCAAACAGATATCTGAGTTCAAGGTTAGCCTGGTATAGATCAGGTTTCGGGTAAAGAGATGCTTAGTCCAGGCATGGTGGTACATGCCTTTGAACCCAGAACTCAGAAGACAGAGACTTGCAAATCTCTGAGTTCTAGTCAGAGAGTTTGGTTGAACCACTGATTTGAGAGGCAGTGCAGTGGAGTGGAGTTCATGGCAGTTCATTTCATGGAGTTCAGAGGCAGATAGAAGGAGAATTTTACAGAGACAGGTTGCAAAGAGAATAAACTAGACACAGGTCAAGACGGAATAAACCAGAGAACGAGGAGCCAGAATACTAGAATAGATTGCTAGAGTTAGTTTGAGGCCAAGCAGAGCAATTCAGTCAGAAGCTGAAAGAAGCCAATTTAAATCAGTCATCTTGGAGAGGAGTTTGAGCCAGAACAGCTGAGTTGAATCAGCCAGCCATAGTTCAGAAAAAGCTAGAAAGGGTGGGCTTATGCAGAATTAACCCTCTAAGATGACAATTACATTAGGCAAATAAAACTTACTTCTACAGATTTGCAATTGTTTATAATATATATATATATTATAAACAATTATATATTATAAAAAATATATAATATATATATATATATATATTCCCAATCCAGTGTAGTTGACAAGGAAATTTCCATTCTATAGTCTGTCTGCTCATTCTAGTGATTGAATTTCTTGCTGTGCTGAAGCTTTTTAACTTCATGTAATCATATTTGTTGTTTTTGGAGTTGTTTCTGGTTGTGTTGGAGTTCTTCCTTGCCTATGCTTATATCATGAAACATTTTCACTATGTTTTCCTCTAGATTTAGTGTCTGGTCTTACATTATGATCTTTAATCAATTCCTAATTGAATTTTTTGTAGAGTGTGAGATATGAATCTGGTTTCATTCATCTACATGGGGAGTTCCAGCATGTATTTTCCCAGCATCCCAGTAGCCTTTTTTTTTTTTTTTTTTTTTTGGTTTTTCCAGACAGGGTTTCTCTGTGTAGCCCTGTCTGTCCTGGAACTCACTCTGTAGACCAGACTGGCCTCGAACTCAGAAATTCGCCTGCCTCTGCCTCCCAAGTGCTGAGATTAAAGGCATGTACCACCACCCGGCTTTCCCCCCCCCCCCAGCAGCCTTTATTACAAGCTGCCTTTTCCTCCATTGTATTTTGACACCTTTGTCAGAAGTTATGTGTGTCTATCTGGGTGGGTTTACTCCTGGTTCTGCTATTCGATTCCATGTCTTCACGTTTGCTTTACCCCTATGGCTCTGTGATATAATTTGAGGTCAGAAAATTTCTTGTATTGATATAAGGGTTGCTTTGACTATCAAAGGCATCTTGTCCTTGCAAATAAATATTAGTATTTTTTTCCTAGTTTTGTACAAGATTTTGTTAGAATTTCAATTGGGACTGTGCTGCAGCTGTACATCACTTTGTCAACATAGCCAGTTTCGCTATTTCAAGTCTGCCAATCTGTGAGCTTGGGAGGTCTAGCCATCTTCTGGTGTCTTCAATTGCTTTCTTCAGTGATACACATTTTTTAAAGTAGAGATCCTCCTTGATTAGTTTTATTCCTAGGGATTTTGTTTTTTGTTTGTTTCTTGTTTTCTTAAACAACTGTCATAACTGTTGTGGGATTTTTTTTTTCTGAATCACTAAGTCAGCAAATTTCTTATTCATATTATTTCTACATTGAGAAGTTGGTGTGTCTTGTTGGTTTTCATGTTGACTTTGTACATTGGTAGTTTACTAAAAATGTTTATTGGGCCAGAGAGATGAATAGCAGAGTCATAATGGTTGCTCAAGAACAGAATTATGTTGTTTACAACAAGGAATAATTTGACTTATTTTTGCTGCTCTTATCTTCTTCCTTTTTTCTCTCGTTTTACTGCTCTGGCTAAGGTTTTAAATACGGTATCGAGGGGACAGAGTGGTGCCTTGCCGCATTCCAGCTATAACAGGAAGTGCTCTTACTTGATGTAATGTTGGCTTTTGTTTATACAAGCTCCAGTGTGTGTGTACATTCTTTCTGTTCCTAGTTTTTTTCAGGGTTTTTTATCAGACAGGATTATTGGTCTTTGACAAAACTCTTTTATGCATAGATTGAGATGATCAAGTAATTTCCATTTTTATGTCTACTTTACACTGTATTACATGTATTGAGTTGTATACCCCTGACCATCATTGCATGCTTGGAATAAAACCAACTTGGTCAATGGTGTATCAACTTCTTAACATCTTTTCTAACTCACTTTGCCTGAATTTCCCCAAGGAACTTTGCAGCTACAGTCATTTTAGTATAAGGGTTATATAGAATTCATAGAATGGCTGATTCTGTTCCTTCCTTTTCTATCTGTGGGAAACTCTGAGGAGTGTTGGTGTCTGCTCTAAAATCCAGCTGTGAATATTTCCAGTTTTAGGCTTTATAATTTGTGGAAGACTTCTAATTACTGCTTCTATTGTGATGATTTTTTTTTTATTAAATTGTTCTCATTCTCTTGATTTAATTTTTGCAGGTTGTGTTTATCTAGAAATTTAACAGTTTCTTCTGGATTTTCTAGTTTTTCTGGAATATATTTTCAGGATTTCACTAAAATCTAATTTTCTTTCTCTAATTCTATTAATGTGTGTCTTCTCATGGTTTGTCTGGTGTCTTTTTCCCATCTTACTTGTTCTTTTAAAAGAAATGATTACTTGATATGTTCTATGCATTTTTTTATCTTATTTTATGAGCGTTTGTCCTGATTTTATTATTTACTACCACTGCTTTTTAGATTTGGATTATTCTTGCATCTTGAGATCCATCATTGTGTGACTTGAGATCTTTCTAATTTTTGATGTGTGTGTTCATAGGTATAATTTTCCATAAAGAACTACAGAGATTGGAGTTTAAAGGTTCTGAAAAAGTTACATTTTACTTTTGTCTTAGTGTAGAACATATATTTTTGTCTGAGTCTAGAACATACATTTTTGTCTGAATCTAGAACATCTTAAACTTCCTCCCTGATTTCTTCAATAATTTAATGATTTGCTGATCAAGTACACCATGAACTTATAGTTTCCACAACTTTTCTTCACTTTGATTCATAATCTTATTGCACTACAATCTGATAAGATATAAAGAACTATTTATTTTGATTATTATTTTGTGTTTGGTAAGACTTGATTTGTGGGCTAGACTGGTCTTTATAGGGAAAGTTCCATGAATTGCTGAGAGGAGTGTGCACTCCTTATCTGTTAGCAAGAATGTCCTGTATGTATCCCCTTCATCTGAGGTATAGCTTAACTCTGAGGTTTTTTTGCTGATTCAGTTTGGACAACATATCTAGAGATGAAAATGAGACATTTTTACATTAGGTGTTTTTCCCTGTTTGGGATAGATTTTTTTTTCTACTCTTCTTCAGGAGCTCACAGGGGTCAGTATCTGTTCTCTTACTTTCCTCCAAATCCTCTCTATACTTTTGTCTCATTTTTTAATTTTAGGTTTAATTAATTAATTTGCTTGCATCTATATGACATACACATATGCCACAGCATACTTTGTATGTCACAGGGCAGCCTGAAGGAGTCTATTCTCTCTTTCTACAATGTGGATTTTTGAGAATCGAACTCAGTCCCCACCCCCACCCCCCAGGCTTGGTAGAAAGTCTCTCTATTGAACCATCCAAGGAGTCCATTGCATCTTGACTTTTGACCGGTTCTAACCATTGCCCTCTTCCCAAGGAAGTACTAAGAAAGTACAGATGAAGTTCACTTCATTTTGCTAGCTATGAGAAGGTTTGAAAATTGCAAAATAAGGAAGAAAATGTAACTGCTCACTAAATGAATTTAGCATACTAATAAGGCTAAATGTTTCCCAAACACCTACATGTGCCATGCCTTGTTAGATGTGTGCCTTGCTCTAGATTTCTCAGCTGCTGCCCCCTCAGTGCTCTGGTTGTGGGGGCTATTTACAGCCCATCCCAAGCCCATGTATTTCTAAGAAATGGGTATACAGTGGACACAGAAGGAAATCCCAGCAGGGACCAGGCAGAGGCATGAAGAATGAGCTGAGACCCAGGAAACAGACACAGTAAAGATAACATAGACAGAGATGGAAAGCAGGCCACCTCCTTGGCATGAAGCCCAAAGAAGATACTAAAATTCCCAAGAGAATCATGAAATTAGATTTTGGTGTGAATTTCTCAACTACTCTATATGAGTTTGTCTTGCTAAAGCATTCAGTGGGTCAAGCAAGACTCGTCTCCAAGAGGCAGGTAGCCAGATGTAGTTGGGATCTCTGCATGACTTTTAAGGTTGATTTTACATGAATACTCTCATACACAATCTTTCTTGTTTGATTTTTAAATTTTGAGATAATTATAGATTTTTGTAAAATATAAGAAATAATACAAATAGAACCCATGTGCCTGAAATGTAGCATCTTGGAATGATTATGACTGGAAAAACAACTGTATAATATCACAACCAGAAATTATTCTTTAAAAAATGTATCTTTATATTACCTTCAAAATAAAAATAATTACCAGACAGACAGACAGACAGGTGATAGATCTTCTGAATTGCCTAGTTGAATGATAGCATATTTAACAATACAAGCCTTCTCTTTCTCAGTTTAATATTTTAGCTACATACCAACTGGGTATTAACCCACAAAAGTGTGTATGTGTTGTATATATGTATGTATCTATATATCTATGTGTGTATGTGTCTCTCTGTGTGTGTATTCTGCATATTCACCATGTTTCATGATAGCTACTTGGTATTCCTCCTTTTTAATGTAGTATTTTTTTCCCCAAGTGTGCTTGTCTCAATGACATTAACTTTTTTTTTAGCTACTTACTCTTAAAAATAATTCTGTGACAAGCACGTTAGGAATGTGTCTTTTTAAAATTTGCCACTGTGCCTCACAGATAGATCCTTACAAGTGGGTTACTGTCTTCAAGACGCCATGCTATACCTCCACAGCATAGTGGGCTGCTCTCCCTCTTGCCAAGAGTGTGCTGCTAACATTTGGATGTTTTTCAAATGCAAGTGGTGAAAAATAGTAACTCAGTTTGGTGTAAATTCGAATCTCTCTATTTGTTTAGATTTGAGCCTCTTTTCAAATCGACAGGCACCATTTCCATCTGACTTTCTGTGAATCACTTCTAGCCCAGTGTTCTGAGTCGCTGGTCTCCGCTCTGCTTCTCCTTCCTTACACACGAGGCAAGTTAAATCTCTCTGCACTACAGTGTGAGAATTTTATTCCCCCAAGTTGTCACCTTCCCTCTTACACACTTTACAGTATGTCCTTTACCATACGATCTTTAAAGTGATCAAATGAATTCATATTATTCCTTGTTGTGGCTGAAATTTGAGCCTTTAGGAAGGCTTTCCCCAACTTCATGGTACTGAGGCTGGTCCGTTTTTCTTCTAGTATTCATATAGTTTCATTATTTGTTATGGTTTGGGTGTAAAATGCTTCCCATAGGCTAATGTGTTTGAACACTTGGTTTCTGGCTAGTGATGTTGTATCAGAGTCAGAACCTTTTCAAAATGGGGTCATGCTGGAGGAAATGGGTCTCCTGCTTCTGGCAGTTTCCTCTCTCTGCAACCCCAGGCTACTGTTACCATCCCTCCCCTACCATGGTGGCCAAAGTAAGTTTTCCTTGCCTTAAGTTGCTTCTTGTCAGATAGTTGGTCACAATTATGACAAAATAAATTCACTTTTAATTTCTATTATTTATTTATTTATTTATTTATTCATTTATTTATTGGTTTTTGGAGACAGGGTTTCTCTATGTAGTCCTGGCTGTCCTGGAACTCACTCTGTAGACCAGGCTGGCCTCAAACTCAGAAATCCGCCTGCCTCTGCCTCCCAAGTGCTGGGATTAAAGGCATGCGCCACCACCGCCCGGCCCACTTTTAATTTCTAAATTCAACCAGAAGTATGTTAACTAACCGATCCAATTAGTACCATTTTCTTATGTGTTTATCTACATATCTCAGTACCATTTGCCTATTCTCAGTTATCTGAGAAACTATCTTTGCTGTCACTGAATTCAGACCCAACTAAAGTCCACTGTGCATTTTCTAGTCCCTCCCACCAGCCTGTTTTCCAAGAGTTTAGCTATAATCACTTCGTAGAACACAGGGCTGTGGAGTAAGTCTAGTCTGTACTTGTTTGCTTCTCCTCTTCTGCAGTGTTTCCCCAGCTCATACGGACTACATATCTTTCCACATGATCAGCATATATAAGTTTTCTCTCTTGGGTAGAGGCAGCAAAAGCAGAATTTTATTTCTGAGGTTCTGTGTTAAATCTGTATCCTAAGAGACACGGCCACATTCTAAGACTGTTATCCTCAAAGCTCGAAGGATGCTACACCTGCTTTCCTTCTTCAAGGATGTTTATGTCATATACTGGAAGAGTATTCTACTGCCCCAGACATAGGTTGTGGGCATCACAGTGCATTGGTGTGCTGATATTTTTCTCTTATGCTGTTAATATCATACATAGAGATGGTATTAATTACTTCTTTGTTGCTGTGATAAAACATCATGATCAAGGCAACTTGAAGAAGCAAGACTTGATTTTAGTGTATGTTTCCAGGGGTCTGGAATCCATAATGGCAGGGCAGAGGCAGCAGGTGGGTGTAGGCTGAAGCAGAATGCTGGAAGATCACATCTTGAAGGACAGCAGAGAGTGGAAAGAGTCAAATGCATGTAGGAAGCCTTATGCTCTCAAAAGAAATGTCCAAGTGCCTAAGCCTGTGGGGGACACTTCTCATAGCCCAGTCTTCTCCTCTATTCATTGTCTGGATTGGTTTTGTTTGCACACATGTTGGTAATCAGTTTTTAGACATTGTCTGACTTGCCAGTTAATGAAATTCCATGGACTGTAGCTGCTTCCATTCATTCTGCCATGGGCTATAGATAGGAAAGGAGACGGGTTTACCTCCTTATTTCAGATGACTACATTTTAACATCATTGTCAGTTAATCTCATTGGCAAACACACTAAGTATGGCACTGAAGAAATGATAACCATTCTTGTTTCATTCCTGACTGTTATGGGTCAGCCGATTGTTTGTTCTTGTTTTTTGGCTTTTGAGCTGTATAAATAAAGACAATACAACACAGTTTCTGTTTTATTGCTTCTAGAAGACTCGGTGTTGAACGTTGTCTCATCTCTTTACTATTTCTGTGTTGATCATACAATCCCCACCCATCCCCCCGTTAGCTCTATAAAATTAACAAATTAAGTTACTTGATTTTCTAATACTCCTAAAATGAAATCTTTTGAACAATTAAAAATGTTCCATTGGATACAGGCTGGCATGGTGTTAAAAATCTTTAATCCC
This sequence comes from Rhabdomys pumilio, assembly GCA_030674055.1. Lineage (NCBI taxonomy): Eukaryota > Metazoa > Chordata > Mammalia > Rodentia > Muridae > Rhabdomys > Rhabdomys pumilio. The sequence continues at coordinate 154,386,862 of JANHMN010000003.1, forward strand.
AGCACTGCGGGGGCAGAGGCACGTAGATTTCTGTGAGTTGAAGGCTAACCTGGTCCACAATGTGAATTCTAGGCCAGGCCAGCCAAGACTACATCCTAAGAGCCTGTCTCAAAATCAAACAAACAAACAAACAAACAAAATAGGTTCCACTAGAGTCTATTTACTAAATTTCTGTAAAGTTCAGTAGTTATAACTGAGACTGGACTTCACTTTTCATGAACTCTATATCCTATGAGGTTAGAGGATAATTTTGATAAAGATATTCTTGTATTAGTTACTTTTTTGTTTTTGTGATAAAATGTTATGGCCAAGAGCAACTTAAGCAAAATTATTTTGGCTTACTGTCCACCAGCTGGGGACCAAGTTTTCAAATGCATGAGCCTAAGGGACATTTCTCACTCAAAAAGAAACCACAGCTGTTTTGTCTCCTTTTGAGACAGTTTTAATATTCCTAATATTATGTAGTCTTTAAAAGGTTTGACAGAAAGTGTGTGTTGGGAACATGGAACTTTAGTACTCAAGAGGCAGAAGCAGGAGGATTTAAGCTTGAGGCCAGGAAGGGCATACAGCAAGACCTTGTCTCAGAAAATGAGAGAAAAGCATTACCGTGTTAGTTAGCTGAGGTACAGGGTCTGCTCTCCTGAGTGTTGCAGCCTTCGTGGGTCTTGGACAGCTCTTCTGCTCTCATAACCCCAGGGTCCACTCTCCTTCTCCAGACTGCAGCAGGCAGTGAGGGGCAAGGGTAGGGAGTGCATCAGCCCCACACCCTTGCCACCTCACAGCAAATGAGTGGGGCCAGCTCTCCCAATCTCTTTCCCTCAAGGTGGCTCACCTGCGACCCCATCAACAAGGGTTGCTGTTCAGGCAAGGGACTGAGATGGGTGGTATTACCTCCGTGCCCATGCCACCCCTTGACAGAGGAGTAGCAGATTCAGCTCTCCGATGCTCACACTCTCGGGACTGACTTACCCATACTCCCACTACCAGGTCAGCACTACTGTACTTCCTGGGTGAGGAGCAGGGTCCTGCTATGTTGCTGCCAGGTGGGAGGTGGGGCCAGCTCACCTGAATGCTGCAGCTGGTGAGAGGTAAGGTAAGTTCTGCGCAGCCCCTGGACATCCACGTGGTCCCCGGTGACTTTCCTAACCAGAGGCACTCCCGTGTTCTCTGGTGAGCCTCAGACATCAGACACTCACCCCGACCCCTGCATAGCCATGGATCCAGACATGGCCCTCAGCAGCAGCTCAGGCTGAGATCTTACCATGGTCCCAGGTGGCAGAGCTAGCCACTCCTCTTTACCCTCGAGTCTCCAGCTCTACTACATACTACATACGTGCACACTGTGGTGGCTCCCGCTACAGGCTAGGCACACAGTTGGTGGGTCCCTGCGGTGCTGTGATGTGGTAGTATGTGTGTCTATGACTCCTGGGATATAGGCAGGGCTGTGGACAACTTTCCCCTCCAGCACCACACGGCATGGCTGAACTCGGGTCTGTCTTCTGCCTCCTGAGCTATCTTGCATGCGTTTAGTTTGATTTGATTTTTATGCGTCCTAGGCATAAAACAGCTTTGTCTACCAAGCTAAGGCATCAAGCTAGGATGAACAAAGGACTGCCATCTGCTCTGTCCCTGACTGATCTGAGAACACCACTACTAACAAGGAGCCTCTTTGTCTATTGCCAGGGCGTGAAAAGTAGTTCCATCAATTCTTTACATTTTCATTTTAATATTTTTTTTCTCCTTGTTTGGTAGATTTATGTTTTCTCCTTTTTATCTGAAATAAATAACAATTTCTTTTTGCTTTCTCTGAAAATAAGAATTTAGAAATATATATTCAGTTTATCAGAACTATAATAAATAAAATATAAAGCTTTTCAGGGAAACTACCAGACTTTAAGAGGTTGGGCCTTGCTGGAGAAAATGGGTCTTGTGGGGTAAGTCTTGGGGATCATAGCCTGCTTCTGGCCATTCTTCTCTGTGCTTCTTGGCCTGCAGAGATATGAGCAACCCCAGGCTCTGGTCACCACAGTGTCAACCCAATAGCTTTCCTGCCTTCTTAGAATGTGCTCCAGAAAACAGTCAAAATAAATCCTTCCTGCCAATGATGTATCCAAGGATGACATTGAAGTCTTCATGCTCCTGCATCTGCCTCCCAAATGCTGGGATTACAATGCTAGGCTCAAATGCTAGGGTATTTTACTATGCTGGAGAACAAACCCAGGGCTTTACCTGTGCTAGAAAAGCACTCCACCGGTGGAACTATACTCTAGCCCAATGGCCTTATTCTTATGTTAGATTTTGGGTCCACCTGGAGCTCTTCTTATATGTATGTTATAAACATAATTTTATCTTTTCCAAATGTACAGCCAGTTGTCCCAGAATCGTTTATGTAAAAGTTAATTTTTTTTCCTCTGCTAACTTTAGTTCCACATGTATAATCTGCCCTTGGTTTATCTGAATTCCATTTCTCGACACTTTAATCCATTCCATTCATCCTCACGTTTCAGTTCATTTCAGAGGTTTTATGAAGTGTCTCAAAGTACTGTAGGGCTACTTTGAGGGCACAACTATTCTTTTTATTGTTTTTCTGGCCATTTATTTTCCCATATAAACTTTAATATCTAATTTCCATTCTTCGCACAGAAGCTTGTGGAAGAAGCAAAAAAAAAAAAAAAAAAAAAAAAAAAAAAAAAAAAAAAAAAAAAAAAAACATGGCTAGGTCATAGGCTCTAGGGGAGAACTTAATATTATTATTATTTTGCTAAATTGATATGGTAATACATTTACCTCCTTAATTCTTGTAGATTAGTGGAACTCTCAATGCACATCAGAAAAGCTTCTTTTTCCAGTAGATGCCAATTAACACAGGGACTCACAACTGGTCAACATGAAGGGGAGAAAAGGTTATAGAGTGCTCAGGTCTGATTGAGACCTCTGTATCACAGCCCCACCCCCATGCCCAAATGCCCATAGGTCATCTCAGAAGATGGGGTAGAGTGAGCTAGGCATCTACAGTAGAACAGTATTTGCTGGACATGACAGAGCCCTTGGATACATGAACTTACAGTGGCTCTGACTACATACGTAAGACCTGCACAGGATCGAGTCAGCTTGGTCAGGGAGGCGCGAAGGAAGCCTCACAATTGCCTGCAGATCTATTAGCAATTGGTAGCTGCTGAAAGAAAAGGATTCATTTTTCTTCAGAAATGCAGCCGTTGAGACTAGATGGTTCAACAGCCATATACATATGCATGTATACACACACACACACACACACACACACACACACACACACACACACGCGCGCGCGCGCGTGCTTGTGCTAAGTGGACCAGGTGGACTCCCCAGGGGCTTAATAAAAGACACATGAAGTTTGGAAGGAAAGATGTTGGGAATGATAGAGAAGAGATTGAAAAAGAACCGAAGAGTTGTGTTTGATCAGATCACTTCACATGAACACATGAAATTCTCAAGCAATAAAAAAAAAAACAATCAGTAAACATACAGTGCCACCCAATGAAACAATTTTAATGACTGTCAGTTCTGACAGCCCTCGTTATCTATCCTTTCATAGCCTAGGCTTACTATTGTGCTAGTAAGTAGTTCCTATGGAGTGTTACACCTAAGATACAGAACACTTACATGTAATTAAAGGTTTTCAAAAACACTGTGGGCCTCCACCAATGGTTGTAACCGGATAAAAGTAAAAGCGTAAAAGGGGTCGGCGTGGTTCAGGGGTGTCCACTAAGTGACGTTGTTGGGTCTTGTGACCTATCGTGGGCTCTTTTCCTTACCTTGGGTTTATTTTGTCCGATTCAGATATGCTAGTTTTTGTTTTATCTTATTTTGTTTTATTACCATCCCACAGAAAACTGCTTTCTAGTGAGAGACAGAAAGGGAGTGGATCCAGATCTGAGGCATGGTGGGAGAACTGGGAGGGGTAGAGGCAGGGAAAAGTGCAATCAGCATATATTATGTGAGGAAAAAAATATCTGTTTTCAGAAAAATTGAAAATAAAAGTAGCTGCCCAACTGAAGCAACATTAGGTTTCCATTCTTTGGTCTTCATAGGCAGAAGTGTCTTCTTTATACTCCAAAGGAACTCTGAGTGTTAGAAGTCACAGGACATTTTGTTTTGTTTTGTTTTGTTTTTGAGACAGGGTTTCTCTGTGTAGCCCTGGCTGTCCTGGAACTCAATCTGTAGACCAGGCTGCCCTTGAACTCAGAAATCCGCTTGCCTCTGCCTCCCAAGTGCTGGGATTAAAGGCGTGCACCACCACCGCCCGGCTTTTTCTGGTAATTTTAAGACAGAGTCTTGTCATGTATCCCACACTAGTCTGCACCTCACACGCCTCCTGCCTCAGCTTGCCAGGTGCTGGGATTGTAGGTGTGGACCACCAAGGCTGGCCCTGGAACCCCAGGAAGCTTCGTAGAAATGGTGCTATGTACTAGATGCAAGAACGTGTTGTCCCATGAGAACTGAGGTGACTAAAAGTACAGTGACACATCTAGGGAAGAGTCAGGGTCAGAGAAGAAACCCGCAGGTCCTTTTCACGACACCAAGTGGGGCGTAGTCGGGAGTCACTGCAAATTAGCATAACTGCATCACTTCATTGTCAAGTTAGTCTGTGAAAGTTCAGACACATGTTCTAATTAGGAAGAATGTATTCCCCGAGGAACAAAATTAACTAATAAAAGCAAGAGTAGCTTGATTAATTTATGAGAAAGGCTATAGACCAATCAGTTCATTACAATGGTGCTAAATAAAACTCCCAGGACAATGTTTTCCAAAGAATAAAACCTCCTTCCTGCTCTGAAAGCTGCACAGTTACTCCATGGTGGGACCCTCTCATGCATCTTCCTAAGATGACGGGAATGATGGGGTCACAACCTCAGACCTAAAGAACTGAATCAAAAGACAATATCAGAATTTGGGGAAATGTGAAGAGAGCCGACATGTAAAATAGGAACTGCTCTTTACCAGACAAGACACAATCCATCCAACTGCAAAGATCGAAGTCTTTGGTTAGAGAGGAGGTAAGGATGGGCAGGAAACCCTCTTCAAGTAAAAAATAAAATTGACTGTTACTGAGACTAAAGAGACAAAATCCATAGAACTTGGCTGAAAAAAAAATGCATTCTGGACTGGAGAGATGGCCAATGGTTAAGAGTACTTAGGGCTTGTGTAAAGGACTCAAGTTTAATCCCCAGTAACCCCATGGGGCAGTTACAACTACAGCTCCAGGGATCTGCAGATGCAGGGACCCTCCTCCAGCTTCTAATAGCTCCTTCACTCTCCTGCACAAACCCATACATAATTAAAAATAGAACAGATTAAAATATTTAGAAATGAATATTCTAAATATATTTTCTGAGAAGACGTTCGTAAAGTGAGGTAAACTGGATATTTAGTGGCTTGAGCTCTAGTTTGCACTGGTTATGAACTATCTGAGTTTGGAACTTCCTTTCATCTCCTTGAACTGAGTCTCCTAAAGCTATTACCCCATGAATTAAAAGGTTAATATTCGAATCTGTAGTTATCTTGTCATCTGCTCTTCTGATGGGCTACCCCTAAGCCTAAGGAGATAGAATTCAGATCCAGTGGAAATAAGACATTTTTTTTGCCACTCAGAGACAAGTGTCTGCACAGGAAAGAGCCGGCTTTATCAACAGAAAGTTCAGAAAGGAATCCCATGATAGTACAGCAACACTGTCATGGGACAGATCTGCATCTTGGCAGCTGAGGTGCAGTCCATCTTTGGTTTTTTCTCCTGGTGTCTCAGGTTAGTTGCTCACCCGCTCCTCAGTCTTTTTCCAGAAGTGGCAGGATTTCGTATTAATTTACACTATTTGCAAATATCCTGGCATCTGGGGTATTGGATAGGGTTAGGCTGTGAGCACACCGTGTCCACAGTTCACATTCACAGACCCCCTTGTGGATTTAACGTTTGATTGCCTGCCACCAAAGATTGGAGACATGCACACACTCTTTAAGTCTGAACACAGCCTATCCCTACTTCTTTTCAAACAAAACTCTAAGTCTATGCTGGTGTAAATGTTGAGATTTGTTGAAATATCTTTGGGTTTGCTTGGGTAGGCAGCTTGTTTTTGTCTCCTAAGAGGAAAAGTTCCCCTGGGAGGTCCAGTGTTTCTGCTCTCTTCTGTCCTCTCTTACTATTTCTGTCTCCATCTTACACTAATTCCTATTGCAGCCACTAAAGCTTCACTTCAATTTCCAGGCTTTGAAACTCCAGCTTAGTCTGCGTCCTCTGCGAGTCACATAATAAAAGTATTTGGAACAATGTTTGAACATACACACAAAACAAAAACTTCTCTAACAAAGAAGGGACAGTGGCTAAGCTACCCTGTAAAGACATGAGGCTGGGACACATAGCATTGACAACAAATGAAACTTAAGTTCCCTTGACACAGTAACTTTGTGAATAAGCAGGGGCCTCCTGCACATTTCTTTCACTAGAGTAGAGGCAGGGGAACCAGAGGCATGTTGGGCTCCTCTTCTGTTTCACAGATGCCCACAGCTTTGTCGAGAGAGCCTCTGAGGCATTAGGATGCATATTTTTACTTCTGCAGTTCAACCTCAGACACCTGAGGGTCTCCGGGCAGACTGAATCTGACTGCTGACTTCAAAAAGAATGATTCTTCCTGCGGCACTTGGCCACAAATCTGCTAGAAGCACAATATACATTTTTCTCAAACAAGCCCGTAGGAAGCTGCCCTGGATAAATGGTCCTGATGCTCTCTGCATGGCTCTAGGACATAAGCCCTGTAAAGTGGTAGCTTTGTTCTGTTCAATACGCAAGGTGGGTAGACTTTCAGGTAGCTCTCAAACACCTCTCCCTCCCCAATGTGTAAAGAATTAAAAAAGGTCACAGGATGACACTTCCATGATTGGACTAAGTAAGACCAAAACTCTATGCTAGCCCTCTCAGTATCTCTCCATCTAAATAAACCCCTCCTCTTCTTTTCCTGGTTTTCATGAAAGAAACCATCATGTTAAGCAAACCCATGTGTCTTAGGGTGTCTGTTACTGTGATAAATATCATGACCAAATGCAACAGGAAGAGGAAAGGGTTTGCATCAGCTAACAACTTTTTGAAAGTACAGCTCTCAGGTCTCATCACTGAGGGAAGTCAGGGCAAGAACTCAACACAGGAACCTGGGAGCAGGACCTGAAGCAGAGGCTCTGAAGAAACACTAGGTCCGAGCTTGCTCTTATGACTTCCTCAGCCTGCATTCTAATACAGCTTAGGGCTACATGACCAGAAGTGGCACCACCTAAGGTGGGCTAAGTCCTTCCACATCAACCATTAGTCAAAATAAACAACAACAACAACAACAACAACAACAACAACAAAAAATAAACCCTGCCCCCACAGGCTTGTGCCTGGGCTAATCTAATGGCACATTTTCTCAGCTGAGGTTCCCTCTTCTCAAATGACTCTAGCTTTTGTCAAGTTGACAAAAATCTAACCGGACACTACATGTTAAGAACTGTATGTGTACTCGCAGAAAAGAATTGAGACTGTCCAGGAAAGAGTCCTTGAAATACTAATCTAGGTCAATAGCCAACTCTTTCCCTAAAGTTTAGAAAGATCTCATCACTACCATGAATAAAGCCTATGAGAGACTCTTTAGCATAGGACCCTGTTAAGCCATGTCCAGAGTCCCTACCACAGAAACTGAAGAAAATCTGTACTATTTAAAGCTGCCAGGTTTGCAGTCATTTGTTACACAGTGATAGATAGTAACACATCACTATTTTCAAACTCAGTGCCTTACACAGGGCCTAGCTCTTAGTAGACGTCTGGTAAATACAATGAATCTACATGAACTTGGTTCTGTCCCTGGTGTGGGGAGTCACACTGAAGAACATTAGCAAGCTGTTCATCACAGCACTGCAGCTCACAACACAACAAGGTGATTAAATGCAATTTTCCACCACAAACACTCAAACACAGGCAATTTTCTAAGATAAACATATAGCCGGTAAATAGAGTTTCCCATAACAAACATGTTGAACAAGCTTTTTAGTTATCAGAATAGCCTCAAGGTCAACTCATGCTTCCTCAGAGACAACAATAAACTTTCTATAGTCACATTCAAAATACAGCTGAAGACCTTTTTTGCTCTCTGTACCAAAGAGACTGGCCAGGAACTCAATTTCATCAAGACTACATTCCAAATATGCATCACCCGAGCCTTCCTGGTCTTTCCAACTCACCTACCCTTGCCCTTATTCTTTCTGCCTTTCTGGCTCCTAATTGGAAATGTGCTCCAACCTCGTTGGAAGCCTCTGGGTCAACCTCTTCTCTTCGTCTCAAGGTTTCTTGTTACATGCACTTGTGATTTGTGGCTTGTGATACTACAAGTTTTTAACCAAGCATGCATTTTTGAAAAAAATACTTTGATGTCTCATTGCAAGTTGAGAAAATTGTTATGGAAGAAAGATCTCTGTGCTACACAGTCATGGGCACAGCAGGAGCCATTCTTTTCCTCAGGAGGAGACCCTTTTGGAGTATGCCCTTCAGATTTTGAATTACAGTATAAGAAAGACCCAAATATGCAAATGTCCAGGATTAGAGCATGCATCTTTAACAGCATGCTTGACAGACAGAACAGTGCAGAAAAAGGACCAGAAGAACACATCTTCCACAGAGCTAATATGGCATCATTAGCCATATGGTGAGTGTGGAAGCCCTGTACAGTGTGTCTGTGGGCGCTTTTTGAGTCGCCCCTGAATGTAAAGTCCATGGAAAAGATCAAGTTCACATCATCACGGCACATTAAATTATTATTTCTATTAGATAATCTTTACTTCATGGACTTTCAAAATTGATAAAAGTCATTTGCCTATTCACTTTGCATTATCCTAATTTTTACATAATCTTATGAGGGAGACATTTACACCAGCTTTTGAGAGAGAATGAGGTTCTGGTAGGCTTGCTATCCCTCTCAAGTTCACAGAGCTGGCAAATGGACAAACCTGACCTGCCTGAGCTGCCCACCAGTCCTGTCCCTCACGAAGCAAGAATGAAATTGGAGATCAGCCATTAACACCAGAAGAAGGCTGGATCAGCTGCTTTTCCCATTGATATAATAAAATACGTGGCAACAGCAACTCAAGGAAGGAAGGGGTTATTTGGGCTCAGTCTATGAGAACAGTCTATGATGGCAGGGAAAGTATGGCCACAGGGTTGTGTGGAAGCTGGTGACACTGCATGTTCAACTCAGGAAATAGAGAGAGACAAAGGCTCTGCTCTGCTCACTTTCTCCTTTTTGTTTAGTCTGGGAAACCATCCATGGAATGGTCCACTGGCACTGAGAATGGGGATTCCTACCTCAGTAAACCCAAACTAGAAACCATCTCACAAACATCCCTAAAAGATTATCTCCTGATTGATTCTGGATCCTATTGAGTTGATGTATTGATCATTACAGAGACTGTGCTAATGTTTTTTTTATTGGTGACAGCCTAAAGATTAGAAAACATTAATTCTGCCCCAGATATGTAGAGTGATACTGCCAGTCAGTCTACTTTTTGTTAAGATTCTAAGCTCATTAGTGGTTCCAGACACTCCAAAAAGTAACCAACCAAAGTTCCTTCATCTATGGGCAAAGTAACTTTCTTGGGGCAGGCAGTGTTGCTAAAAGTCAACCTCAGAGTAAAAATCGGGTAAACACAAGAAGGTATTGTGGGAAGGAAAATGTAGTCATATTTTGAGGACAGTATTATGGGAGCAATGAAGTGGTATTCTTATCTGCATTCCAAAATAAGTAGAAGTCGGGGATAATATGTCTGCAATCTAATACAAAGGAGCATCTTTGTTGTATAAACCCAAAAATGATATAGGAGCAATTTTGGGCCAAGCATGTTGTCTTAGTCAGGGTTTCTATTCCTGCACAAAACATCATGACCAAGAAGCAAGTTGGGGAGGAAAGGGTTTATTCAGCTTACACTTCCACATTGCTGTTCATCATCAAAGGAAGTCAGGACAGGAACTCACACAGGGCAGGAAGCAGGAGCTGATGCAGAGACCATGGAGGGATGTTACTTACTGGCTTGCTTCCCTGACTTGCTCAGCTTGCTTTCTTATAGAAACCAAGATTACCAACCCAGGTATGGTACCTGGCACCACCAGGTAATAGACCCTCCCACCCTTCATCATTAATTGAGAAAATGCCTTACAGCTGGATCTCAAGAGGGCATTTCCTCAAGGGAGGCTCCTTTCTCTGTGATAATTTCAGCTTGTGTCAAGTTGACACACAAAACCAGCCAGTATACATGGCAATACATCCCTTTAATTCCAGCACTTAAGAGACAGAGGCAGGCAGATCTCTTTGACTTCAGGTCAGCCTGGTCTATAAACTGAGTTCCAAGACAGCAGTGGCTACACAGAGAAACTCTGTCTCAAAAAAGATAAAAACAAACAAACAAAGAAAAACAAAAATAAAAACAAAAACAGCAAGTTGGGAACCCAAGAAATTTCTCACACCAGACAAACAGAACTTCAAGAATGTAAGATCTTTCTTCTGAGCCGAGTTTGACCCCCACTAAAATGCTGGGAATAGGAGACCCTCAGCCTGAGTAGCACATCTGGAGAGCAAGCCTTGGCTACAATGGAGGAGGAAATAGAGCTAAGAATGGCTTAGCACTGGGAATTGAAAGGGTATAAAAATCATGGGGGAGGGGGGAATGAAACTGATGGCTGATGTGTCACTTTGTGCCTTGTGCACATCACCTATAATAATAGAAAGCTATGGGAGGAGGCCTCTTCATCATCGTAATTTTGTATATTCAATTAATTTTTTAAAAGTTCTTATACAACAGTGAATCCAGTACACGATGATAATAACCAGCATGGAAGTATGTACTCGTGGGTATTATAATGGCATGAACAATATGAGAGGTCAACAAACATTTTCAGATTGCATTTACAGTCCACTCTGCAGAAGCACGTGTCTGGAACTGTACATTTGGGCAGGAACCCATGGCTGGAAAACTCACAGGCCATGAGGGGTAAATCCATTGCTATTATTCTGCTGAGTAGGCATAGGATAAAACTACCATGTAAATTTGTATATCTCTATCCATTAGAGCTGGGTCTTCGAAGGATCAGCCATTGAACATTCTAGCATGGAGCCAGGAGCTTAGAAGCCACACTCCTAACCAAGAAGAGTAGCAGATGATATTTTCTGATGGAGAAAGTGTTTTCTTTAAGGGTATGGCCCAGAGAAGGTTAACCATGTTCCAGTGGATAGCCTTATACCCAGGAGTATGTGGGCAACACAGATTGAACTAGGTGTGTTATTGGAAAGTTATATAAAGTTGGGAGGAGGTGGGCAGCTGGAGGGGTGATAGGAGAAAATAAGGGACAAACTGGAGGGTGAATATGATCAAAACATCTATGGAATTCTCAAAGATTAATAAAAGTACTATATTGTAAAAGTTTAATTGTACCTAATGTATCCTGAGGTTGACTTTTCTATTTATTTATTTATTTATTTATTTATTTATTTATTTATTTATTTTAAGTCGCCCACGTAAGCCAAAAACTCTAATGCACACCATGAGGAGTGTACTGGTCAGTTTTTGTCAACTTTACACAAAGGAGGGTCATTTGGAAAAGAGAAGACTTAACTGAGAAGATGCCTCTATCAGGGTAGCCTGTAGGCAAGTCTGAGGCATCTTCTTAATGATTGATGTGGGAGGGCTGGCCCAGCCCACTGTGGGCGGTGCTACCCCTCAGCACATGGTCCTGAGTTGTGTAGAGAAGACCAAGTTGAGCAAGTCAGGAGCAAGTCAGGAGCAAGCCAGGAGCAAGCCAGGAGCAAGCCAGGAGCAAACCAGTAAGCAGTGCTCCTCCATAGTTTCTGCTGCAGGTCCTGCCTCTGGTTCCTTTCTTGAGCTCCTTCCCTGACTTCCCTCCATGACAGAAGCTAAAACGAGTCCTTTCCTCCCCAAGTAGCTTTTGGTCATGGTATTTTATCACAATAACAGAAAACAGAAATAGGATAGGAAGTATGGTTAATAATATTAGAAACACAAAATTCACAGAGAGAATATATTTTAGGTGCACACCTAAAACAATGGGGAACAGTGGTAGATATGTTGTTCATTTGCTTAAGAAAAGTAACCATTTCACTGTATGTATATATCTATCAAGTGTGTGTGTGTGTGTGTGTGTGTGTGTGTGTGTGTGTATACACACATATATGCACATGCATATACTTTATGCACACATAAAAAAGTAATTAAAACAATATTCCATGATCTATTGCAACACAAAGTATAAAATGCACCACACAATGGTATTTGATCATTTTGCACAAATATCTTCATTTCAAGCAGTAACTGTCAAATTTAAGAGAAACATGATGCTAGCTAACACTTCCTCACCGAGTCCCAAGGCGGCTTTTCTCTTCCAAGGAGCATTTACTTACTGCATGGTTTACTCATCAGTGCTGGAGACAGACCACAACTCTGTGCATCTCTGGAAAATAGAGAAAGAAAGAATCTTTGAGAGTCTTTATTTGGCCAGAAAAACAAGCTTTTTAAAACTCTATCTTCATGTCAATGTCATTAGAGTCAGCCACACAGAGCTTTCAACGGGCTTTTCTTTGTTACCCATTCAAGGTACCACTGCTGCGGCATCGAGGACGAAGGGAAGGGCTTTCTCTTCACTGAAACACAGCCCATAACGTCAGCACACAAGACCACATCTACTAAAAGTCTTAATGTTGTCACAGTAAGCATCTTTCCTGCGAGGCTGTGAGAAGGCCCTGAAAGCTTTCTTCTTTTGTAAGATGACAACAAAAGAAGGAAGTTGCTTGGCAGGATCCTGGCTGTGTCTCACATCTTTAAGAAGTCAACTATGCCACAATGTCATCTGAATAGCCTCTGGGATTAAACAGTAGCCAGGGCTTCGGAAACACAAGGAGCCACCCTGTTAGGGCAGGGAAACCTGTGCTGATAACAAGAGTAGTTTTCAGATGGGTCTGAGTTTATGGCTGTAGATAGAGAAGGGGTACAGCTTCCTCCTCATGTTCCAGTGAGGGAGTTCTACTAGTAACAAATTGGGAACAGAGGCATGACACTTACTGTCAAGAGGCAGGGATGAGCCAGCAGTTTTGCAGAATCCTTTGCAATGTGAAACTTGTCCAGCACAGTTCCCATATGTGTCCCACTGAGAAACTGCTCAGGAAACCATTCTAGCCTTTACCTACATCACTGTCCACTCAAAGAGAGTTTTTCATTAATGGCTGAGAGAAGGTAGAAGCCACTGACCCGGACCCTATAACTAGGAAGTCCACTATGGTACACAGTAAGACCCATGTTCTCCTATTAGCTATTTCTATTATCATCATATGATATATTATGGTTGTGTGTGTGTGTTTGTGCTCGTATGTGCATGTCAGCTACATCATATATGACCTGGTTGGTCTGTAGCACTTATAAACATGGTCCCTACATTCTTTGACTTAACTACTTTGGCCTAGGGAATATGATGGAGATGGAGATGACAGTAGTTGATTTCTAATTAGGTCATAAATAATCAATGCAGGGTTTGCATCTGGAAAATGCTACCTGGGAAGTGTGTGTCCCTGTGGGCATCAGCTGTGGAGGGAAGACGCCATGGCAGGAGGAAAGGAGAGCCCATGAAGGGCCATACGCAAGCTTCCTATGAGTAGCTGAGGCTCCCACTTACCTCAACTCTGTTAAGGGTCTTCAGGGCAATAGGACCAACAGTATATGGGCATTCCTACAAAGAGATTTACCAAAGATGAGTTCATGAGGTCTTGAAGGTTGGCCAGTTTAAGTCTCTCTTAGTCAGGGTTTTCTTGCTGTGAAAGACAGCATGACCATAGCAACTCTTATAAAGGCAAACATTTAACTGGGCTGGCTTACAGTTTCAGAGGTTTAGTCCATCATCTTCATGGCAGGAAGCATGGCAAGCATTCAGACAGACATGGTGCTGGAGGAGCTGAGAGTTCTACAACATGATTTAAAGGTAGCCAGGAGGAGACTGGAATTCAACACTGAGTGGGGTTGGAGCATAGGATACCTAAAATTCTGCCTCTACAGTGACACACTTCCTCCAACAAGGCCACACCTACTCCGACAAGGCTGTACCTCCTAATAGTGCCATTCCCATGGACCAAGCATTTAAACACATGAGACTATGGGGCCATACCTATTCAAACCACGATAAAACCCCAAGAAAGAACAATACCGTAGTTCAAGTCCTAAGGCTGACAGAATCTTTTCTTCATAGAGAAAACTCAGTTGTTGCATTGAGGCCTTTAACAGAATGGAAGAGACCCACACATACAATGAAGGGCAACCTGCTTTGGTCTGATTTCACCAACTTCGGTGTTCCTTTTATCTGAAACAGACACAGAAACACCAAGAAGAACATTTGACCAAACGCTGGGAACCGTGATCCAGCTAAGCCGACACCCTGTATCACAGCAACCCAGGAACCAACCCTAGTAAATAAGGTGTGATGCAGCTCCCAGCAAACCAGCCACCAAGTCCAATGAATCACCTAGCTGATACCAAAAAGAATTACCACCCAACCCTTGCCTGGTTCCTGATTCAGGACATGGTAATTTAAATGGCCAGTCAGAGAACTTGCTACATTGCTGGAGACTGAGAACACTAGGGCCCGTCTCAGCTCCTCTGGCCTTATTTCAGCTACGTTGACAGTCTCAGTTTCACCAGCTCCTTTCTTTGCTTGGGGACCGTCTCCCAACCATTATTATTTTACTTTTCTGCAGGTAATATTTTACTGCCAGCTTTTAGCTTAGCTGGATCCTTTCATCCCTGCTGCCTGCCTCAGGCCCAATCCTAACACCGTAGAAACTCATTCCAAGCTCCCCTAAGCAGGCCTCGCTCATCTCTTCTCCCTCCCTATCCCAGCGTGTTCTCTTCTCCTCCCTATTGTCTTCAAAATATTGATCCTATTCTGAAATGAACTTGCGGCATCTTCAGCTCTTGTCCTGATTGCATGGTCATTTGGCTCACTTGCTGCTCACACAGTGAATCGCACAGAATGTGAGCAGTGGGTCTTTGCTGAAGGTCCTCATCCTACCTGGGTGACTGACTTCAACCTCCAGTTACAGGCCTCAGTGCTCCATCCCCACCCCCACCCCCACCCCCATCCCCAGGCAATGCCATGCAGGAAGATGACAGCTTTCCTGCCACACAAAGGATGTTCTTCTCTGACTTTTCTTCTGCTGTTTTTCCCTGTCTAATGAGAAGAGCACTGACTTAAGGAATGAAGACCCTAGCATCCCCGTTCAGTACCACAGAGATAAAACACGGGCTGCATTTTTTATGCTTTGCTGTATGTGAGGCTTATGCATACATGTCTCTAACTCTTCTACATTAATTAAAAGACAGTTCTAAACAGACAAAGGGAAGAAGACATTTTCTCCCATTTCTCTTAGAAACACAAGCCCAGCATTAGCCATTATGTTAAGACAGCTTCAGCACCTAGTTTCTTTCTTCAGGGAGCTCTGCAGCATGGGGCTTACCAAGAGCTTTTGAGGCAAGTGGAGAGGCAAGCCTAGGCTCTCCTCCCTGTCAGTTCTGTCTCCCTTCTTTTTCCAGGCCTGGTTTGTTTACACTTAAAGAGGAAACTGTATTTTTCTTAAGTGAGAAATACTATTATATAAAGCTTATATTCACAAGCCTTGCTCTGCTGCCAGCACACACTCACCTGCCTCTTTCTCTCATCACCATGCTGCCTAACATTCTGATACTTAGACCTCATCGGCCCTGGAGATATGATCCCTCCCAGAATCCTCCAACTCCTGGAGATAAGGAACAATAGCCCTTAGAGGATGCTTCTAAACCCAGACCTACCACCACCAATAGGTCAACTGCCTCCTTTAGGGCTTCCTCTTGCTCTGGGCCACTCCAGGACCAGATCTCTAAAAAGCAGAGAAAGGCCCTGCACTCCAGAGCCTATTGAAGGAGTCCAAGGTAGCCATGGTGAGCAGCTTGCCCTGTGACACCACATAACTCACCTGCCATTCTGATTCCTGACTGACCTGCACTTCCTCATCATCCCATCCCAACAGAGTACACCGTCCTCTTGGAATTGGGGGCACAATAAACTATGCATCCAGTGGCAGATATCTCCTAATCAATTGGCATTTGCTATATTTCAAATTTTTATTAATACACTATGCTTTAAAAGATCCTTCTAGACTGTAAGTAAAGCCAATGTCTTAAGCCTTTTTTGAGAAATTCTAATCTGTGCTCTCCTCAGAGCTTCTCTTGATTTAAAGCACCGGCTCACTATAGTAGTTACTAGTGATTTCTGCGTACTCTTTATTCTGGAGAGTACCAGGAATGGACTGATGAATTAAACACTCTCTCAAGCAGGCTCCAGGCAGGATGGGGACTCAAAAAGTATTTAAGAAGGGAAGAAATGACAGAGTGAATGCCTTCCCAGAATTCATAAGCTGGGGTGTCACTTGCTGAATATCTTACAATGTGTTCTCATCATGAAATTGTTACCAATTTTATAGGGCTTCGAATTAGAAAAAAATAAAATAACCTTTTTTCTATTCTATTGTCTTATGTGACAAGCTATTGAATTTGAAAGCCTAAAATATTCAAATTTTCCAAGTCATTATTTACCAGATTTAATTATGTCTTTTAGAGTGTCTTTACAAAACACAGCCTTGCTAACCCTTCAAAACAGCCTCAGGAAATTGTTATTTCAGGGGCAGAAAGAAGATATAATGTGAATAACAGTAGCCAGCATTGATTCAACTCTTAATATATGCCAGACACGGTCTCAAACAATGTTTGTATTGCTTATTTAATCATCATAATATGGATCATCATCCTTGTTTTTGCAAATGAGAGGACTGGAGATTCAATTAAATTGTGTGAGCAGCTCTTTGTATGGAGTGCAAGAGACAGAGCCAGAATTTGAGTCCAGACAGCTGTCAGCATGTTCTGATATAACAACTAATTCTAGATTTCATACATTCTAGAGTTAATAAATTATTTCTTAAAAGGCATCGTTTAGACCACCTCTTCAAGTCCCACTAAACAATTTGGAAGAATCTTTGACCTAAAAGAAGCCTTACCTATTCAAAACACGCCCCCCCCACACACACACACCAGAGATGCACACACACGCCCAATCCTGCATCCCCACAAGTGGCACCTGCTGAACATACTTTGTCTTGCATGGAACGCATGTGTGCGCGCACACACACACTCTGCCCACAGGCACCAAGCATGTTGTGGACTGCACAAGGGCAGCAACTTGTGATTCTGACTGGGCGGGCATGGGTTGTGCAGAATATTTCACGTTCAGTCTCTACTATGAACGCCTCCCTTTCAGTGGGGTACACGTCCAGCAGCCAAGGTTGGGGCTCGGACCTGGAGCATCCTAGACAGGAACAACTACTCTTTGGTCCCCAAGTGCAACTGCACCTTATATTCCCTAGGTACTGAGCCCAGGCACTGCCAAGGTCAGGATCAGAATGCCTCTGCTCAGGAGCCCTGAAATTGCTTTCTCCCAGGAGGCCACTGAGACCTGCCCCATTTCCAATGACAACTTCAATCATGGACCTCCAAGACACCTGCAGGCTTCTGCCCACACTTGTTGCCTAGCATCTCTCTCTCTCTCTCTCTCTCTCTCTCTCTCTCTCTCTCTCTCTCTCTGGATTGTCCTGATCCTGTTTGTATTCTAATGGATGTTCATTCTGCTTCCTCAAGAGAGGTTGCCCCTGATGAGCAGTCAATCATGTGATTGAGCAGTGGAGGGGAAAGGTGGGATGGGATGAAAGGTCTTTGAGAGTGGGGGCAAGTAGAGAGAGGAGAAGGAGAAGGGAAGGAGAGAGAACAGAAGAAGAGGAGGAGGAGGAAGCCATGATGGAACACGTAGCTAGGAGAAACAACAGGTCATCAAGGGTCTGAATAGCTGGGGAATAAGTTAGTATAGTGTTAGAGCTACCCAATCTAGGCATATAGCTTACAATTATAATAACTGGTTTGTGTGTTTTTATAGGGGTTTATTGGGGTTGAAAATTCCAGCAAAACACACACACACACACACACACACACACACACACACACACACACACA
>JANHMN010000003.1:154405006-154435748 GCA_030674055.1 Rhabdomys pumilio
ACACACACACACACACACACACACACACACACACACACACACACACATTGCAGAAGACCTGCAGACCTAAACATACAAGTTTGGAAGAACATGCGGCACCTGAGGGCAGGTGGGGTTTGGAAGCAGAAGGACGACCCTTGCTGTTCTCTGAGACCACTCTGCTCCTATGGCTGTCTTCAGGTCTCGGCTTGGCTCTTTGCTTAGTGGAGTACACTTGGTTGTATAATTTGGAGGCTCCTGGCACTAAAGCATGAGCAAGTCTAACAGGTATTAAGTTCTTTCCTCTATTTGGGTCACCAAAGCTGAATTGATATAGTGTATGTACTTGGCCCATGTGCAACTATCTGGGCAGAAAAGACTAAGTCTGTCTGTCTCTTATCCCTTAACTTGGAGTGGAAACTTACCACAAGATTATAAACTGTTTACCTAGAAGTGTATCAAAAGAGCCAAAGATTCTGTACCAATGATACCAACAATAACCTGGTCAGGTTATTATGGCTCAGCTCCAAAAGTTAATACAGTCTTTACAAACAGGTTAAGTAGCCCATGCACTGTTAGCCTCTGTAGAGAAATTTGTCCTCTACTACTGAGAATGTTTGGAAGAAAGTAGTTCTTTGAACCAATCATCACATATCCTTGTCTTTTCTGCTACTGTGATAAGACAGCATGACCAAGGCAACTTGTAAGAGAAAGTGTTTATTTGAGACTTACTGTTTCCAGGGGAGTAGAGTCTGCGGCCATCACAGAGGAGAGTCTGGCAGCAGGCAGCCAAGCATGGCATTGGAGCAGTGGCTGAGAGCTGACCCCTTGATCCTAAACTAGGAGACAGAGAGAGAACACTGGGATTGGTATGAATCTTTTGAAACCTCAGAACTGCCCCTAGTGACACACCTCCTCCAACAATGTCACACCTAATCCTTCCCAACTGGGGACAAAGTATTCAAACCTAGGAGCCTACAGGGCCATTCTCATTCAAGCCATCTTAGTTAGCTAATCTAACTGTTGTTAGATTACAGACTGGGGATGAGGGTGATGCCCTTCTCTGTAGGGGGAGCAGCCTCAGGCTGCAGTCATCTGGGGAAAGGGGAGGAGGAAGCTGTAGTCCAAATGTTTCACACATAATGTCAGCATCTGTATTAGGAAGAATGGTAGGTCTTGCCATTCCCATGGGTGTGAAGTAGTGGGGCCATTGATGTGGTGGTGTTTACTCCAACGAGACACATTCTGGTCTTCATCTGCTCGCTCCTCATACTATTCCCCTAGAAAGAATAAGCCACAAGACGCCCCCCTGCTAGTCACAGCTCCTGATAGGATTCCTAGTCTAGACTGAGCATTCCACGTGCATAGATATAACATGTTCCCGTGTCAGAAAAATTTTGAGCATCCATGTGACACCAGTAGTGGAAAAATTCCATACCTGACCTTTTAGGAAGGCTCTTAGTGGAAATACAGGTGCACTAAAAATATTGTACAAAATTAATTTTAGGATATGTATATAATTTACATAGGGAACCTAAGTTATTTGCCTGTTTACACCGGTCCTGTTGCTGAGTTACCTTGTTTTGTCTATGTCCACAAAATTGCCACCCAAATCCTCTATTCCTTAGCATTTCGGATAAGGGCGACTTACCCTACTATCAGGAGCACCGACCTTTCACATGAAGCTGCTCATGTCTCAAGCCTTGAGAGAGCTTACGCTTCTTTTCTCCAGGTAATGTAGAGAGAGGGACCGTGGCAACATACTCACTGAGATGAGCCTGGATTTAAGAGGATATTATCAGACAAGTGGGGGAAGGGAGGGAGATGAATTGAGTGTGGAGTAGGAGAAGCTTGGATCCTACTGTCTATCTCCTGCTTTGCTTGGAGACAGCCAGGTATGTCACTGGACTGCAGTTCAACAGATGAAAGGTGAGCTAGAATCTCCAAATGCATGGCCCCTCCTCTGTCACAGACCCTGCCCTCCAGCAAAGATGTGGCTGCAGAAACCCACACCGGAGCCCTGCTCCCTTGTTTTAATTTCCCCCCATTTTTATTAGTTTTTTGAGAATTACATACAGAATCTTTTGATTATTTACCCCTCTCTCTACTCTTCCCAGATTCATCCTCCCTTCCCAAACAACCCAACTACTTTTTAAACCGTCAAGTCCAGTGTGTATTACCCATGAGTAATTACTTTTTCTTCAGCAACACATCAACCATACTCCTTATTGTAGCACCAAAAATCTCTGTAACTCAATTAAACAATGTATTTCCTCACCCTGTGTAGATTTTTTTCAAACTAATTTCTTTTTTTTTTTTTAAATTAGGAAAAAAATACGTGTCAGGCATGTTGGCACTTATATGCTCACTTTTGAAGTCATTGTGAGTTCTGAGCCACCCTGGGCTACAAAGAATTTTTGAGATATGTTATGTCTCAAAAGAACAAAAAGAAATGAATAAAAAAGCAAAAACATAAAAATAATGGAAAAATACATACAAGCACACAGCCAGCACCCCTGACTACGAGAACAAGTGGGCCTCTGATTCCTGTGCCTGCTCCTGGGACTCTTTATCCACTGCTGGGCTGTGAGGAGCAGGTGCAGCAGCACAGCCAGCTAAAATGGTGCCTGGGCCAAATCTTATGAATGGCACCTGTCAAATCTTATGAATGGTGCTGCTTCTTGGCAGTTTGCCTGCTGCACGCCTTTCCCTAACTGTGCCACAATGGCAGAACTACTGTGCAGACTCACTGCCACGAGAATCAGGCTGTTTGAGGTGCACCAATGAGGCATGCCCACGCGGCAGGTGCTGATTGGGACAGGCAGGGGTATAAAAGGACGGCCCTTAGGGAGCTGGAGGGAGGGCCTCCAGAGAGGAGATTGTAAAGGATCCTGAATAAACTGTGTTGAGAAGAACTCCCACTTGTTTTGTTCCTGTCTGCCGGTCAGAGAGAGAACTGACACTGGGCTGTTGTGTCCAACTTTGATAAGACAATTTTTGCTTTATCTTATTGTATTTTATTTTGCTACATTTGATTATTATCTCTTAGAAGCCCATTCTTTTATGAGAGACAGAAAGGGGGTGGATCAAGAGGGGATCCAGGGAAAGTGTGGAGGAACTGGGAGTAGTAGAGGGGGGAGAAATCATAATCAGGATATATTGTGTGAGAAAAGAATATATCTTCAAGGAAGGAAAAAAAATAACATACGCCCATCATTTTAATGTCTCCCTTAGCTTTCTGAGGCTGTAACAAAAAGCTAAGGTGAACAAGTTAATAAGAAAAGATTATTTTGTCTTACAGATTTGAAGGTTCCCAGCCACACTCTGGACAGACTGCTGAGTCTTAGGCCTCAGGTGCTGAGACAACTCCCCCTGGTTGGGATTGTGACCTCAGGCAGCTGTTGAGATCATTCCCAAAGTAGGAGGACACAATCAATCCTCTTTGCACGTCACACAGTCTAAGAAGCAAATCAATTTTTTTTTTGTTACTGGCAGATTTCATATTTGCAATTGGCCTACTACCTAAAACATGTTTCTAAGTCCCCAAATCAAAGATAGTGGCACTGCCATGCCTGAGGCTTGCATCCCTGAAGGTAAGTGAAAGTGCGTTCTGCCTTACATTAATTGTTCTCCAAAGGGTAAAGGATTGCTCTTTCCAAGGCCTCTTCTGTGCCAGTACTTACATATTGGTCCTGTTCATCAGTGGATTTCTTGTTGAAAATGTTTCCCACTTAGTGCAGAGGTTCTCTTTAGCATCCCTACACTTGTGACTGTGGTATCTGGAACGGGAACCCTCTGTGTGCTAGGGAAGCTTGCTCAGGCATAAGCTTTAGCGTGTTGTCATGATGTATGAACTAGCAATAGAATAAATGAGGTATCTAAATAGGGAGCCACATTAAACAAGCTTTTGCATCGATCAGTTGATGCAAGCAGGACCAGAGGATAACAGGAGCCCAGTGTCATATTTCTCAAAGGAGTGATATTATTGGCAACTTCACAGGCAGAGCTACCCCAGAGCTACTACAGGCTTTGTGGTGGTTTGACTAGGAATGGGTCTAATAGATTCATGTGTTTGAATGCTTGGCCATAGGGAATGGCACTATTAAGAAGTATGGCTTTGTTGGAGAAAGTGTGTCACTGTGGGAGTGGACTGTGAGGTCTCTTATGCTTAAGCTATTCCCAGTGTGGCAGTCTCCTGCTGCCTGAGGATCCAGATGTAGAACTCACAGCTCCTCCAGCATCATGCCTGCCTGCATTCTGCCATGCTTCCCATCATGACAATAATGGACTGAACCTCTGAAACCATAAGCCAGCTCCAGTTAAATGTTTTTCTTTATAAGAGTTGCTGTGGTTATGGTGTCTCCTCACAGCAATGAAACCCTAACCAAGATGCCTAGGCTTCAACTATAGTTCGTAGCAACAGCACTCTGCAAGTACCATCTCTCAAAATAAGTTCAGAGTTCCAGTCTCAGCCCAAAAGATGGCTCCTCCCTGTTTAACCTCTAGCTCTCATAGTCACAATAAGTGTTGTCTTTGGTCCCCTGGTCCTCCCAGCCTCCCAGATCAAGTCACCAAACCTGTCTCAACATAGTCAGATCTGCTCATAAAGCTGTGAGCTCCTCACTAAGACAGTTCCCAGTCCTCACTGGCAACCCCAGTGTGTGATTACTGTGACCTCCCAAGACCTAGAACTGTGACTTCCTATGCTGACTTCCCCCAAATGTTTCTGTCCCTCCATTCCTACCAGGGAAGTTTAGCACTAAATCAGCACTGACTAATCCTGAAAGAATGTCTTTTCTCTTGCAGTCTCTCAAGGCACTCCCTTTTCAATTCTTTAAGGTAATATTATTTGTTGATAAGACATTTGGCTTGTTGTATTCTATCTGTTGTGTCTTTAAATGTATGCATTGGCTTCCAAGAGCCTCCCTCACAAAAAAATGCCACACATGTGGTGACTTTAAAACAAAACATTCCTGTTCACAGACAGGCAGCAGCTACCAGCAGGGTGTTGCTTTCTCCAGACGCTCTGGGAGAATTGTCACGCCTCTCCCACTTTCTCCTGGTTTACACACTCCTGGGCTTCCTAGCTGCATGACTTTGATCTCTGTCTCCCTGTATCCTTCTCTTCCAGCAGGGTTTTCTCCCATTCCTCCAGATCTTATAGGGATGTCTGTCCATGGGTTTAGAGCCCACCTAAGCAATAAAGGAGGACCTCATCCTATGATCCTTGACATAATTCCATTTGCAAAGATGCTTTTTCTAAATATCATCCTATCCACAGGTTTGGGGAATCGAATACTCTGGTTTTTGTTTGCTCTAGTGAAATCCATGAAGCTGATTAACTTTATAACTTTATTTTTAAAAAGAGTTACATTGCCCCACAGTTCTAGTGATACATAGTCTAAAGTCAGCCTTAAGTTGAAGATGGAGAATACATACAATTGCTAACCATGCTGTTGCTTGAGGCTGTGTGGATGTCTGTGGTCCATGCTGCCTCCGGCTGTTAAGGGCAAAGAAGCTTCTTTTGCAGTGGTAATAATGACTGCAGACTCATGGTTGAGGGTGAGAGTCATTGAAGCCTTCTGTGCCTCCACCCTCACCTTCAGAAAAACAAAATAAAACAAACAACAAAAACCAGTTCAGATAAAAAGCCACTGAAAAAAGCCCTTAAAAATTGTGACAAAAATACAGAAGCATAAATCTTCACAGTTGATAGCTTCTGGTAGGAGGTGGGGAAGGACTCAGTTTTCTTTAAGGGACTGGTCATTGGGAGTTTAACCATGCTCCGGTGACTATATGAGAAACACAGTTTAGACTGGGTGTATTTATTTTTCTACTTTTGGGGAGGCAACAAGGCTGAATGGGTGGACTTGGGAGGACTGGGAAGTAAGTGATGGAATGCCTTGTATGAAACCCCCAAATAATCAATAGGGATAGTATGTTTGGGGAAAAATAAAGAAAAAAAAAGAGAAGTAAAGATTCAGGTCTAGAGAGATCCCTTATTCTGTCTCTGCCATGTAAGTCTGAGAACTTGTCTTTCACAGTTTAATTACTCAGGCCTAGAGAGATCCCTTATTCCGTCTCTGCCATGTAAGTCTGAGAACTTGCCTTTCACAGTTTAATTACTGGTAAATATCGTATAACCATATTGTTTGAGATCACTGGGTAAAGTGGAAATTTCTGGTTTCTTTGGAGATTCAGTTTTTGTCACGTGATATTTTTCTGGAAACTGTCTTACGAGAGGATGTTTTGCTGAAGCAGACACTTAAGAGGATATTTGGATGAAGCAGACATGTGGGTGTTTTTCTGGAAGCTGCCTAGAAAAAAGGCATGTGCTATTTTGCTGGCGTGGATGCTTGAGAGGACAGGTGACGTGGAGTCTCTAGGGAGAGTGGAGACAGTGTGGCGCTGGTTCCCCTTGCACTCTTTGCTGATCATCGCTTGCCATGACTCCATAGAGAGAAATGTACCAAAGACCTTCTTGTGATGTTCCTGCAGCTTCTTGCTGCTTCTGCAGACTGGAGATGATTGGCAGAGCCTCGAAATTTCTTCTGGATCGAACTGCTGTTGCCGAGTGGATAGAGCTACCTCTGCTGATTTGTGTAAACTAAACTGCTGATATCCTAACAACGAAGATTGGAAAGGCCCCAAAGAACTATTTGCAAATAGGTCCACATCTCCCTTTGACTTGTTAACTTTTCCTTTCCACTATCTCTGATAGGTAGTGGGCTAGAAGGGAGGTTAAAGCATTTAAAGACCTTATTAAATTGGATTTTTTTTAAAAAAAAAATCTAAGCCTACAACTGGGTACATATAAATGTGACGCAACTGGGTTTTATTTGTTGCTTTGTTTAAAGTAGGATCTAATCATGTAGCCATGGCTGGCCTGGAACTCCAAGCTCTGTCTGCCTCTGCCTCTAAGGGGAGGATTAAAGGTGTGTATACCAACCACACTCTACCCCTGCTCTACCCAGAGGGTGATGGAGAGGATGTGAAGCCTGACTTTCAGAGGAGAAATGTTTTTTCCTAGAAAACTGCTTCCAGAGTTACTGATGGGGAGAAAGATTACAAGGGAGAAGTGACAGGGACTCCCACTGGACTGGAGAGCAAGGCACAACCAAACACTACATTGAGGAGTATGCTAGAGACCTACAGAAGACAATGTCCCGCTTCAGTGCGAGAGTTATTAATGTTTTGAATGTTTGGAAGTTTTCACAGGAAACCCTCCAAAACTCCAGAAGACTGTGATGCAAATTAAACAGCACTTACTGTATAATGGCTCAATGCGTAGCAGCTATCCTCAGATCATTATAGAAGCAAATACAGAAAAGTTAAAAAAGGCAAGCTTGAAAGAGGCACTTCCCTCACCTGAAGGCAGTCACAGGGCTATTACAGAATAATGTCTTCTGTTTTGTATCAGTCCGTCCATCTTTGCATGAAGTCCATTGTATCCACTGAAAAAGAAAAAAAAATGGAATACTGTGTGTATAAGAAATGAATTCAATCGGGGCAGCAGTGGTCCATGTCTGTAAGCCCAGCCCTCAGGAGGTAGAGGCAGGCAGATCTCTGAATTTGAGACCAGCCTGCTCTACAGAGCAAGTTCCAGGACTGCCAGGGCTACACAGAGAAACCCTGTCTCAAACCCCCTTCTTCCAAAAAAGTAATGAATACAAAACCTTATTCACTTTTCCCTAAGAACAGAAAGAAGACTTATTAAACATGAAGCATGTGAGTCTTGGGTTTTTACTAATCTGTAATTTCTCTTCTGCTGTTCTGTCCCTTCTATGGCTTGTAATTTGTACTGTGCTCATGCCCACAGGCACACTGACGTGTTTTGTAAATCTACCAAATAAATAAACAACAGATCAATTTCCAGGTTTATTTGTCTGGAGATGAAAACTTTTATTTTAAGGATGAGAAAAACAAACTAGAAGATTGGAAGAAAAAAAAAAAAAGAATGGAGTTTCAGAGGGGCATTCCGGAAAATAAATGTGATTTTTATTAACCTGTCAATCTACATCAGAATCCAGAGTGAGACTGCCTCCAGCAAAGATCTATGTTCCTAAGTAGCAGCTCTGAGTTCTTGAGAGAGGTGGTGAGTTTATAGGCAGTCTATGCACAAGTTTTCACAAGGGTCTTTTCTTCCTCTTTGAGCAGGAACTGTAAGAGAGTCATAGGAAACTGGGTAACTTAGTGGATTAGCAGCTGGCCTTTATCTAGCGGGCCTTTGATTACTTGATTTATTAGGGATCACAGAGGAAAAATACAAGGGTTCTGGATTATTTACTATTCCCATGGCAGCAACAAAGTATCTAACAATGGCAACTTAAGAGAAGGAGGTTTCTTTTGGCTCACAGTTGGATGCTGCCGTTTGTCATGGCTGTCTGAGCCAGAGGCCTCTGGTCACATTGTATCCACAGTCAGAAAGCAGAGCAATGATCTCTGGTGCTCATCTTGCTTCTCCTTTTCATTCTGTCCGGCATCCTCACCCAACAGAATGATGCTGTCCACAGTGAGGGTGGGTTAATTCCACTGCAGCTAACCTGATCTAGAAACCCCTTAGAAGACATAGCTGATGTCCCAGCATCTGACATCCCATCAAGTGGTATGATTAACTATTACAGGTGCTAAAATGGGAGAGC
Organism: Rhabdomys pumilio; assembly: GCA_030674055.1. Taxonomy (NCBI): domain Eukaryota; kingdom Metazoa; phylum Chordata; class Mammalia; order Rodentia; family Muridae; genus Rhabdomys; species Rhabdomys pumilio. The sequence goes on from JANHMN010000003.1 coordinate 154,413,628, forward strand.
ACATTGGCACCAATCTATACTCTGTCAACATATTATTCCTATGGAAGGGAATGTTGCTGTCATGGTCAATCTTAATCTCCTGTGCAAATACCCTACCTATGTAGAAACTAGTTACTATTTATTCATGTTCTGCACCATCCCCTTTGTAACTATCATATAATGTGATTTACCTTCGAGACAGTATCAACCCTAGTCCTTAGCTCACTCACGAATCATTGTCAGAAGATATTGTTAAAGTGGGTCTGCCCCTAATAATTCTGATTTAGCATGCGTGATACAAGGTCTAAGACCTTTTCCTTTTTCTAGACAGAGAAAGAGAGAGAAAGAGAGAGAGAGAGAGAGAGAGAGAGAGAGAGAGAGAGAGAGAGAGAGAGAGAGAGAGAGATTATACATTTAGGTGCTCACAGTGGCTACAATGTAGCATCACATACCCTGGGTTGGAGTTACAGGCAGTTGTGAAGGGTCTGATTTGTGTGCTGGGAAACCAGCTCAGGTCCTCTGGAAGAGCAGCAAGTACTCTTAGCCACTGCTCCAGCTCTCCAGCCCCAGGACCTTTCATTTCTAACTACTCTGTCATCATCTTGGATGCTGCTGCTGCTGCTGCTGCTGCTGTTCTGATGGGAGTGGGCACACAAAGCAAATCCTTCTGAAAAAAGAAGGGGCCGCATGTGATGTCAGCCTACTTTAAGCCTTGCAGCAGTTGATCCAGAAAGCTGGTGAACTGCATGTGGATGGCTCACAAGTGGTCTGAGTGTTTTCCCCCTTTATGTGCTGGAATACACACACACACACACACACACACACACACACACACACCAAGCCAGTTCCTCCAGAACATTCTCTGAACACACACTCCTTAAAAATTTCCCTATTTTACCTTGCTTGATAAAACTAGAGCCATTTGACATCACCCACTCCAACAACTCTTTCTCCGCGTATTCCCTGGAGATCTAACAGACTGTGGGTTGTGTGGCTTCCTCTTTCCTTCGGCATCTGTAATAATCAAGCTGCACCAGTCTGTAGCACCAGAATTTGCTACAGTGGCCACACAGCCTTGAGGCTGGGGTGGGGTGGGGGTGGAGGTAAGGGCTCTAGCTCTACACAGCTGCTAAGACTAACTCTTGTCTTTCACTGCTGAATCCTACTAGACAACGAGAAAGGATTAAGTACTGCCAAACCCTTAGGTGAGTATATAGAGTTTAAGAATCTGATTGTCTCTGATACTAATTTTTTAATTTGTTGCCATAGATTTTTATTTTTTTAAGTTCTATAGCTTGATGAAAAAAATGGAAGTGAATGACAACAACGTTAGAAGTTACAAATACAGGTTTATAGTTTAATGACTCCTGTTGATCCCACAAACTGGTTCGATTTGATGCTGATAGGAGACGGGGGTTCCTTCCCTAGGTTGCTAAGAACATCGTCATGGACACAGAACATAAAGGCATACTTCTGAAGGAATAGAATAATTTTTTTGTGTGTGTGTAAGGACATTATTAGACTGCAAAATTAAAGTAAGGGTCACATAATGGACACTGTACACTTGGGTCCAGGTGCAAGCAGTATGTATCTTCTTGAAGGAAGTAACCATTTCAGTTTCTGGAACAGAAGTTGCATTTAAGAGAGAACATACAGACCACATGCTAATTGCAGAAAATAAAATTTAATCTGAAAGCAGTTTTTACATTCACCTTAATGCAAAGTAGGCCAGTGTAGACAGCGTTCAGAAGCGTTGTGATTGCAGCTAAAGCTGCGGAGCCTGTGCCAACCTCCTTGGCCCCCACCCGAAAGGTGGAGGCTGCATGCCCTAGGTGCCCCGAGGCCTTAAATGGTTGTCAGTGTTTCTCCTTCCAAAGCCTGGCTGAAAGGGCCTCCTCTCTCTCTCTGTATCACATTCACATCAGAAGACTCCAAAACAAGTTCACAGCTGCAGTTTCATGTGCTTCTACCATTAATTGTTAATTTTCAAAACTTCACATTATATCAAGTTAGTATCCATCCTCCATTTCCTCCCTCCAGCTCCCCACACCCCCAGCCCCAGTTCCCATCATCTGCCCCATTTCCAGATAGTGCTGTCCATATGCACGCATGTTGGGTCATTCAGTAGGGCAACCTACCAGTGACCACACCCCCTCTAAGAAAAGTGACCTTCTCTCAGTAGCCATCAACTGTCATTATTAGCTTCTCCAATAGGGGTGAGGCATCTAGAGCCTTTTCCCCCTTTGTGCTGGAATTTTTAACTCTCATGACATTGTGGAGGTCTTGTGGAGGCGAGCATGCCAGCTGTGAGCTCACGTGTGTGAAAGCCGTGCCATGTCTAGCGGCCAGCGGTTCTCAGCACCCCTCTGAAGAAGGAGGAGCTGATATTAAAATCTGTTTCCCTAATTAGTTCTTGATTGTGTCAATAAAGACTGCAAAAGCCAATTGCTAGAGGAAGGGAAAGGTGAGACTTCTGGGTCCCAGGAGGAACAGAAGGAACGCAGAGAGAGAGGAGGTCTCTTCAGCCAGGCTTTGGAAGGAGAAACACTAACAACCAAGGCCTCTGGGCACCTAGGGCATGCAGCCTCCGCCTCGCGGGTGAAAGCGGAGGAGGTTGGCGCGAGCTAGCTGCTAGCTAATAAGGTTAGGGCAAGAGATTCTTCGCCCAGCCATTGTGTTACCCGTCTAGTTTTAAAATATAAAACTGTTTAGTGTTTTCCATCCGCGGAGCTAAGGTGGGCAAGAGAGGAAAGAGAGAAGACAGGGCAGTTGATGGTGGCTTGACAGACAACAGCTCCCAGATTCCCTGGGGTTGAGGGATGGTGGTGGTCGAGGTGGAGATAAGGGAACAGAGAGGTCTGAGCGTGGGCCTCGGGACTGGGCAAGGAGATAGCATATTTTAAAAATTACATGCAACCCTCCTCCTTACCCATCATCCTCCATTTCTCACATTCTTTCAGGCTCCTCTTCTGAAATGTTTCCTGAACCTTGGAGAACAGGGAGGGGATTCATACAGATGTTCCATCTATGGCTGAGCACTCTTAGCCTCTCACACCCAACTGTTTGCCGAGCACTCTCAGCCACTCACACCCAACTGTTTGGACATTTATGAGTCTCTGCGTCCACTACCACCATCTGCAGTAAGAAACTTGCTGACCAAGGCTGAGAGCAACTATCCATGACTGTAAGTATAAATACTTAGAAAGGAGTTTGACAACAGAACCATGCACTAAAAACAATATCTATAGGTTCTTTCCTAAGGCCTATGACTCCAGAGCTACAGTTTTCACTACTAGACATGAAGTGTAGGCCTCAAATCCAACCAACAGAGTCCTTGGTTATGCTGATACACTTTTGCAACTATTGTGCCATGGGCACATATGGCTTGACAGCTAATCATTATACCCCGAAGGATCCAGGGCTAAGTCAGACCATCGATGTTGTCTCCCAACAGCAGCGTGTATGGCCCTTTCTAGCACGACAGAAACTGACAGTAGACAGACAGTTTCCTGGTCAGTGCAAGCTGCTTCTCCATCCTTCAAGTGAAGTGTGTTATGTTTTCAGCAGTAGGGTCTCAGCCTCTTGTTATGATGGGCAAGCGTGAGCTATGGCAATGACTGCCTTGTTTTGGGGGCGTCTCTAAGGCCTCCTTGAATAATAACCAAAACTCCTAGGAAGGAGGCCTATGTTTGTCATTGAGGTTTTCATCCATGAGCTATGTTTTCTGGAAGTAGCATTGTCTGCTCATGCTATATAACTCTGTTCAGTTCATCACTGCTAAGAAGAGGATTCCAGGGATAGGCTACAGCCATGGTTTGGGATAGTCAGCCACCAATTTCAATTATTATAATACAAAGAGGCTACTACACGGTAGACCTTTATTTTCTTCCTGTTTCACAATTCCTTCCCACCTTTGTGGGCCTTAAGTATCCCCGCCTTATGGGGAACAGTAAACAACAACAATAAAACAAGTAGAGAAATAATAATAATAAAGAAAATGGCAGAGACTATTGTCTTCTTTTTATTTATTTGGGTTAATTTAATATCGGATTCTGGTTCCCAAACAAGCATAAGTAAGTGTGCTTTACTTTAAGTAAAGTGTGGTGACGGTTAGCAAGTTTTAAAAGTACCTAGTAATATTAAGAACTACACAAGTAATCTCACTGATGATATTTTTACTCCTTCTGTAATAAGGAGGGAACAAACCGCTGGCCCTCAGTAGAAACGGTCTAAATGGTCACCTGTGTACTAGGATGCCAGCAGGTGTGCTGCGTCTGGGCCTCCTGAGGTCTGTAGAGTGCGTGATGTTCCATGCTTAGCATCAACCTTCAGGGGCACCTGCCAATTATCTTCCTCAGGTACCTGCTAAGAGGCCTCCTCTCCAGAGCAGTGGCAACCTCTGATCTTTAAAAATAGAAAAGCACTTTGCTTTATGTGGGCTTAACAGGAGTGGTGGTTAGGGAGGCTTATCCACCCATCATACCACCTAAGATCCCCTCCTCTGCAGTAAAAATAATCTAGAGTCTTCTCAAATGACATTGAACTTGCTTTCTCAACAATTAAAATGACAATTGGCAAATTTATAAATGACAATTAGTCAATGCCAAATAGCACATCTATTTGTAGGTCAATTACAATGCAGAGGGCTACTTTTAGTCTTCGTTACCATAATCAAGAGATTAAAAGCAGCATCCTGGAAGATGAATTTCCACAAGACGTATGTCATCTATTCACATACTATAAAGAAATATGAGATCAGATGTGTGAGTCTGGAGAGATGGCACAGCGGTTAAGGGAGCACTATGCTCTAGGTTAGGGGAGCACTCTGCTCCAGCAGCAACCAGATTTCCAACACATCGTTTGCCCATCAATCCCTTTGAAGAAGGACTACAGACGTTCCTCCGGGAGGAGGCTAGAGTTTAAGGTCCAAATTAGGTGAAGGCAAAGTATTATCATTTTCCTTCAATCTGACTCAGAGGTCAATGTACCCTAGAGCAGTGGTTCTCAACCTGGGTCTGATTATTGGAAAACAGATTTCCAGTGGTCTTGGGACCTGACAGGGTATGTAGACCTAAAGAGATTGCAAGCAATGTAAGCAAGTTGATTCCATTTGATACATCTGTACCATGGAGTATAATGTGTGAAAAAGGAGGGAAATGGCTGAAGATATGACTCAGTGAGTGAGAGCTTGCTGTGCATATATAAGAAGCCAAGTTCAGAATTCAGCACCCGTGTAAAACTTGAATGTGGACACACACATGCCTATAACTCCAGCATTATAGGGGACAGAGACAAAAAAATCAATGTGACTTGCTGGCCACTGGCCTAGCCCCAGGTTCAGTGATAGACCCATTGCTGAAGGACTAGTGTGGAGTCTGATGGAGCAAGACACTCAGCATTCTCTGACCTCTGCACATTGCTCAAAGACATGCACACTTGTGTATATGTACATGTCTGCATATACACAGATACATCATATGGTAAGGTTTTCTTGATGGGACACAAGTAAACAAGCCAGGGATAGTGGCCTTTAATCCTAGCTCGAAGGCAGAAGCAGGCAGATCTCAGTGAGTTCAAAGCCAGCCTGGTCTACAAATCAAGTTTCAGGATACCCAGGGTTATTACACAAAGAAACAGTGTCTTGAGAAACAAAACAAAGCATTGTCTATTCATACCACCAACAAACCAACAAATTAGTCTACTGATGTCCACCCTAGTGAACCATTGAGGAAGGAGAGTGAGGGATTACTTACGAGAGCAGGGGTGACACAAAGGCAGCCCTGTCACCATGAAGTCCACACTAATCTGTGTGACAATTCTTGAATGTTTCATCCTGGAGCTCTGTAGGACTGATAGGCAGTTTGACAGGGCAAAGGCAGCCAGGCTGACACAGCATTTTCTAGCAATTGTCAACTGCTTCTATAACCCTGGAGAGGGGACAAGTGAATCTTGCTTTAATTCTCCAGGACTTCTAAGGTTGTTCGCTTTCTGAGTCTTACCAGCCTTCTTCTCTTTATGAGGAAATGGGTCAATTCCAAGGAAATTGCTACCCAACAAGCATACAGGCATGCACACACACCAGCATGCAAACACACACATATCACACAGAAGAAGAAATGTGCTTTCACAGAACTAATAAGTAAATGAGAAGGAAAGACAGATGAGGGAAAGACTGACTTGCCAAGGATGCAGGCCTTCTTCATCTGGGAATGAAACCTGCAAGGGGCAGGGCTATGTAAGAATCAGAGCCCACCACCTTCTTACAAGCTGGGGTAGTTATAGAGCAGAAAGGGGCAAGGAATCAAAGACTTTCCTATTTTGGCTAGCAGTTGACCATTGCTGGGCTAAACAGTATCAGTTTAGGACTGTCAGACAATCCACAGACATCCTTCACGGCTGGCTGTCTCTGGTGTTCCGTGGACCAGGGCTGTCAAGAATCTAGAGAAGCAACTTTCTTTCAATCTGGAAACTGAATGCAGTAGTTATAGGAACGTTCAAAGTTTATCCAGACTAGAGGAGCTTTATAACACGGCGTGACCCTGACTAACAAGAACAATATCCACGATATGGTGGTGAGTAAAAGCTTATAAAGAATAGTGCTGGGGATAGAGTGTTTGCCTGGCATGCAAGAAGCCCTGGGTCTGAGCCCCAGCATGGCATAAACTGGGCATAGGTGCGTGTTGGTGCATGCTCGGATTTCAGTAATTACAAGGTAAAGGTAGGAACACCAGACGTTTACAGTAATGCCCAGGTCCATAGTGAATTCTAGGAGGCCACAACAAAAGGAAAAAACCATGCACATGCACGTGCATGCACACACACACATACACACATATACATACATATATATACACATAGATACACACACATATACACACACATACATACACACATAGATACACACACATACACACACACATACATACACACACACACACATACACACACACATACACACATATACATACACACACATACACACACACATACATACATACACACACACACACCAAACAACGACAAAAAACACACCCTATGTCATTATCTCTAAAGAAGCCTTAGGAGGGGGAGCTGGAGATTGCAAATACATGCAGTGTACAGCAGCCTGGGGACTTCCCTCTGAGACTTACGCTCAGGTGAAACTAAAATTCTGACTTCACAGCAGGAAAGAATTGCAGAATGAATGGCTGGGAAGCAAGTTGGAGTTTATTAAGAAATAGTTTTAACATAAATTTCAGTACAGGAATTAATAAGAGATTAGGGAAAGGGGGTAGAACACATTTAATCGAGGCCGAGGGCTTTTCAAGAGAAAGTCATACTTAAATGCCTTAGCAATGGTGGCTTCTCAAGTGACTTCAGTGACTTCTCAAGTGACTTTGCTCAAATGATTCTAAGGAATTTTTTCTTTTCCATTCCTTTTCTTTCTCTCTTTCACTCCTCCTCCTCTCCTTTTTTCTCCTCCTCCTCTTCTTCCTCCTTCTTTTGGTAAATGAAAAAAACAGTGGGTTTTCAGAGGCACTAAGAGGTGGGTTTTGAAATGAGGAAGTTACCTGGTGACTTGAAATCACAGGCCACAAGAGTTGCATATGAGAGACAAGACTCATCTAACTATAAAGGAAATCTATAGTCGTGTTTGTGAGGTTCTCAGAAAATACCAGGCTTATATCTGGGAAAGGAGAGAGCACTCCTGTAAGACCTTAAGCATGCCTTCAAATGGACCACTGTCATTCTTATTTGATCTATGTCTTAGTCAGGATTTCTATTCCTGCACAAATATCATGACCAAGAAGCAAGTTGAGGAGGAAAGGGTTTATTCAGTTTACACTGAATAAACTGAAGAATCATTGCTGTTCATCACCAAAGGAAGTCAAGACTGGAACTCAAGAAGGTCAGGAAGCAGGAGCTGATGCAGAGGCCATGGAGGGATGTTACTTACTGGCTTGCTTCCCCTGGCTTGCCCAGCTTGCTTTTTTACAGAACCCAAGACTACCAGCCCAGGGATGGCACCACCTACAATGGGCCCTCCCACCTTGATCACTAATTGGCAAAATGCCTTACAGCTGGATCTCATGGAGGCATTTCCTCAAGGGAGGTTCCCTACTCTATGATAACTCCAGCTTGTGTCAAGTTGACACTCAGAAGCAGCTAGTACTATCTATATAAGAATTTTTTTCTATAGGCAAATTTTGTTAACGGTGCTGGAACTCTTAGCTGACAAAAGCTTCCTGGCTCACATCTATTCCATTTCAAGATGAGCCGAGAGGCTTTGAATGCAGAGGGTAGAGGAGCCCTCTCATTTTAAATGACTGATATGTAAAACTTAAAAATTATATGTATTTGTGAGTGATGTGATGTTTTGATATATGCATACATTGTGTTGAACTTAAAGCAAGACCTATCTGTGTTTAATTTTTGTCTCGTCAAACATTTATCATCTTTATGGTAAAAGCACTCCAAGTCCTTTCATGTTGACATGCTCCATGTAGTTTCATAATCTGGGGTTGTTACCAGGGGTGATGTGGGTTTTTAAGCCCACAGCCTCTTGAGTTAGACAAATTGTTAAAGGAAAATGAATTAATTTGCGGATTGATCAAAGTGAGAGGTAAAGGCTTCTGGTTTTCACTCTATTATTTCAACAACAATGTTAATGATTTCAAAGAAAAGATGAAGCAAAAGCCAGGAATCCTGTGAGTGCTCATTGTAGTTATGTGAGCCATGTGAAGCCTCTGCTAGAGTCAGGTTGCTCCTCTGGCTGCTACCCCAGCCTTTCTGTTCTCCTGGCATGGAATTCCTGGGGGCGGTGTGATTCAATAATCTGATAACTGTTTAGAGTATCTTCTCTCCTTCCCATTCAGTCACAAATGCATCCGATGCTGCAATGGTACAGATAAACATCTGGCTCACATCTAACCTTAATGTTTCCCCACTGATGATTCCCACCAGAAGCTTTTGAGCCCCACATCATCATCACGTTCACGGAGCACCTTGGAGAGAGTCCCGAGGGCAGCCTTCATCCAGGTGTCTGTCACTCTGGGTCAGTGACACATTAGAGGGTCGAGTCCCAGCCTCAATGGAAGCAGGTGACAAAGATGGGATAGCACCTACACTGAATCACTAAACTCCCGAGCTCTTTAGGGGATCTGGGTTATGGATGTGAACATAGGTTACCTAATCTGATTTTTATACCTAGTCAGAGGCTGTTTTCTGTACTTCTAGGGAGGGAATCTAAGGCTCATTCGTGGGCAGTAATAATCCAGAAGCCAACAGAAGGTCAGTTTGCATAAAAAAGAGAAATTCAGCTGGGGGTACGGCTCAGTTGGTAAAGTGCTATCATGCAAACATGAAGACCTGAATTAGGATCCCTAATACCCATGAAAAAAAACCTTGCTTTGGGCAACCCAGGTGTGTATCGCAACTTTGGGAAGGAGCAGAGACAAGCAGATCCATGGGCTTTGCTAGGCAGTGAGTCTTGCAAAACAGGTAAGCTCTACATTCAATGAGAAATCCCATTTTAAAAAACAATACAGTAGAGAGCTGTAGAAGAAGACGCCCACATACTCACATGTATGCACCCACAAACATGTCCATGACCACACACACACACACACACACACACACACACACACACACACATACACAGACACCACCACCACCACCAACAACAACAACAACAACAACAAAAACAAAAATATATATCTTGGATTCCAAATCCCATCCCACATGCACATTAGTCACTAAACCTGATCTTTTATATGATTTTGCAGGTTGGTTTCCTTCTACTGTTGATTATTTTTTTTGTCAAGGGCACAAGCTAGACACCTGGCTTCCCTTGGGGAAAAAAAATGTCTCCATCAAACTGGCCTGTAGAGAAGTCTGTGGGGGACATTTTCTTGATTAATGATGGATGTGGGAGGGCCCAGTCTACTGTGGAGAGCACCACTTCTGGGCAGGTGGTTCTGGTTTGCATCAAAGAATAGGTTGAACCAGCCACTAAGCAGCATTCATCCATGATCTCTGCTTCAGTTCTTCCTTGAGGTCCTGGTCTGATGTCGCCCAGAAATGGATTATGACCCAGGATGCATAAGTGAAATCAGCTCATTCCTCCCTGAGTTGCACTAGGTCTTTCTCACAGCCATTGAAAGAAAACTAGAACCCACTAGGCAAGAACATTCCAGCATACACAGATAGGGGTCTTTATCACACCATACCATCAGGTCAAACCCCTCCCCTCTCATTTCCTCTGATTGTCCTTGCTAATCACAGGCAGAACTATCTCACTCAGAAATCTCTGTACTCAGGTTTTGTCCACACCTGTGTGGTCTCACTCTTCTGAACACTCTAGGCCTGAAGACTCTTCACTAACCTGGAGTCTGTTCCCAACCCCTCCCCAACCCTCCGCCCCCTAGCCCCACCCCCAAACAGCCTATTAGTACAGTTGACAGTCACCACTTCCTGAATCAATACCTCCAGGCTTCCAGCCATTCCTCTCAACTCTTCACAGCCTTATGAGTGCAACAAGAAGTTCTGAACTAAACAGCCAGCCAGGTACAGTCTCCAGAGAGCTCTGGAGCAATTATTACCACACTGAGAAAACTCACTAATTCAAAGTCTAGTGGAGCAGGAACAAAGTCTTGTCAGAATGACTGAAATTTCTGGGGCTGCTTGAATAGGGAGCTGATAGAGGAGAAAATAGATACAAACATTGGTGAAACAGGATATTGACAAGCTGTAAGCCCCCTGGTCAGATTGCCAAAGGTGCTGCAAGAACAAAGCATTCCTGTAGTGGCTTGATGTTTCTGTTGGGTGTAGCCAGTGTGGATTAAGTAGGTAGATTTATTCAGTTTTGTTTAACTTTTAATGATTGTACTCCATAGGCACTGTGGAGGAAGGGATGGTATATATAAGGAAACACTTTTATTATGGCTGAGAGAGAAGACAGATAATAGAATTATTTTCTCCCAGGTACTCCAGAGAGTTACCATGACTTTGTGACATTGTGATCAACAGAGAAGAGGCATAGCTATGTATCACCACTAATTTTGTTTCTAAACATAATTCTTGTGGGGCGGTGGGCTGTGAGAAGCAGCTGGGTGCTTGGTTGAGCATGAGCTTGGAACCCCAGACCTTTATTGGATGGCAGGAGTTCGGCTCTGCTCCTGGGCCCTGGTTGTTTTCATTTAGCTTCAGTGCCCTACAATCCCTCCCACCGAGAGGTCTATGGCCAACAGTCAGGAGGAACAGGCCTCTGGCCCTAGAGATGTTTACATACTAATGAAATGCCTGAAGGCCAGAGGGTGGAACCAATTAAGCATTCTTCCCCAGCCCTTCCCCCCCTCTCCTCCTCCCTATTTAACTCAGGTCTGCCCTGGGTTTTACAGGGGTGCACATCCAGATCCAATCACCATCCACCATGACATTAAAGCCTGTAAAACCTGGGCTGCACCATGAGGAACCATGGAGAAGCCTTTAATGAGCTGCTGTAGCCACAGCTACTGTGCCTAACTTCCAGCCTGGAGGAACCCTCAGCGTTCCCAGACAACTACCCACAAATTCTGTTTCTCTTCATGACTTGCCTATGGTATTCTCTTCCTGTGACCCCATCTGGCAATTCCTGAGTTTTGTGCATAGAGAAAATGAGTGTTCTGTGCTTTCTGAGAAGTGTAATGTTCCATTGTCAGGAGTGGCTTTGAGCTCTTAGGCTCAAGAGATCCCCCTGCCTCAGCCTCCTGAGAGATCTATGTCACTGTGCTTAGACTCATTCATCAATTTACCAGCTGCCAGATGAGGCCCTACTGTGTGTCCTCCATTGTTCTCCATTCCCTAAAGCTGTTTTGAAAAAAAAAAAACTAATTTCAGGTCCCACTGAAGCTTCCAGAGTAGAGGAGAAAACAAGCAGAATAAACCAATAAATACTGGACAGATCAGGACATAAAAGGGACTGGGCAATAAATGAAATGGGGGTGGGGGGAGAGGGGAAAAAGGGGAGAGCACAAGTTAAGAGCTATATGTGGGCAGGGAAGAAAACATGCCATATACTAATCCAAGCTATTAGGAGCTAGCATTTTAAGAAGTGTCTCAGTGCCTCTAAGTTTGGTCCTTAGATGTTGTTGCTATTGTTGTTTAGAAACAGTGTCTCATCCTGAAAACCAAGCTATTTTATAACTCACTACATAGCCCAGTCTGTCTTCAAACTCAAGGTTTGAACCCTCAGCCTTAGATGGTGGGATTATGGATGTGCCACCAGGCTAGTTATTAGATTTTAAAGGATGTATCAGTGGATGTGTTACCATGGAAGGGAGAAACTTTCATGGCTCACCAGTCCTAGACAAAAACCTAGGAAGAACTACAGGGAACTGACAATAAAGAACTCCCCATTGCTGAAAGAAGGAAAATTAGTCTCTCCCAGGGACAAGATCACTTATTGATTTTCCATTGTAGAGTGGTTAACCCTGAAAACACATACAACAAAAATATACTTAGCAGGTTATGTGTGTGTTATATACTTGTGCATACACACATATATGTAACAATAATAATAAAAGAATGAACTTGAAAGTTGTTAAGGACGACATGGGGGACTGGTGGCTATATGACTGGGAGGAACTAGAGGGAGGAAAGGGATATGGGAAAGTAATGTTATTCTATTTCAATTAAAATACATTTTAAAAATTCACATAAAATATTCATGACACTTGCATTGAGTTTAGCTACTGTCCACGGAACAAATATTTGCTTATTACCTAGTAACTCAGAATTTCTCTGCCAATGTTGAATCTTTAAAGAATGACTTCTGTGGAAGAAGACTAAAGAGCAGGAGAAAATGTGCTCTAAAATATATCCCCATCAATATAAAGATGACAAAGACCTATAATCACAGGCAAAGAAGCCACTGGTAACTGGAGTTAACTGTGCCCAGCACTCAGTGTGTAAACACATCTGTGTTCCCAAGGTAGACTAAGGGAAGTCTTTGATTGTTCTCTCAGTATGAGCTTCCTCTCCACTGCTTTGCTCTTTCTCTAGCTTCCCTATATTTCTTGGTCCTTCACAGTGAACCCACAGTGTTTTGCATAAACTGCAATTTAAAAGTGATTTAGAACATTACCTTTTCTCATTACAAAAATTCAAAGGGATTTCCTTTAGTCTGGGCAATGAACCGTGAGACACACAGGCAGAAGGGATTCTGGACAATGTCTAAACAGATATAGGTGTATAAGAAAGTTGTGTGTGTGTGTGTGTGTGTGTGTGTGTGTGGTGTTAACATCAGGACTAAGTTCTGGCCAGTAGCTGCATTTATCTTGGAGGAGAGAGCAAAGCAGCTATGGCTTCTACAGCACTGTTCTCAAGGTGGAGAGGGAGAGGAGCGTGTAACAGTCTAAACGTTTTGGGGTAAATATTCCTCTCAAGCCACTGAGGTAAAGGAGAACTTGTCTGTTGCTGATCTCAGCATCAATCACATTGATTAGTGCTGACCCCGGCACTAAACACAAAACCAGCATTTACAATCTAAGAAACCAAGAAGACAGCCCACTTGAGAATGGTGTCTCTCGCCGGGCGGTGGTGGCGCACGCCTTTAATCCCAGCACTTGGGAGGCAGAGGCTGGCAGATTTCTGAGTTTGAGTCCAGCCTGGTCTACAGAGTGAGTTCCAGGACAGCCAGGACTACACAGAGAAACCCTGTCTCGAAAAACAAAAACAAACAAACAAACAAACAAACAAACAAAAAGAATGGTGTCTCTCCAGGACTGGGGATCAGGAAATCAAAGACTAGTCACTGACAGATGTGCTTAGCAATCAGCTCTTGTCACTGTTCATTGTAGCAAACCTAGCTAAGTTTTCTATAGCTCACAAGGTGCTGTTGGTCCGCCAAACAAAAGCAAATTATCTTAGAGGTTAAACGGGCAGTGCATGAAAGTTGTGTGGGATTGTTTCATGGTATCCCGAGACCATAATGCTGAGGCGTTGTGATGGGAAACGCTTGTTTTCAATTTCACGGCTTTTGTCTTTACCCTAGATATGAGTCCGAAAGGAATCTGTCCATCTTGTTTCTGTTCTCCTTCATTTGCTGATAATTAAGTCGTGGTGAATTAAGCTAAGAATAATTGTCAGTCCTACTTAATTAGCCTGCAGTTTTATAGATACACGGACATGAAAGAAGAAGAGGAGTGTGTCCTTGAATAGGCCAAGATCTGTGTTCTGTGGATCCCAAGAGTACTCTTGGCTATGTCTTTGTATTTAATGCTTATGAGAGAATAAAGGGATATGCAAATAATTATGCAGAATTATACAATTTCCTTTCTGTTTTTTGTTCTATTTTGTTGGGAGGGGGGAAGGCAGGGAATTGTCTTTTTCACTGTGATAGTCCCAAATTCCTGCAAAAAGACTCTGTGTAGGACTGGCTTTTCAAGTTGACTGCCAAAATAAGGACTAGCCTAAGTTCTGCCCAGCCTTTAGCCCACCTTTTCTTTCCTAAAAATATGTAGGAATGGCTGTAGCCACTAGACTCATCAGGAAGTTGCCCTAAGCAAAGTCCTTGGCATCTGTCTATCTATTTGTGCACCTGTGCAGTTGGCCTGGGCCTCACGGCCCATGCTCAGAAGTGACAATCCTTAATAGTTTCCACCTGACTTTATAAAATCAGTTCTGGTTCTCTATCTGGGAACTAGTTACCCTTTTCTGTGGTATGAGAAAAGCCTGTGAAAAGGTGAGGTACCACCTCAGGAGAAATAGGAGGCGGGGAGGGGCAGCTGAGTGCAAGAGAGAGGTTTTTAATGGCTCTGAAAAGATGGAGTCATACTTGAAAGTTCTAAACAAAGACAAATCCTGTTACACTGTTTTGATCACAGCTTGTGATACACCATTGCCTTTAACTCAGAGGTCAGAGAAGTACAAACTCCCAGAAACAGAAGATGTGCCCAAGGACAAACAGGTCTAAGCCCTTGCTTGGAAGAGGGAAGACAGTAACCTAGGTCTTGCCTAGATTCGTGCAAGAATGTGGCTGCAAGAAGGGTAATTCTTTTCCTCTTCACTGTAAGGGTGAAAGACAAGGTAGATTAGTGAGGCAAAGGCTTTTGTGTGTGTGTGTGTGTGTGTGTGTGTGTGTGTGTGTGTGTGTGTGTGTGAGAGAGAGAGAGAGAGAGAGAGAGAGAGAGAGAGAGAGAGAGAGAGTCAGTGTAGCCACAGCAAGCCAGCAAACCTTCTGGTGGTGGTGGTGGTGGTGGTGGTGGTGGTGGTGGTGGTGGTGGTGTAAGACCAGATTTTTGGCTACTTTGTGGGTTCTTTTCTTCATCTACCCTTCACCCCCCTCTTCTTACTCCCTTTCAATCTCCTAACACTAGGTACGAGTGAAAAAAAAAAGGATAGAGAGCACATTAGTTAGGATTTCCATTGCTGTGAAGAGACGCCATGACCAGGGCAACTCTTATTATAAAGGACAACATTTAATTGAGGCTGGCTTACAGGTTCAGAGGTTCAATCTATTAGTACCAAGGTGGTAGTATGGCAGCTTCCAGGCAGGCATGGTGCAGGAGGAGCTGAGAGTTCTGAATCTTGATCTGACTGCAGCCAGGAGAAAACTAACTCTTCCGCACTGAGCAGAGCTTCAAAGCCCACCCCCACAGTGACATACTTTCTTCAACAAGGCCACACCTCCTAACAGTACCACTCCCTATGGACCACCACAGAGGGTAAAGTGGCCATCATTTTCATTAGACTACTTCCTGCTGGTTATGAGTTCCTTGAGGCAAATTTGATCTTTGCCATCAGGATATCTTATTTATTTCTCTTCTTCCTCCTCTTCTTCTTCTTCCTCCTCCCTCCTCCTCCTCTTCTTCCTCCTCCTCTTCTTCTCCATCATTGCATATGACTTCCTAACAAACCACAACCAATAGCATCCAACCAATAACCTACTAACAACAACCCTGCCTCTGGCACCCTAGCATTTATATCCCCTCTGAAGAGTCCCCAAAATTCCAAATGTCACACATTTACAGAAACTATCTGCAGCTGGCAAAATCACACTTTTGCAACAGCACAAGGCAGAAGCAGTCCCATATCCCACACATGAGATTAAAACAAAAACATATTCTCATAATACTTCTGTGTTTTTTAAAGAAACCAAATTTTTTACTACAGTGGTATGTGTGTGCCTATGCACAAGTGTGTTTTGATAAGCACAAGAGTCATCTTATTTAATTTCCAAACATCTTTATATTGTGAGTCATATTATTGTCATCCTTTTAGAAATGATGAGACTGAACTTAAAAAGTACTTTATGTGGTGACACACACCTTTAATCCTGGCACTCAGGAGGCAGAGGCAGACGGATCTCTGTGAGTTCGAGGCCATTCTGGTTTACAAAGTGAGTCCAGGATAGCCAGGGCTTGTTACATAGAGAAAACCTGTTTCAAAATAATCACACACACACACATACACATGCACAGAGTATTTTTAAATTTTTTAAATTAAATTTTATTTAAATACATTTACTTAAATTAAATTAAATATTTAAATAAATTAAATTTAAAAAAATTTAAAAACCCGTATTTTAAAACCACACAGCCCCACAGGGATTAACAGAAACGGAAGACAGACAACTGGGCTGGGAAAACAGACCTGCCTTCCAAAGCTACACCATTGATTGTACCAGCAAGTGTCCCCACAAGATCAATCAGAACACTTGCTTCCCACAGCACTGCTTTTTGTCCTTGGCACAGATAAACTAGCAATGACAACCTCACAGAAGCATATGGAGCTGGAATGACCTTTGGAGAACTATTTCCGGAATGCCAACATTCTGAAGTTTTTGCCATCATTCCATCTCAGGCACTCGGTACTGTCCATAACAGACAGTTAAAGCAGCACTTGGCAGATGTGTAGCTTCTGTCTAAATGGCAATTCACGTACAAATAATTCCCTCTGGCCATTAAATGGTTAAATAATACGTGAGGCTTTTGTAGCAACTATGAGCAAGCTAGCACTCACAACTCTGAGCAAGCTAGCACTCAGAGATCACCTCCATCAAGCACTTTCTTCACCCGTCAAGGCTGTCTGAACCCTTGTTACATGGACAGGTGTAACATAGCCTAGCTCCAGCAGAAAGAACTGTCATGCTCTTTGATCTTCTCAGAGAAAAACTCTCCTGATTCTGTAGATGGTGGGTGACCAAGTCAAATACCTCACTACATTTTTCTTGGCTTCATCATGAGTTAAACTTCCTTTAAGAATAAATATCCCAAGGCTGTGGCATGGTGACTTCCAGGTCATAGAGGGTAGGAACTTTTAAGCAGGGACTTGAAGCAGAATCCATGATGGAATGTTGATCACATCCCCAGGCATAGCTAGCTTCCTTATATAGCCCAAGACCACTTGCCTAGGGATGGTGCTGCCCTTAGTGGGCTGGGTCTTCCCACATCAATCAACAATTAAGACAATCTCCCATAGACATGAGCAGGCCAACCTAATCCAGACAATTCCTCTCTCAGATGATCCCAGGCACTGTCTGGTTGACAAGCAAAGTTAGAGAAGAGCTTTAGCAATACACAAAAAGAAAAGGAACTCTACAAAAAGACCACATTAAAAAAAAAGAAAAAAGAAAAGATAGACAATGCAGAGATGTAAGTTGACCACAGTCTCAGCCACCTCAGGGAGATCAAACAGAAGTTACTTTTAAAAAGCAAGCCTGTAAAAGATGCATGGTTTTAATCTCAGGTCAACCCATGACCCTTGTGATAGAATTGTGGCTCACATCAGACAACCCACACCAGGCCAATGCAATTCCACATGTGAGAGGTTTATTGTGGGGGAAGGGGGCAAAGGAGGTTGATGGAAACAAAGGGAGAAAAGAGAGAAAAGAGGGAGAGCAAAGGTCAAGAGGGCCTGCCTTGTTACAACCTCTCGCAGGTAAATGGAAGGTAAACCAGATGGACACTGGGAATGTATAGCGATTGCCATGGCAACAGATGCACGCTTCTCTGTAGCCTATTGGTGATGTCACCAATCGCTGGATTTGGAAGCCACCTGCAACCGTAAAGCCAGTTCCTGATACCAATATACCTCCCCTTTTCTTATAAAGAGAAGAAAAAAAAAGGGAGTGGGGGAAGCTAGTGGTGAAAGGGAAATAGGGGTGTGGTGTCTGTTAAACTGCTTCCTGCTGTCCAGGGGTATCATAATTTTGGGGTGTAGCTGACTTTCACCATTGGGGTCCACTAGGTAAACATTCGCCTCAGGCTCCTCTGTAGACAGCAGCTGGTAGTCCTGTAACAAGAATGATGAATAGTTTGGTTAGAAATCTTTTGTATTTGTTGATGAAGGAATGTAGAAACAAGACTAATGAGGCAGGGAGTGAATAACAATGCCAGGAAGATGACTAGAAAAGGCATTACAAAAGGGACTATCCACTTCCATATAGGATTTTCGAAAATCCCAGAACTGGAGGTCTCCCATTCCTTAAAATTCTGCATGTCTGATTGTAGCTACTGGATTTTATTTCTCACTATCCTGAATTGGTTGACATAGAAACAACATTCTTCTTGAAGGAACAGGCAAAGACCACCTTCTTTAGCTGTCAGGACATCTAGCCCCCATTGGTTCTGAAGCACCACAGCTACCAAAGAATCGATCTGTTTCTGGATTGTAAGTATGGTTTCAGACTTTTTTTTTTGAAAACCAG
Organism: Rhabdomys pumilio; assembly: GCA_030674055.1. Taxonomy (NCBI): domain Eukaryota; kingdom Metazoa; phylum Chordata; class Mammalia; order Rodentia; family Muridae; genus Rhabdomys; species Rhabdomys pumilio. The sequence continues at coordinate 154,432,274 of JANHMN010000003.1, forward strand.
TGTCAAGCTGGGAAGTGAATATTTGGTCATGGAAATAGTTATCTTTGCAATTCCAGTACCAGCACCTATTCCTGCAGTGACCAGGAGTGGCATGACCTTAACTGCCCTCCTATGTTGCCCTCTTACCATATCTACAACTGGGATTGGCAGGGGCTTGTTTCCCTGGATTACTTCTAGTTCCTGATACCGACAACCCTTATAAGCCCCAAAGCTGATTTGGAATGTGTGTGCGACACTATTTCTTCTGGTGGATGGGTCAACAGGGGAGAGAAATACCAATTGCTATGCTGTGTTACTCAGAGGACAGAGGCCCAGTGTCAGAGGAAATTTGAATTTATTGTTTGCGTACATCTAACTTGGAAGCCTGGAGATCAGGGAAGAAGAAGCCTAGGAGCGCCTGTTTGACCTACAGCCTCAGGGTGAGGGAAGGCCTGGAGAGGTAAAGCAAGAGTGATGGACTGGGCTGAGCGGTGTAAGGAGAGCAGCTCTGCCTTACTGGCTGGGATTAGAATTTATTAACTGGGAATAAACCTGGAGTTCCACAGCAGGGAACCTGAGATTGGTGTGGGGATCAGATTTAGTCATCCATCACTGTAGAACATAGAAACTTTGAAGTTCTAGGGACCAATATGACACCTTCAGTGTCACAAAGGCATGAGTGAGAAATACTCAAGAGCTCTTGAAAGGAGGAAGACAGGTCCTCTACTTATGTTGATCTCAGTACTCTGGTTAAGTCTCACACCCCAATTCACATATCCCAGCTAAATATTAACCAGTCTGGGAGGTCCAGTCTGGGGAATCTCGGGGTACATGTCCTGCTGAGTTCATAACTACATGGGTAGGTAGCACCAGTATAGGCCCTTGCTACATGGAGAAGAACAACGGTTCAGTGAAGAGTTCTGAAGACATCAGACACTAGTCAAGTCTAGACTCAGCAACAGCACACGCCATAGGGAAAGACAAGAGTCCACAGTCTCCATGGCTTCAGATACATAACTTGTAGCCTCCAGTTCCAAGGACCCACAAAATTTACTCCAATATCACATTATTTTTTTTTCTGCACACATATATCATACATTATTAGGCATATTATACAAATTAGTGCTTATTTTGAAAACCAGTCTTGGACAGATTTTCTCTGCAGGTGTTCAGGACTGGCTGGCACAGTGGAAAAGGCAACTTCTACCCCCAAAAGAAAACAAAATAAAAAACCAGAAAGAGTGTGAACAGGAAAATTCCATAATTTTGCACAATCACTGGCAGATCCCTTCATTCCTTCATAAGCAATAAATACAAAGAGACATCCAAGGTTGCTCTTGAGATCCACAGAACACATATTTTGTCTTACTCAAGTACATACTCCTTTCCTTCTTTCATTTCTCTCTCTTTCTCTCTCTCTCTCTCTCTCTCTCTCTCTCTCTCCATATATATATGTGTGTATATGTATATGTACATATAGACACATATTTGTGTATATAATGTATGTATCTGTATATGTATAATATATATGGTGACATGGGAGAGGTTAGAGAGAGGAAAGGGAAGGGGGAAGTGCTATAATTCCATTTTAATTTAAAGTGTATTAAAATAAAATAATTTATCCCTCAAGTTTGTACCTTGGCTTCCATAGACAGTGTAAGCCAAACAAGCCCTTTTCTCCCCAAGGTGGAGCTGTGGAGTTCTCAGGGTTAAAGAATTAAGTGGAGAGAGGGGAACCAGTCAAGGGGAGAAAATAGGAAGCAAGTTAGACAACTCAGGATATGAAGACGTCAACTGGTTTGTAAGATAATTCAAATATAATGTTTAATTTTAAAGTATAGTTAATGAGTATCGTTACTTACAGAAGTAACCTGCATAGTCAGATTCTACTGCTCCCAGAGGCATGGGTTATCAAATGGTGATCTTGATATGAAGCATGGAATACATTCCTATTAATTATTGGTCAGGGATGCTGCAGGACCAGTCAAACACAACAGGCTGTCTGTCACCAGTGCTCTTAGTTGCCTTCCATAGCTAGATGGTAAGACCCTACAGCTGATGAGACCACTCAGGTTGGAGGATTGTCATCCAACAAAGAGAAGCCTCAACTGAGCAGGGATCTCTCCCCTGCAGACTATCGACATAAAGCTAGAAGGTGCTATGTAGGCTACCCGGAGAGAACATTCAAACTCAGTAGTTTCACTCATCCCTGAGCCCTGCATGCTACAATACTGGCTGCCTGGCAGAAGTATCTACTGCTGTAGTCATGGCATAATGGGTGCAACCAACTGCTTTCTGTATGGAATTGAGGCCTGTAGTACAAGAGGGAGTCCATGCCTTGTACTATTAAATCTTATCAAAAGCCCATGACAGAAATGCTCACAGATGCCTAGGTGGTGGTGGTGATGGGTCCTTACTCTTGCTTTGTTAATGTAGTCAAATTGCCTTCTAAATATTTATGTTTATAACCACCGATTTTTGTTGCTTTCACCTCTGGTGAGAGATGCTTCCTCTTACAGTGGGTAGTAGTTAATGCAGAGCCTCAGAAGTGGTTAATGTACTGACCATAAGTAATTCCGAGTGCTTGGCAGCTGATGAATCACCTAATTTAGCCTCTTCATCCAAGACTCAGGAAACACCTCAGAATAAGGGGCAGAAAGAATATAAGAACTGGCAAATGGGGAGGAGAGTTGTGAAATACTGACTTCTTCTGGACATGGCACAGCTGTTGCAAATATAGCTGTGCTTATCTGCATAAGACAAGCACAAGATCAAGCCAGCTAACATTCCAGCATGGATGTGGGAGGGTCCCACCACCGGTGAAGGAGCTGTTGGCAGTTGTTGGCTGCTGAGGAAGAGTCACTCTCCTTTGGGGATGTAGCCACTGATAGCCGTCTATGTCCCAGTGGATGGCTCACACCCATGTACATATGGGAATTCTTAACAACAACAACAACAACAACAACAACAACAAGAGACAGACAGACATAAAGTTGGGAGGGAAGAGGGTTGAGGGCTTTAGGAGGAGTTAAGAGGGATGTAATCGCAAATGTGTGTGATTACAATACAACAATATATAGCATAAATATATAAAATATTCAATTATATAAAAACAAATAGTTTTTTTTTAAACGGAAGAAAGAACGCATAGCTTCCCTTGAAATATGGCTAAGGCTGACTCTCAGAAGAAAGTTCACAACTGTGGCTGCTTACACTTAAAAAGGCAGGAAAAAACTGCAATACATAATCTAGTGATGTACTTCAAGGTCCTAGAAAAACAATCACAACCCTAGATCAGAAGCCAAAGACAGCAAGAGATAATAAAGATGAGAGTAGTATTGAAACTGAAAATATAAGAAAAATATATACAATGTATCAAATCAAATAGTCTAATTCTGAAAGAAGAAAGAGAAAGAAAAATGACAAAACCCTAGCTTAGTGAATGAGAGAGAGAGAGAGAGAGAGAGAGAGAGAGAGAGAGAGAGAGAGAGAGAGA
>JANHMN010000003.1:154435758-154454273 GCA_030674055.1 Rhabdomys pumilio
AGAGAGAGAGAGAGAGAGAGAGAGAGAGAGAGAGAGAGAGAGAGAGAAAGAGAGAGAGATCCCAAATTAATAAAATGGGAGGCCAAGGGGGAAAGTTACTACAGGTTTTAATGAGATATAAAAAATCACTAGGAAGTACTGTGAGAAGCATCCAGAGAGAGAGGGGCTGTGGGGAGGCCACTAGAGAGAAGGATGAAGGAAAATCAATTACACTGACTTGCATTTACATGTATGCAAAATCATGCAAATATCATGATGAAACCTATCACCTTTAATTCTAACCTAAAAATATTAATGTCTCATGAAACATGCTCATAGATCATTTCATCCTCATGACAATGTCATGGAGTCACCTATACAAAGGCAGTGTCCTTTGTAGCTCCAAATCATATAATATGCAGGACAATCACGTTTGTGGCTTGTCACTGGCTAAGGAATGACACGGGTGCTTGTTTGTATTTGTAAATATTTTCTTGTGTGGAAAACTATGAAATATTTGCTAAATATGTGCTATTCGTGAGGCTGCCATGGGTGGAGACAAGAGGCTCTTAGGTCACAGAAAGGGACTGTGATGTATATACAGCAATGGAAGATGACTCACCTTCATATCTGTCTTCACAGTGTTCTGTCCCTCACCTCCTATGCCAAAGCCCAAAGAAGTACGGAAAAGCCCAGACAGGTGCTGCCTGTGCTGCCTGTGTAGTAAATGTCACAGATGGAGAAATGTCAAGATTTGGAAACCTCAATCATGCCCAAAATGGAGTGGCAATAGCCTGTGCGTTCTGGTGCCTCCCTGCCCAATAACTGATAGCAAAGTAGCCTGTGCCCAGTAACTGGGATTTTCATTTAATAACTCATCTCTTCTGGGCACAGAGTTGCCCACACATGCAGGGTACTTATATTCAAATGTCTTTTTTATATAGCTTGCTTTAAAATTAGCTTACAAACTAGTACATTTCCATAAGTCCTCTTTATATATCTTTAGTTCTGGCTAACCTACACTTTCCTCTCCCCTATCCTTACTTAAAACCTCCCCCTCCCCTTAGGGGCATTATTATAGATCAAGTGCCTTCTGCTCTAGACAAAGCCATTATTATCTCTATCTTCTAGCCTTCTGCTGAACAAATATATTAGGAAAGATTTTTTTTTTTTCCAGAATAAATGTGGCAGTAAGCTGCTACAAAACAGGGTTCCTCTGCAGGAAGGAAGGCCAGAGTGTCCAGGGCACTTAGGTTTACTGCGCTTGCTATTCAACCTCTGTCAATAAAAGTAACGGAATCTCATTCCACAGCAGCGGTTCTCAACCTTCCTAATGCTGTGACCCATTCACACAGTTTCTCATGTTGTGGGGATCCCCAACTCTGAAATGATTTTCATTGCTTCTTTGTGACTGTAATTCTGCTACTCTCATGAATCATAATGTAATTTTTTTTTTTTGCAGATAGAGGTTTGCTGAAGGGGGTCGCAGTGACTCACGGGTTGAGAACAGCTGTTCTAAAGTAGAGATAAAGCTCATGCATTACAAGTGGCACAGTGGAAAACCTTTCGGCAAATACAACAGTTTGTGGAACATTCTTGAATTTTGTCATCTCAGAATATATGTCAAAACTGAAAGAAAGCCGACTCCTAACTGGTACTAGTCTTTTTAGCAATGTCTTTCAAAGGAAAGAATTTGAGTTTATTCATGTGGACATCTTGCTTGCATGTTTGTCTTGTACCACATGTGTGCATGGTCCCTCAAAGTCCAGAAGGTGGCATTGGCTCCCCTCATAGATATTATAGATGGTTGTGAACTGCCATGTGGGTGTTGGGCATTAAACCCAGGTCCTCTGGAAGAATAACCAGTGTTCTTAGCCACTGAGCCATATCTCCTCCAGCCACCAAAAAATTTATTTTTGAAGCAAAATCTACCAATTTGACTTTTCATATTATAATGTGAGGTTTATCTAAGTATTTTTTAATAGTTGATGTTTTCTTTTATGCCTTGTGCATTGCTTACAAGATTAATCATTGATTTTTTTTCATATGTTGTATTTTTAATTTTTATTTTCCAATAGTTTTTCCTTTGATTTTCTGAACTCCTTTATTTGGACACAGTATTATCTTGTAAATTTTTCCATTAACAAGTTTTTCCTTTTATCTGGAGAACAGAATACATTTTCATCTTTGAGGAGACAACACATACAATTTCCCATGTCCCCACCAAGCCTCACTTGCTTTGTACTCTGAAGACTGACAATAACCTAATGCAAACCTGGCTTTATCAGCATAGAGAGCTACTGTGCTAGGGGGTTCTTCAACCTAAATACAGTCACCTGTAACTATAAATAACTAAGTTTCTTCTCTAATGTAGATACATCTTACATGTTGCAAGCTATGTACAATCTTGAAAATAAGTACAACATTCTCTGTAACATTGTTCAGTCAGTATTTGGTACATGAGAGGCACTACTGTCCTCTTTTCTCTTTATGTGGATGATGGGTGATATCACACACAGTTAACCAAGGGTCAGTCGTTTGGCAAGATGAGGGATGCTGAGAGCAGCTGTTAGCTCTTTCTCTCTGGAACACTGACTTTAGAATAAATAGATGGTGGGACACATAAAATTCCTTTGTCTTGATCTCTTAGATTTATAATTCTCATGATATCCCCTTTTCTGAAAGTATCCTTGGACATCTTCTGCTCATGATTCCATAAACTTGAATCTGAATCTTTTCCCTCAACTTTGTCAACTTTGTTTCTTGTCGACATTCAACATCCTATTTCACTAGATTAGATATGAGGAGATTTTTGAATGGCAGTCTCATTTTTAAGAAATCAAGCATGTTGACATCTCTATACTTGTCCATATCAACAGAAGGACGTGATCCTTCACATATTTTTTAGACCTTATATAAAAAATCTGAATTAAAAAAAAATCGCCCACTCCCAAGACAGGAAACTTCTCTTTGAGACCTTTGTTCTCATGAGAAAGCTTCTAACTTCAGTCTTATATAATGCTGACACTTGCTTTCTTCCTTTAATGAAACAACAAGGCATTAACAAGGTACTTGCTCTTCTTTCTCTTTTATCACAGGTATAAGTGAAGAACTGTCAGACATGATCACAAGACTGCTGAAAAACTCTAAATTTTACCTCCCTGTCAATCACTACAGAGCAGTGAGCTAGGGTACACAGAGTGTGAATGACTGGAGTAATAATGGACTCATCCAAGACAATTCCCTTCAGGATGCTACCCTTAGGAAGGTGTCCTTCTGCAAGGTTGTTTTAGGTATGGCAGACCTAGTCCTTAGAACTGTCCTATATTCCTGCCTTTAGATAGGAAATCTTGGTTTAAACTAAAATGAAGTATCAGGAGGCATTGATTTCAAATGCTAGACTGAAACTTAGGTGCCCAGTGGAAGGATGGTCTTCTTCCAAACAATGGATGCTTATGAACAGAAAAGAATACTTTCACCTGCTCATTCTGCTCATGGGCGCCAGCATCTTGGAGGACAGTACAGTTTAAAGCACACCACACGGAGCTCTTTCTCATCGCACACCATTGCCTGCAACTGTGATAGGTACCCAGGAGATCATGTTCCTGCTCTCTCATAGTGAGGACCGATCTTCAGTCCTTGTTGGCTGAAGAGAGAACACATCACATGTAGCAACAAGTGCTGACACCCACAGAACATGAGGAATGAGTCAAAACCTCCATGCCTGCAGGCTGAGGCAGGTGCCAGGGTAAGTATATGTAGCAAGGGTGTTCAACAGCTGTGTGGAGGCAATTGAATCTCCAAACCCAGTTGTCTTGATTTCAGGGACTGCCACAAAGTCAGTATTGCCAGAGCATCTGATTTTTCAATAAATATTAGAGATCCACATTTTACAGAGGCAGATTTACTGTGAGATCTTCTGGATGGGTATTTAAATTTCTCTGACAATAGATTATAAGAATAAAACCCTAAACATAAATAACTGTCCCCTCTCTGTGCATAAATGACAACTATTCTTTCTGTCTAGTACTGAATAACCTTACCACACTGTCCCATGGCCCAGTAATACAGAGCCTTATGATATAGAGCTGCTAACAGAGCTGTGTGCTTCCTGAGGTACAGTCTGAGTGTAGAAGCAAGACAATTGCAAAGACAGATGAGCCAACTCTTAAAATAGTCTGCAGAAAGCAGCGGAGACACTCTATTTCCAAATGTTGTCAGAGTATCTGGAAGTTTTAAAAGAAACTCTTGGAGAGTCAGCGGCTATTTTTTGAATGCATAAAGAAAAGACATCCTCATAAGCATCTGTGCATCTAGGGGGAATAATTTTACCTTCTGGAAAATTTAAAGTGCGTGAATGAGCATTGCCATCAAGAGTTCTTTTGACAACACTAAAAAGAAATTAAGATCAAGAACAGATTTTGTTAGCACAACTTAATCAGCCCCAGTTAAGTTGACTGGGCTCCAATCTAGTGATCTTTGTACCTAGAAATGAGAAGCCCATTTTACAGGACTGCTATTGCATAACTACTCATAAAGACATGTCAAGCACAGTAGCTACATGTGAAGCAACTGGCATATACCTAGCAAATACTGCACAGCCTCTTGAAGCTTGACCAAAATAGAAATACTGACCTCAGGCCATGGGTAATTTTTATCAGCAGTATTTGCTGCATCAATGCTCAGCAGAGTAGCATTCTTTAAATTCTTAGGCTCATTATGCAAAGTTAAAACATCCAGAGAGGTGTTAGAATTATGCCAAATACACTGCAAGTGTCTTTAAACTTTTTCCTAGTTATAATGACTACCACTGTAAATTTTAGAACATGAATCCAATAGTATTTAGCATTGACACTCGAGATGGCTCCTTACTCTTAAACTCTGAACCTCCTTCCAATAATTTGAATAGGATAAAGAACATCAATCTGTTTTCCAAATGCTAGTCCTTTTTGTCCTGGGAATACTTTTATTCCTACCCATCATGTTAAAGTTTGTCTTTAACAACATCAACATGTTGGCAGCTAAAGTACATGGCTTGAATCTGAAAATGGACCCCTAGACACAGTTATTAATTTAACAGGCTGGCAAGCCAGGGGCAGGTAAGATTCTGCACAGAGCCTTACCAACCCAAGACAGAAATCCATTGCTTTTGATAATGCATATTCCACAATGGGTGAGGAAGGCATTCTTGTCAGAACAACCTAAGACAGGCTTAGTCTTGTTTATGAAATAAAAAGGGGGGAGATGTGAAGAGCTTTTGGGGCTGCTTGGCAAGAATCTGACATGGGCCAAGGACAAGGAAATGGGCTGCTTGGCAGGAATATGACATTGGCCAACGACTAGGAAGTGGGCTTCAGGCAGGAATCTAAATTTTAGGCTAGAACAAAAACGTAATTTCAGGCAGGAATCTAAATTTTAGGCTAGAACAAGGAAGTAGGCTTCAGACATAAAAATGACTTTAGGCTAGGACAAGGAAGTTGACTCAGATATTTTGGTTATCCTGATAAGCCCTTAGAAACAGTGATCATGGGAGTGTTCATGGAATTTTGTTTATTACCTTACTTGTTCTTTGACAATTTGTGTTTATTGTCTTGCTTGTTCCTTGACTATTTGCATCTATTGTATTGCTAGTCTCTCAACCTAGAACTGACTTAATATTTGCATGTTAATTAGAATGGTATAAAAGCAAAAAGGAGGAAGGGGGGATGGGATAGGGAGTTTCTAGGGAGGGGAAATGGGGAAAGGGAATGGCATCTGAAATGTAAATAAATAAAACATCCAATAAAAAAATGAACAAAAACAAAACCAAACAAAAACTAAAAAACTCAAAACAACAATATACTGCACAGCTTCATCCAGGTAATGGGGAGTCAGAGGTGGACCAACATCTACCCCATGAATTTAGAAACAAGAGAAATGATTAGCTTTGCCTTCATTATTATTTGGCTCCTGTTGCTTTACAGCTCCTGACTCAGAAGTGGTCTGGGAAAGAGTGGTATAGGGATTCCCCCAAGGGGTCAGGGCTTCAAGTTTTTGGCTCCTTTTCTTCCTTGCATGGAATGGTGCCTGATTTGCAGGCAAGACTGCACTGCGGTTAAGTGACTAATGACAGAGCAGTACAGGATTTGAGGAAAACAACACTGTCAGATTGGTGACAAGAGTTTGGTAGTTAAATATGGACCTCTCACAGGGACGGTGAGTGCAAAGCTGCCTTTTCCACAACAATGGCTATCCCAGAAGGTATCTACTGCAGGGGAGACTTATAATTACACACAGGGATCATGGGTGATGATCACTTCAGTTGCCTGGGTACTTCTTCAATGCTCCATGTATGATGGGGCCATAGGAGCATGCAGGGAACTCAGCAGGAGCTCCATAGCACAGACATCTCTCACTGAGGCTGTCACGGCAAATGCTACTGCTGAACTTGAGAGGGCCAACCTACTAACCAAAATGAGTATCAAGGCGGTGGTATGGCAGTGAATTTTCAGGGGCCACCTGGCAGCTTCATGACACAAAATCTTTTTATGCATACAAGGGGAAGCTGTTAATGACGTGATAGTTGACAAAATCCTCCCAAGCTCCCAATCCTCAAACAAAGTGGCATGACAGAACTGACAGCTGAAGTCTCTGACCTCCACACCTCTATATGTGTGCTGTGGTGTGTACATGAACTCACACACACACAGGAGCGGGGGGCGGGCAGAGAATAGACTAGAATAGATATGCTATAAACTGAGAGGTAAACATTTTATTCTTGACGCTACAGTGAAATCAAGGAACATGCTAGAGAGTCCTCAAAAGATATTCTCTGCTTTTTATTTCACTTCCTTTTTAAGAAAACCCTCAAAGTTGGCTATTCCACATTCTAGAAGACTATAGATACTATGATCTGAAAAAAAAAATTACAAATGCCAGAAAGGTTTAAAAAATAATTATTTTAACCTTTCTTGTGGTAGTGACTACATCATTTTCCTTCATCAGTCTCACAAATGTACACCTAAGCAGTATTTCTGTACATATTCAAAGGAAAAATGGGCAGGGTATCTTATTAAGTGAACTAAAATGAATTTTAATAAGCTCTTTCAATTTAAGCAAAGAACTTGTGTGCCGAATATCAATGTGAAATGACATAAAACAAACACATTAGGAACATCCAGAAATCTGGATTTACAATGGAAATGTTGACAGCCTCTGAAATCAAGTGGCACTCAATCACTAATTTTCTTTGAGGGTAAGATTTGTACCCTGCTGGGCTTATAATTTTGTTTTCTCTTTTTGTGCTGTTCATGTGTAAATATTGCAATTTCATTTGGCACAAAGAAGGAAAACAACTTAAATTTGTTTCTAAGCTAATGAATGACACAGAGGGTACCCTCCTAGAGGAGAGATGGTGTGATAGAAACTTCCTGACGATTTGAGGAGAGGAAAAACAAAACAAAAACTAAAAAATCTCCAAGCCATTTCAAATGTTTGTAACAAGGAAACAAATTTATTGATTTTTAAAAGACAAGACACCATTTTTTGTTTTGAAAAACACAAGAAAGCTAGCCTGAGTTCAAGTCTGAAATATTCAGAAAAAATCCTACTAATATCTTTAGTATGTTCCAGTCATTTGTTTAAACAACACACTAAAAGTTAATATATATTTTTATAATTATAAAAGTTCCCCAGTTATTGTACAGTACACAATACAAATCGCCCACAAACTAGTATTTAGCTCCTGCCAATCTTCAGAGGACATGATATACTAAAAGATTTAGCGTTTCTCACAAAAATCACATCAGGAAATACGTATTTACAAAATCAAATACATTATACAAAAAAACCATCACATGTTATTCGGTAAAGATGTTTTTAAATAATTAAAAAGTTTATTCAACTGTAGTCCAAAAACTGGAAAAGAACATTACATTATCTCACACATACAATCTCTACAAAAGTTGCTTACCTCATTTACATTATATATTCAGTCGATTGTAAAATAAATGCTCAAATATCTCCTAGTGTTACTATGTTTGTGTGCTTGTGGGACTGAATAATGTAATCTGCCACTTACTAAGTGAATTTTAAATGATGGCACTTAAAAAAAAATACAGTATTTAAAAGAAAAAACACAATGAAAGGAGTTTTACCTAGAAGGTACGAAAGCCCTGAGTGATAGTGTAGTTACTGATTGGTAAGCGCTACAATTAACCTAATTAAAAGTTTACCACCTCAGGCACAGTTCCCAAGCGTTCTCAAGGCACTCACTTAAGTTTCTGGAACCAACTCATTGGTTGCCACCAAAGGTCCAAATCGATGATGGAGATGAGCAGAGAAAAGAATTTGCTTTGGTACAAAAGATGCTTTTCAAACGAATACAATTTAATACCTTCCTCATTGGGTCATATAAAATTGTGTATGTAGGCTAAAGCAAGGCAACTGTTTGTTCAGAAATGTTAATTTATTGAAGGAAAATTTACTTAGTCATCAAGAGTCAATCAGTTTTATTTTTTGCTTTCCTCCCCAGAATCAATCTTCTCACAGAGGTTTGTTGTCATGACTATTGAGCTACATAAATGATTCTTACCAAATATTTCATTACTCAGGGCTTCCAATCCCAACATCATACTCTATTTAAAAGAAAGAAAGAAAGAAAGAAAGAAAGAAAGAAAGAAAGAAAGAAAGGAAGAAAGAAAGAAAGAAAGAAAGAGAGGAGAACAAAGGAAAGAGGGGGAAAAGATTCAAATTTCAGAACCAAATAGAAGAGACCAAACATTTCTTTTAAAACGACATTATCACCAATCCCTTTAAACAAAAGGAAAATCAATCCTAGGCAGTCACTTTGTAAGTGGCTTTTACTATTTAAGTAAAATTGGTAAACTAAACTCAGGTCTACTGGCACATAAAATCACTAGCAGCAATGGGCAAGGCATGCAAACTGAGAAGCATTTACAGTAAATCATCGTGAAGAGTCAAAAGAAGAGAGCTAAAGTAAAACCCTTTGAGTATTGCATGTTAACACATGATTAATTTGCATGGTCTGACTTCCTCAACTGCCTAAAAAGCAACGTACGGACACTTGCACTATGCTATGGATGTCGGCAGACATCGGAGTAGGTCGCGCTCAGCCAGGGCAGCATGGGCACATCTGAGCACAACACAGCTCCGTGTTCTGTCACATAGGGGAGGACCAGATCAACTGTCCAGAAATTCCCTCAAAGAAATCAGCAAATGTAAGCAGAATGACATTCAGAGATAGCTGAAGCAGTAGTCACAGCATCTCCTGGCAGAAGGGCTTAGAGCAAGCGAGTGTCTTGCTCACCACTCTGCGTCTCTATGTCTTATGACAAAGTATTAATGTTTTGGAGCATAGATAAAATTATGCCCTACATGATTTCCAAACAATATTTCATGAGAGATGCAACTCCAAAGAGCCTAAGTGCCTTAGAGTTCAGCTGTGTTTCATGGAACTCATTTGTACTTTCTAAAACTAAATAAATGAGATCTTTTGTTTTGGAAAAAAAGACAAAATGTAACCCTTTATTTTACCATACCTTTTAAAGGCAGTCAGGTACCTCCAGTGTGCAGAAATCAGCTACAACATAGGCCAGCATAGGCTCATGTATGCGCCCTCCTTTTCTAGAGAGTCATGTGATGCTAGAAAAGTTGGTTTTTGTCTTCTGTAAACAGTACACTTACTTAGATGGCAGTGAATATTTGGGAATAAATATATCCAGCCCTCTTGAAGGAAAATTAAGAGTTGTGTATAAGAGGCAAGTGCTCGGCATAGAGACACTTTCTTTTCTGACCCCCCCCTTAAAAAACAGTGTAATTAGACATTTGGATATAGAGGTTATTTTACTTTTTAAAGTCTAAATAAATGATCTGAAAGGCTTTCATCCCCCATTGTATATCTTACAATGCTCAAAGGGTTAATACAAGGCATTACAGCAAAGGGCTTTTCTAATACTAGAACTAAGCACTGAATTAATGCTTCAATCCCAGTCTTTTAAAATTACCAGACTCACAGAAATACTAGGGTTCTGTTAATGCATTTGTTCTATCATGTACATGGAGGTTGTTGCTCTGATCCAGTCACAGCCCGATGTTGAACAACACTGCATGACAATCCTCCTCCCCCCAACTCTGTTGTGACCCACAGAGATCATAAAGTTCTGATTTGAGTTTCTGGATGGTTGTGGTTTGGTCAAAACAATGTGGGGAGGGAGATTATGACAAAGTCAATCTGTTGTATAGAACCACTGCCTTACCTCGTGTACAAGCGTAACACGTCAAGCTTCTGACTTTTTACTATGTCCATGCAACGAGGACCATCACAGTGACACACGTGTTTTCTTTTACACAGATGTTTCAAGCACAGCATTATCTTAGACATTTCAAATAATAATATTAATGATAATAATAACGTGGTAATAATCTTTCAAGAACTAAAAATGCATTTAGCACTTGTAGAGAGTGTGTCCAGGTAAAAAGGCCCAGGATCACAGCATGGAAGCTGTGCTCACTCCTGATTGACATCTACGGCGTTCTGCAAGAATGTGCTCATTCTTGCTCATTTACAAATCAAAGGCAGTTAATGTCGCACACTACTAACTTTAGGTATGCAGCGAGAAAACCATTTGTGTGTTTTACTTCTGTTTTTAAAGTACACCATCTAAAGAGAGGTGCATGAACCGTGCTATACAGTACAAGGAAAAAAGTCACAAAAAGGAACGCAGATTTCGGAAAAGGCAGTAAGAGTCATACAGTCAAGATGTGGACGAAAGTCCTGAAGTTCTTAGTAACTTGGTATCCAAAGGGGAAATAAAAAACTGGGCCCTGTGTTCCCAGAAGTTTCACCCATTCCACCCATTGTTCACTGGTTTTGGAAGCGTAAATTTTTTGGGTATAATTCTCAAAGTATTTGCCGATATAAAGCTATACCTATGATTCTCAAAGTGTATTACATGGAAATCTCTTCTGAAACGTACCAATAGCTCATCCACCTCCCTTACCTTTCCCGCACTAGGAGTGTAGCACTCGGTTCACATACATGTATTTCAAGACTAGCATTTGATTATAATGCTAAGAAATACCAGCAAGTCCTTAAAAAGTGTATTATGTCAATACGTTTACTATAAGACTGTTAGTGGCTCATATTATTTAGAAAAGCCAATTTCAATAAATGGAAAAACAGAAACAGAATGTTAAATGACTAAAATAAATGTGATTGTTATAAATTTTGCCTGCATATAAATTACTGTTTTTGTTTTCTAATATATTTCATAATTCAAATCCAAAATTGATGTGTGCACAAGATATTACAAATGACTACAAGTATCAAAAGCCATGGGTATTCTTTTCTGTGTACTGGTTAGAGCTATCTACACTGATTTAAAAAGATGAATGTTCTTAAATATGTCTAAAGAGTTCAAAATATTTTGGAGTCAATTTCAACCATGATCATATTTACTAATTTCTACTCTGCCTAATTTAGGTCAAACCATGAACAACTGGAAGAAATGTTGAATTCTGGAGGGCCACTCAGTCCCTCCCTCTCATGAATCTATGTCTGTCCATTGTTAGCTGATTCCTCTCATGATACAAATATCTCCAACATTAAATTAAATGAAACAACAATACAAATACATTTTAAAAAGTCAACCAATAAACACAGTGAAACCAGTAAATACATTTGGTCCAATACAGACATGATGTCATCTGGGGATGACAGGTACAGATAGGAAACTAAAAGACCTCAGGAGGAAGAGTCAAGATGAAGAGAGCTAGTTTACGATTTGAATTTTATGTGTAAACATTTTCTAACTCACAATGAAGTAGGTCCATGGTCTTTTGTAGCTTATGATGAATGATGGAGGGGAGGGGCTTGCAAATTCATTGCCTTGGGATCTTCAGTAAGGAGGCGATGATTGGATGACAGTGGAGACTTGTGTGTAAGTTGCTCGGACACAAAATCTGAATCCATTAAAAACTATATGTAAGACATTTAAATTTCACTTAAGAACTGCTGTTGATTTTCAGAAGTTTGAGACAATCAGGCAATAACAGTTTCAATAGACTGTTTCCTGATAAGCCATTTGGTATTTTTAACTTTCCAGATTGGCGCAGCCTCTTCTCCTCAGCCATACCCCTCACCCCACCCAACTGGAAAGATGAAGTCTTCAGTTTAATATAGGCCTCAGTAGTGATCTGTGTATCATTTTGTGCTTTCCTTTCCATTTTTGGCTTTATTGACTTAGTTCCTTATTGACTTTTACTGATTTAATTTTACAATTACTTAAATGAAAAGATTTTTTGATGCTATTTTTGATGCTGTTGTTGATAGTTTGAGTTAAAAGAACCTGGCTTTTCATGCAAAGTAAAAGGGGATGAGCCTGTGCTCTTTAGGATCTCACCTTCTGACTGTAGCAAACTCCAGTTCCATATGTGTGCGTGCGTGCATGCGTGTACGTGTGTGTGTGTGTGTGTGTGTGTGCGCGACAGAGACATCCAGACACACAGACAGACATTTAGACTGAAAAGATGCACTTCAATAAGTACCTGCTTATTCTGTTAACTTTCTAGAATAGTAACTAGATAAGAATGGTCTACAACACATGATCTTTATGTAACATGTTTGGATGAAAACCGCTAGTCCACACCCTTAGCAATCTGATTTGTAATCAAGTGATATTCAGCTCCAAGGATAAAACATAGACAAGTCCACTCACAGTCCCTCAGAGAGAAACTGAAGTTTTTGTGTCTCTGTTTTGCTTAATTTTCCCCTAAATTCCCCTTGAAGAACATGTGACCTGTCTTTATGTCAGGAATCTGAGCACGACAGGCACACTTTACCGAATGGATTGAAGAGTTATTCACACGAACAAAATAAACCTTACTAAACCTTAGCTCAGTTCTGTTTTAAGGCACCATGTAATAGCCGAGGTACGATGATCCCTGATGTGCGTTCTTCAATGGCAATGGTCCATCCAGCCACCTATCCAAATCCTAGAGTCGGGGTCAGCAACAGTGAGGTGTGCCAGTCACACTGCCTTCAGGTTCTGTGTAAAATTTAAATCCTTGTATCTTAGAAACCAGGAAATAACAATATGCAGGTCGCTACATTCCTTGCATTCTATACATTTTCTTTTATAATAGCAGCATATTGAACTACTATTAGAAAAAAGACCTGGAATAAAAGAAAGTCATCCAAATGGAATGGTTTCCTGTATGTCCAGCTCAGTATAAGTAGCATGTACACTTAAAAAAAAAGTCAAGTCATTTTTTCAGCTGCAATATCTAACTATAACAGCCCCACTTAACAGCAGAATGCATCTGTACAGTGGTTCCAATACAGAATCAGTAGTCTTTAAACAGAGGAATTGGTACACAAATAATAGTTAAAAGTCAATGTCTAACGGAAGCTTGCATTGTTAACGTGGTTTAATAATTATGTACACAAATTATGTACATATTAGCATAATCTCTTGCAATTCTGTCAGTTACCCTGAACTGATAAATGCACAGCTCAATTTTTTTTCAGAGAAAAATAGATGACCTTCCCAACCCTCTACCACTATAATAAAAACGCTCTGTATTCTCTCTCCATACTCCAAAATGTTATCAAAATAGTGTCTTATGGTTCTGTCCAATGAAAAGCACCTTTCAAAAGCAAATTTGATGCATCTGCTGCCAAATGGGCATGCCTCCAGTGTAAATCAAAGAAATTCATTTCTTTTGATATTTCACAGAAGTGCATCTAATTAAAAAACTTACACATAAAATCATACACCAAGACTAACAATCAACAATAAAATATTTTAAGCTACAAAATGTAAATTACTTTTTAATTATGAGAAAACAAAAACAATGACATTAAGTGTTGTAAAAATCCTTCTTGACACCTGAAACTAAGGGGGGGGGGCTCTATTATTAAAAGGTGAATAATTTGTGTTAAAAAAAAAAAAAGACCTGGAAAAATACATACACCCATTCCATTTCACAACTCCAAAAAGGTAATGTTCAGCACAGATAGACTTTTGACAACAGTCAACCTTCAGGCTTGTTAAAATTTCAGCTTAAGCCCAGTATCAGTGGAGTTAGAATAAGCTGGAGGAATCTGCTTTCCTGCTGTTAGACTGCCGTGTAGGTGTTGCCCGTGGTGCTGCACTGCCTGATGGTCTGTGTACTCGTGACGATGTGCTCACTGTGCAGGGGGTTCAGGAGGCCGGGCTGCACACCACTCTCCAGAACAGGCTGCATGCAGCCCACTGGGAAGGCCTGGCTCAGCTCTGTTTTCTCCCTTTTGGCCTGAGGCTCTGAAGAATCATCCAGGTCTTCATCCATCTCACTTTCTACTTCGCTGCCTTCATCTGCACAAAAAAATACCACCAGAAGACAAAAGAGAAACAGGTATCAGTGCATGTTTCAGAACCACCTCAGTGTGTGCCAGGTCACTGAGGAACCTTGGCGTTCCCTACATGAGGAAACTAGTAGGCTTTCTCCTCTCATGGAATTTTACATAACATTTCTGTATTAAATAACGACATAACTTGTTGAATCATAAAGTAGTCACTTGAGCATATTATACTGGCCTGGGGGGTGAGGGGCACACATAAAACCTTACACTGTGTTTTTTCCTTGCTGACTTAATGTAGATGAGGCCTGTGCCATCCCAAAGTGTAACTACTTCTTATAATCTAACTATTGTATAACAATTATTGCTTTACAGACAGCAAACATCAAACTGAATAAATTCTTAATTCATCTGCTAAGAAAAAAGCTACAGTGAAGTGGTAATATGAGATTTAAATACTGCACAAAGGACTTGTTTCTTGGGAACATTAATACTATAAATACTTGCAATTCATTCTTAGAAATTAAACATATAAAACATTTACTTTTACTACTTAATTTTATTACATTTGATATGACTCATTTTATGGAAAAAGCCCAGAGAAACATCCCATTTTACTTGCAGCCTGGGGAAGCCTGAGGGTCAGAGGTAAACAGAACCATCTGTGCCCCATCAGAAATGTGATGGCAGATGACACGTCCAGAAAAACCTTCAAAAGCGTATAGGGAGAAGTGGCAGGGGATGAACCCCACTGTGAGCAGGGCAGGGATGGGAAGAATGGAAGGAAAGTCCCTCTATCCTCCTTGCTGCAGATGGAAATAGCCCTGAGAAAGCACTCTGAACAAACTCAAGAGTTCCAGATCTGTCTGACTTAGGCGTGTCATCTGAGTGACAGGGATCCTTCAGATAGACAACATAGCCATCTGTAAAGCAAGCACTTTCTTTAGTCTCTCAAGACACCCAAGCAAGTTTATAAACATTTGTGCTCCCATTCTGGGAGTCCACTGGAGTTTATGGGATCTGCTGCACAAAAGCTACAATGAGCTACTCTTCAAATGAACCAAACCTTTGGATTCCTCATTTTATGAAGAAGGCTGGGGGTGAATGATTACCCATTTAGTTTTTTGAGGGTTATTACTGCCATTCTACAGGTTGTACCTTTGAAACTGTAACACAACTGGAGAAGTCTAACTTTCTAATTTTCCTGTTCGAATACTAAAAGGAAATTAGACCAAGCACAGTAATAACAGGCAGGTCTCAGAGAGGAATGTCCCAAGAGAGATGATACAAACATGGCTCTCTAACATAATGAACGGGGCATGCTGGGAACCTTGGGTCAGCACACTCAGGACAACTGTTACATCTCCTCGAA
This sequence comes from Rhabdomys pumilio, assembly GCA_030674055.1. Taxonomy (NCBI): domain Eukaryota; kingdom Metazoa; phylum Chordata; class Mammalia; order Rodentia; family Muridae; genus Rhabdomys; species Rhabdomys pumilio. Next base: position 154,451,451 of record JANHMN010000003.1, read on the forward strand.
GACTTCCAAGCCCTTCCTCTCGCCTGTTTTTCCAGAGGCTCTGGTTAGAATCTGCGTATGTATCCTTCTCTACCAGACTACTGCTGATCCTGCTTCTTACCCTGAACATCACTACTATATGAATTCTTTCTCCATTGAAAAGTTAGCTGACTACAGGGTAAGGTAAGGGGTCTTTTTCTTGCCTTGACTAAAAACCCCTGGTCCAATTTTAGAATTTCTCTCCAGGATTTTGGCCATGATCAATAATTTTGTCATTTATACTGAGCTTCTGTCACAAAGTTGAGAGACGTCTGGGGCTGCATTAAATCCAACCTTCTGCATTTAATACATTTCACAGGAAGAAGACTTGAGGATGGAGGGGAACAGCAACATCAGGACGGATGCCACAGGCGGCTGCTGCTCTCACTCACATGGGCTCTGCTTGCTACGCCCAGAGGCTCAGAGTGCTGCACAGTTATAGTGTTTCAGCTCAGAGGAGCTCAGTCAAAAAGCCCTTAAGAATTCTCAGTTCTTACCTTTATCCAGATTTCCGGGAGACACAGCATTTAAATCACCAAACTGCAAAATAATAGGCATTTGTGTAATAGTTACTACTTGACAGAATAAAATAGTATTCTATCAGTCTGTGGTAAAAACACCACTTCATGACTTTTTAAAAGTGTGAACTGGTGACCATTTTGATCCCTAACTACACAGGTCACACAATTTTCCAATCAAATGTGTCAAATTTGACGTTTAAAATATGTTGCGATTGAGCTGCCTTCACCTCTTTGAGAAAGGATAACAATTTTCTTTGGCTTCCAGGCTCCGTTTTACTTTAATTTCAATTCAGCAATGAAGAATAAGGCCTGACTGACCAAGATGATGATGGATGTGGTGAAATAAATGTGGAAAAGCCCTAGCCAAGCTTCATAGTTAGGTCCTCTCCCCGTGCTCGGCCAGTGAGTCCAGCTGGGGTCTTCACCACGGCTGGAGCACAGTCGAGAAGTGCTGGGGGCTCTCTCCTCCATGAGACTGACAAATACAATGGGCACTCCAGAGAGGAAATGTTCTTTAGCTCACATTTAAAAAATCTGAGCCTTCTCTAAATTAATTGATACTTTTGTTTACTAAGATATGAGGGCCCCACTTTTACAAAAGGAAAAACACTTGCTACAAGCAATGTGAAAGAGTTCTCAACATCCTGGAACAATTAATAGCCATGGGCTTTCTACTTTGGTTCAATTGCTTGATGATAATTTAATAGCAAGAAAGTACATTTTGAGTCTCTCAGGGGAACAAAGATAGATACACTAAATAAAAAACCGACTACGGAGGCACAAAGCTAATCCAAAAGAAGCGAAGTGCGACGCAAAGCCTCTGCTTTTAGAAAAGTCAACGGTATTTTTTTCAAAGTAGTTATTAGAAATTCAGATTTCTCAACAGATTTAAAAAGGATGAGACGGAAATTCTACTTACATTCAGAAGTTTGCTTATAAAGAGTCCCATGATAGGAGTACATTTTTCATCTACAAGGTATGTCTATAAAGTAATAAAACTGATCTTATTTTGCAAACATGCACACATTGTTTCTTTTTCCACCTAAACAAGCATTATGTTCTAGAGTAGCTACCTTGAGTGCATATACATTTATTTGAAAGTCAGGGTTCTGGAATATTCCTCATTGACAGTGACTTCAGAGTAAGCTTATGCATCATTCCAGAAAGTTCACACTGTCATCTCACTTCCAATTATAAGTTCATATTTTTATTTACTACACTCAGACTTGAACTTTCTTACTTGCTTTTAGAGAGTTCCATGTTCAAATCAAATTCACCTTTGCTACAGCTTGGGGCAGTTATAGTAGTCTATTCTTTTACTCTTTGTGGCTCTTAGCATAGCACAGAGTCTCAGATGAGACATCCCGCTCTGCTGCTAAGCCACTGTTAAGCAGCTTTCCTAGGCGAGTGCTTCTAAGAGGCCTCCAGGACAAGGACCTCCTGTACTAGCTGGGGGTCTCCCACTGCCTCACAGTTGTATCTTTTAGGGCAACAAAATCACAGCTACTCAACTGTTGTTCTGAAGAAGATTCTGAGCACATGGGCCAGAACTGGATGTACATTTAAATAAAATTCACAATATAAGAAATTTACAAGTTTTCAATCACAGAATATAAAACAAGCAACATTCAAAGAAATTACTTATCCAACTTGGGTCTTAGTTAGACATTTAGGACTCTGAACAGAGAATGTCCAAAGCTGGGAATCATTATGTTATCTTTCACTGATGGTACATTTGGAATTTCATTTAATAATTCTTAGAATCTAGTTCTTGAAACTGGCAGCTATAGCTCTAAGCACATCTCTGCTTATTAAAAAGGTGAGGGCAGGCTGTGTATCCCTTATCTGACTTCAAATTTCAGAGATTTTTTTTTTTTTGCCAGTGTTAGAATACTTGCAAACATATACAATTTATATACCTGCCTGATAGCAACTGTAAATCATATGTTTTTATGTACCTGAGTTTTGACATCACATGGAGCCAGGGTGGTTGACTTGTAGTGTTACAGTGGCACTCAGAACCACTGAGTTTTGAAACATTTTAAATTTTTGAAATAAGGTGATTCAAATTATATTGCACTTGTTAATGGAAAAAAATTCAAAGTTGTTTGTTATCACATACAAAGGTTTTTCTGAGAAAGTTTATGTTTAACTTGAAAGTAGTTGGTTATTTATAAGGCTGGAAATATAACCCAAACACCTGGACCACAGATTGTTACTGTTATTTTCAAAGTAGCACACACAGACACACACACACACACACACACACACACACACACACACA
>JANHMN010000003.1:154454283-154496076 GCA_030674055.1 Rhabdomys pumilio
ACACACACAGACACACACACACACACACACACACACACTCTCTCTCGAGCACTTTCATGATGCCCTGTGCTGAACGACACACAGAGCAGCAGAGTCACTGCTAACACATCTCTGGGGTCAATGATAAAGTTCTACACACACAGCCAAAGAAGACAGTGCATGTGGAATTAAAGAATCCAGTGAAGAAGAGGAGATGTTTTAAAAGCCCATGGAGAGATTTTTTTCTATGCATTTGATATGTGAGGACTATATATGTATATGTATAGATAAATGGTAGGGAGAATGAACTTCGACCCTATAGTTAAGCGTTAAGCTGGATAAAATTCAGAGTCAGTTCATCTGTTCATTTTTTTTTAAGATAAACATTTAATAAGCACTTAACACATTCTGAGGTTCCTTCTAGTCTGAGCTGGTGCCCTGAGCAGACCTTGGGCACTAGCTCCACATCCAATCTCACAACATCCAGGAGAAGCACATCCCAGGCGCTCTAACATGCCCAGGATCATAGGTAAAGAGGCCACAATATCTACCCCAACACCCCAACACGAAGAATAACTGGGACCAGCGGGATCCAGAGACACAGGAACCCCCTCCCGGCCAGTGGCACAGGTTCCTTCTGGTCTGAGCTGGTGCCCTGAGATGACCTTGGGAACTAGCTCTGCACCCAATCCCACAACAGCCAGAAGCAGCTCAACTCCCAGGCACTCTAACACACCCAGGATCATAGGATCTCAGAGGCAGCTTGACTCCCAGGAGCTCTGTCTTGTCACATCCAGGATCTCAGAATCACAGGATCCCAGAGACAGGCTCCAGTCAGAGACAGCGAGGGCAGGTGGCACTAGAGATAACCAGATGATGAGAGGCAAGTGTTAAGAACATAAGCAACAGAAACCAAGGTTACTTGGCATTATCAGAATCCAGTTCTCCCACCATAGCAAGTTCTGGATACACCATCACACCAGAAAAGCAAGATTTGGATCTAAAAATCACTTCTCACGATAATGATAAGAGGACTTTAAAAAGGACATAAATAACTTCCTTAAAAAATACAGGAGAACACAGGTAAACAGGTAGAAGCCCTTGAAGAAAAACACAAAAATCCCTTAAAGAATTACAGTAAAACCCAACCAAACAGGAGAAAAAATTGAACAAAACCATTCAAGATCTAAAAATGGAAATAGAAACAATAAAGAAATTCCAAAGGGAGACTACCCTGGAGATAGAAAACCTAGGAAAGAGATCAGGAGTCATAGATGCAAGCATCACCAACAGAATAGAAGAGATAGAAGAAAGAATTTCAGGTACAGAGGATACAATAGAAAAAAATTGACACAACTCTCAAAGAAAATGCAAAAAGCAAAAAGCTCCTAACACATTTTGAACACCGATTCAAACAATACCAGTCAGATCAATTTGAAAAATATTCATTCTCATGGAAGTAACTATAAGAAGTTGCTTCTAGTATGAAGTCTGGGTAGGCTAGCAGGAAAATGAGGCAGCCCAAGAAACTTGAGAGAAGATTTGAAGCACGGGGGTCAGGTGTGTGTGTGTGTGTGTGTGTGTGTGTGTGTGTGTGTGTGTGCGCGCGCGTGCGCACACGAGTAATCAAAATGAAAATCAACTGTACAAGCTTAAGGTTCCAACAGTGGATCAAAGAAGCAGTAGAAAGAACATGGGCGGTGGGGCTCAAAGAACACAGAAGCATTGGAAAGCAGACAGGTGACACAGCCCTGCATTCGGCCAACAAACAAGCTACAGAAAAGAAGCAATACAAGACGTGAATGGAAATTAACAAGAGGACTCACAAGAAAGCTTGGGGTTCTGGAAAGCTCGAGTTCCAGAAGTTCCCTATTGTCTGGAGGACGGAGCAGAGAGGAGCTGCTAGTCACCAGTGTTACGTGTACCAGCTGTATTTACTACTGGGTCAGAATATGGTGTGCTTTCTTCCAAGAAGGTCTGGCCTCATGGGTCACTTTCTCCATACACTTAAAGAAGTCTCCTCACAATGCCCACCTAAAGTACCTCATCTCCAGGGCTCCCAGTATCTGCTCCATCATGTGTCTCACATGGCCGCCTGCAGGAACCTGCAGTGCTGACTTCATTGGCTCATCCAGTGTGTTTTCTAACTATAATACGGGTGGGTGCACAAGGACTTTGTCACCAATGACTCCAAACCTCTGTGTAGTGCCTGACACACTCAGTGAAGGAGCAAACGTGCACTTACCACCCAAGTACACGAACTCCTCCATTTCAGCCTCACAAAGTAAACCACATGCCTGGCTGAGTGAAGGCAGAGAAGCTGGAGCTGATCCTATAGCTACGGAGAACTGTGACTGGATCGGCCTAACATCATAAGGAAGTATGAGGATTACACTAGGTCAGGCATGTCCATCAACGTCATGAAAGAGAAACAGATCTTGGGAGTGGGAACAGTGAGAGGGATATAGAAATTTCACACTTTAGAAAGGAATATAAATATATAAATTAAGGAGTTTAAAAAACACTTTTGTAGAAAATGTATGGCACTCAATACATGGGAATTAAAATTCTGTCAGCCAGATGAACAGGAAATACTGTAAAGTCAGAACCAGACTGAGTTACAGACAAGGCATGGTATGGATGACATGCAGACTTGCTCTGTTGTTTTTAACGAAAAAGACTTCTAAGAAACTACTTCCTGTAAACCCTAACCAGAGATCCAATACTGGGTTCCCCTGAGAGCTACAGAAGCCCAAGAGAAAACACAATTGCTCTAGTCTGTGGCAGGTTGACAGACTGTAAGTTCATGGTGGTACCAACAATGGATGAAGTGTGAGTGAGAAGCTGCACATGGCCAGGGCACCTCTTCAGTAGGCCTCTAAGAGACCTAGGGTATAAGCCCAATAGAGACCAAGCAGTTGAGACGTAGTGTTTCCCAGTATGGAGAGGTTTCGTGTGCCTAAGAAATTTATTAGTATCACAGAGGTGAAAACTGTCAGTATGATGCAAGAAAGTCAATCTGGAGAACAAAGCAGAAGCTAAAATTGTGAATGTTAAAATGTATGGGCTGGAAGACCAAAACACCCTTAAATTCTTCATCCCAGTGAAGGCCTAGAGAGCAGCTCTAACATTAAAGCCATTCTATAAAGGGTAGGATAGCCTGGTTTGTTCGAACCCCTCCCCCATGATTGTATAGCAGACACAGTTGGATGCCCAGTTCCTGGCATGTGAAAGAACTACAGGCCATGTGTTTGGCAGAATCCACAAATCAATGTTATCACACTTTCGTGAGCATTCCTACCAACCCTGATCACCAGTAGTGGATAAGCCATAGAGTGATTAAAATCTCAGCTTCAGAAGCCTACTCTACAAGGGTCAGCTACTACAGGGGTAGTCTATAGACTCAGGGCAAAGGGCATGCTGGTCTTATGGTGTAGGCTGGTGTTGGCAGTAGCTACAACTTCACATACACCTATGTGGGAAGACATGCATGTGTCCATATGTGCATGGATTTTGCTAGTTACTGCTGGTCAAGATCCTGAGGTTCCAATAGGCACTAAAAAGCACATTAACTAGAAAAAATTATAAATCAATCTCTCTCTCTTTCTCATTTTGTTGTTGTTACTGTTTGGTTTTAGTTTTATGTTGTTCATAAGACAAGGTCTTCTCTCTATATAGGCCTGGCTGTCCTGGAACTCACTACTTAGACCAGGCTGGCCTCATACTCTACTTAGACCAGGCTGGTCTCCTACTCAAGAGTCTACCTGCCTCTGCCTTCTGAGTTCTAGGATTAAAGGCAAGCACCAATGCAATCATCTGTGATGGTTTGTATATATTTGGCCTAGGGAGTGGCACTGTTGAGAGGTGTGGCCTTATGGGTGTGAGCTTTAAACCCTCTCCTAGCTACCTGGGAGCCAGTATTCTGCTAGCAGCCTTCACATAAAGATGTAGAACTCTCTGCTCTGCTTGCACCATGCATGCCTAGATGCTGTCATGCTCCCACCTTGATGATAATGGACTGAATCTCTGAACTTGTAAGCCAGCCCCAAGTAAATGTCCTTATAAGACTTGTCTTGGTCATGGTGTCTGTTCACAGCAGTAAAAAGCCTAATTAAGACACCATCTAACTATAAGTTTCTCTTAACATGGTTTCTACTTGCTCATTTGTCCTTTTTGTTTGCCTTGAGAGCAGATCTCATATAGTCCAGCTTAGTCTTGAACTCACTATTTATCTGAAGTTGGCCTAGAACTTGAGATTATAGACATGCGGTACCACATCATTTAGTTTACAGTCCATACAGACTCTCCCCTGACTGCTGCCGTTTTACAAGCACTTAGAAAGCATACCAATCATTCCTATTAGTTAACTTTGAATTCAAGCCTGGCTATGGCTATCTGGACCTAATTATATTGATTCTCTTACCCAACACTGGCATTTTCTTTCTAATTGAGTTATTTTTCCATTTTATTTTGTTGGTTGTGTTTTTCAAATCATTGAATTAATTTGCCTCTGATTATCACTTTGGCTACATACCAAAGAATGCTGCTAGATTCTTTGTAATTCTATGGATTATTTGATTCAGTATTCAAAGACTGTGAGCTATTTTTCTGCAACAATCCAGTATTATTAATGCCTGCAAATATGTGTTGTTATCTTTTCTATTTATTTTAGTGTCTGAGTTCACCTTTGTTGACCCAAAAAGTGATGGTCTAATTATACAAATTATTGCTTGAGATTATACATACACAATCAATTAAAAAATCTAAATCTTAATAAAAGGCAATCAAATACAATTCTAGGCAATGCATAGAATTTCAATATTTACAACTTTATGCAAAGGGGAGGGAATGGAAGTAAGCTCAAGTACTTGCCATGTGTCTTGTCTGCCTCTCTATCTACCCGTCTACCTCATACTGCCAGCAACTGGGCCTCTGAGGGCTCTAACAGTGTGGACCTCGCAACATCATAGTGTGGTGCTAACACAAGTGAGCTTCCCAGGCCCTTGTTACTGCAATGGGTGATGTGGCTTGGGACTCATGGAGGAGAAGGCTGTATCCTGCTCTCACTGTATGATTCAGTTCACCTAACTTAACCCTCATGATAGTCCTAGAAATAGTCTCTAGGTTTATTTTAATGATGACAAAACTAAGACTCAAGCAAGAATACATATAACATTTTAACTGTGCAATTTAAATTAAAGTGATGAGGTGATGAGTGGAGCAGGACATTGAAACACAAGCTATAGACCAGCTTGGCTGCATTAAATCACAATTCTGCCATTATAAGCTATGTGGCCCTAGGTAAGTTACACTCTTCAATGTTCTTCTCTATGAATTAGACAGGGTTATCATCATGATTAAATATGTGCATTTATCAAACAGCATAGAACAGAGACAAAACCAGATTGTCTTCACACTCAAGTTTCCCAACATTGTGGACAGAACCCTAACATTCTGTAATCATTAGAGGATGATTTCAAGATGAATGCCTCCCAGATAAAGGGCTGTAGGAATCCTACCTATCCTGTTAGGCTTTGGCTAAAGGTTGCTGACCTATACACTCTACGTAGCACTGAGGCTGGAACTGGTGGTTTTACATTGATTAATATCTTTATGATGGACACAAACAGCACAAGAAGGCCAGGCCTGCACGTGGACATGGCATACATATGCAGAGTGTTCTCAGAGAAGGTGGAGATCATGCATCTAGAAGTGGTGGGCAGCTCAGGTAAGTTTGGCCAATTGCTTCTTCTTCCACTCTGAGAAGTGAGGAAAGAAATATGGCCCTTTAAAGCTTCCCACACAGACGTAGGCAAACTGTTCACAAGTACATCTAGAACTTCCTGAGCCAGTCATAACCTTTTAACACTATTACTGGTTTGAATTTTAGAACATTCTAGATTTTATAAGTCACATGAAGCTCGGCAATGGTCAATGCTTTATGTTTTGTTAACTAAGGTTAAGGTCAAGTAGTGACAACTATTTCAGATGCTTTTGCACAAGAAGTAGGCCTTAAATTTTGAATTTTAAGGTGTTCTGAGCATTATTTTTCTTAAATATCTATCAAAGGAGAACCATTTTGCAGTTAGCATTGGTAAAGGGTTTCACAACTGGGGGAAAGTTGTAGACTTACAGTAATTTCCAACTTTATTCTGCAGGGAATACTCATGTTTATTAGAAAAGTATTGGGTTCCTTGGTTGTTTTTTCCTATATACGTGGCTTCCTATCTATTCTCTAAGAGTTGTCACTGAAACTGGCAAAAAGACAAAGATTTGTGTCACTTTCCTCCATACAATGGCAGCTTTCATTGCTGATGGCCTGCTCTTTGAGGCTAGCCTGGTGCTGTTGCAACATGCCTGTATATCCCCACACACTGCAGCGAATGCAACATACAACTTTAACTGTTCAGGTTTTCTTCCCTGGAGATATAGCAACAAATGTATCTTCACAATATTTCAAAATCTCTAAAAACCCAGTCACTAGAAAGCGTGGTGTAGTGGCGTGTAAGGCAATTCAGGCCATCGTTGCTTTGGGAAGGAAATAGTTTCAAATGAAGGAATTTTGACTATTGTCACCAGGCCAAAGCCAGAGCAGAAGTCTCTGTCCTGAGCCCACTTGAGAGTCCTGATTTGTTCCCACTAGGAGTCAGGTGGAGGTTGCTCTTTGGAGCTTTTTTTCCCTCCTACAGTCTACCTTTCTATATCATACTGCTGTTTTCTGGAATCTCAGAATTCCTTGCCCAAAGGCCCTGAGTTCCTTCTCAGGCCTATGCAAACCTCTTCAATGCAAACCTATGCAAACCCACTTGGGGGTGGGGTGGGGTGGGGTGGGGTGGGGTGGGGTGGGGTGGGGTGGGGTGGGGTGGGGTGGGGTGGGGTGATTCAGCCAACTCATTTGCAAAGTGCAGAAAAATCTTGAATACTAGCCTAAGGGGTTCACACATGGTAAGATGAGAAGAGTGAAAGAGAAGAGAGGTATGCAAGGGCGGATGGAGGCCAGCTGCATCTGTGTCTCTATTTTCTGACATGGATACTGAAGGAGATGAAACGTTAAAGTAAGCCATATGTCCTTAGTTATCAAGCTAGATCTGTTAAACGTAGATGGATGAGCAGATTATATTTATAGTTGGTTCAAAATGTCTGAAATATTTAGATACATGATAACCCTGGTCCTGCAAATGTTAGCTTGAGGCTGGAAGAACACGCTTTATACAAATAAAAAATTATGTATAGAAGAGAAAGAAAGCCTGCTCTTAAACTGATTAGTTCCCACTGAGACCATGCATAATATGTAATAGCAAAGAATAGCCTTAATTTATTATAGGAGAGAAGGAGTGGAGTTTGATTAGAACCAGCTGTCTGAGGTTAGGGCTTTATTGCTATGAAGAGAGACAATGACCATGGCAACTCTTATAAAGGAAAACATTTGAGTTTGGCTTATAGTTTAGTCCATTATCATCATGGCAGGAAACATGGTGGCATGCTGGCAGACACGGTGCTGGACAATTAGCTGAGAATTGTGCATCTGGATTCACAGGTTACAGGAAGAGAGAGTGACACTGGGCCTGGCTTGAGCTTCTAAAAACCCTCAAAGCCCACCCCTCAGTGACACACTTCCTACTCAAGGCCACACCCACTCCAACAAAGCCATATATCCTAATCCTTTCAAAAGGCCACTCCCTAAGAGCCTAAGGGGGCCATTTTCATCCAAACTACCACATCAGCAGTGATTACCTGGAAAGACAATGAGATAGCGGGAGGGGAGTTGGTAACATGTTCTTTTCAAGACAAATATGAGTTAGATTTATAGAGCTTATGCTATTTTCACTCAGGGACCATATTCTTGAGAACATCTTTCCTGACACTTTGATAGCTGTATTTTAGTAAAACAATGACATAAAGAAAAGTATAGTTTCCTTAAGAAAAAAACTTTCTTATTCTAAATCAGATATGTAATGTAAGTACTCAGAGGGCTGAGGCACGAGGACTGTAATGAACTGGAGGCCAACATGAACTTCAACGCAAGTTCCTGTCATAAAACAGAATAAACAACACAAAGACCTTTCCCACTTTGAACAGTCTGTTTACCACCACCTTCTCAGCCATGAAGAACCATAGTACAATAGAGACTTCTTAGGGTCACTTAGGGTAGGTAGGCTCAGGATCATGGAGCATGGTACAGACACCAGTAGGTGGCACTATCATGCTTAATCTGTGTCCAGGAATCTGACAAGTGGCTTGGTCTTTGCCTTTGGGATGTATCCAAGAAGCCACCAGTCAAAAAGCTCTCTAAACCCAGTGACAGGCACTGCTGAAGAGGATTATGTGCTGAGATGTCACTCAGGTCTACAGTGACTATTTCAGTTGTTCAAGTATTTTAAGCAATCTTGGATCTTTATTTTTGCTCTTTTTCGCACTTCCAGCAATTCAGGTTTAAACATTTAAACAAAAACCTAACACCTTGGAGAGGGTCTCTGAAATATTCTAGAAGAAGACCCACTTGGCCTGGGAACTTTATTTTCTTGAGTAAAGAGAGAATTCCTATAAGTTGGCAGTTGGTCCTCTCGTCAGTTTGTATCTCCCCGAATGGCTATTTTTTCAGTACTTAGTGTTAGATACTCTCAATTCCCATAGAAGAGGGGACAGAGAGGTATGAGGCCAGCAGGAAAGGAGAGAAAACATAAGCAGTGGACTGATGGCCGAGATCCTCAGCATAGGGTTGTATCTTTGGACTCATAATATAATAATAAAATAATAAAACAATCAAAATCAAGTCCTTCTCTTGTGCTGTAATAAATAGGCAATCTTCTCATATGCAAAGAGACAATGAATGGAAAGACAAGCCTGGTGAAAGGCAGGAAACATTGGAAGAGTTTCAAGGAGCCAATCCTAGGAAATCAGGTGGATAGAGGGACATAAGAAGGGCTTCTTCATGGCTCCTCCAGGGTGTTAAACTCATCATTTACTTCCAGGTTGTCTGAGCATATTTTGCGAATATAGAAAAGCAAACATAGAGCTAAAATCAAACCACAGATTCTGAAAAAAAAAAGTCATTTAGGACTGGTGTCTGTGAGTATATGTGTGTGTATGTGTGTCAGGGTACAAAGGAGCTGAAAGGTATAATTTGTTGTTTTCTAATATAGTTGACTTTCCAATTGCAAATTTCTTAAATTAATATTGAATTTAGTTTACAAATTCTAAATATCTCAGAAAAATGGAAAGACAGGATAGGAGGATGATCAAGAGACATCCATGAAAACCTAAGAAAAGCCCTAGAACAAAATGATAAATGTTACACACTAGGGATCTGGTTTACACGGTATCAGAGAGAGTGAGCATGCACACACATTTTATGTCTGGGGTAGTATGTTTGGGGTATCATGTATGCTATGAATACAAGGTTAATAACATAGTCCCTATTAATATATGCAAGCACTCTTCACAATGATAAAGCTGAATGTGGATCACCAGCGTTGGTTACCGAGACAGAAACATTTTGTTCATCATTTGCCATTTCTGATGTGCGACTTTCACTCTCATTGACCTTAGTGATGACAGCTGACACCAATGCATCTTTTGCAAGGTTTGGGGTAATAATAAATGTGAACTCAGAACACCTAACAAAGTGACAGGATATGACTTCAACTAAAATGTTAGCAAGTGATGGTAAGCTCTATTACAAATGACAGCATAGATTTTGACAAGTACTCCATACATTTTAAGTTACTATTATACAAATAGTTTTTGCTCCTTTTAAAAACCTCAACTTGTAATACAAGTCCTGCTTTTACAAAATGCTTTTAAGTAAGTCTGCTGTCCCTCAGGCAGAGCTCCAGTGTACTCCCCACTGCTGCCGAGTCCTGCTCACTGATACCGACTGCCTTTGGTTGATGTTAGGGTTGTGGGCCTAACCTTTAACAGCTGAGCCATCTCTCCAGCCATAAGTTCCCATGGTCTGTGCTTGGCTGGATTTCTCTGAAAGGGAACCTGCTACTCACACTTACCCTAAAGACTGTCTGCTGAATTCTCGCTGTTTTTCTTTGTTTGTTTTTTTTTTTTTAGGTTTTTTTCTTACCCTTCCCTTTCATTCTGAACATAGTAACTTCAATGAATCCAGAAAATATTTTTTCCAGATGGTGTTATTAGTTAGGTTATTTTCCATATTTATGTCAGAACTAAACAATTAATGGATCATTTTGCTTCTATTTTTAGATTTTGATTTATTACTATAACACAGGTTATCCTTTGCCTCACAATTCTTTGCCTCAGGCTTGAAATGCCCACATTACAGGTGTGAGGGACCATGCCTAGGTCATAATTTTTTTTTCCTTTGAAACATTGGCTACTGATTCAGTTTAAAACTAATAATATGTGGATATAGTCATGATAAAAAGAATTCAAATATAATTAATTTTAACTATAGAATATAAAATGCTTATCATGGAGAATCATTTTATGAAGCAACCTGAACTGTACATGTTCAGTGAATGTTAGTAAACTGTGTATTTACGATGTAAGACATACACACCACAGACTTCTGAACAGATGCTAAATAGCCACACTATGTTAAAAAGGGCCTCTTTTCTCAGTTTTCCCTGTCAGAGTATTTTATGGTTTTTCAAATTTTTATTTACCAGGTATAACAGGTATGTGACAGGTGTAACTTGTCTATCTATGCCCACACATAAAACCTCACCCCTGCCAGAGAGCCTATGAGCACACTTAAAATACTTTACATAAACATGTGAAAACTCCATGAATTCTGGCTGTAAATAAACCCTGTTTTCTATCATGTAGGCCAAACCAAACCAAACCAAACCAAACCAAACCAAACAGGAGTATTTCATTTTTCATCTCAATATTACTTCCTTGGGAAAGCCTTATATGGCCTTCCCAGGCAAGAGTAACTGTCCATTGCTTCACTCACCTCCTAATCTTCTAAACCCTCTCTTTGTAGCACTGAGAATGTGTAGCTATGTAGTTACAGGCTGCTCAATAAATATTTATGTAGAGGAATTTTAATCCAGCAACACAGCTGTGCTGGCAAAGGATCTTAACTGAAGGTCTGTGTGATCTGGGTGGAATGCAGAGATGCCACACACCTTTAATCCCACTGGCTGGAATATAGACTCAGCTTTTGTACACACCATTAAGGTAAAATTAGTTTGTAGAAGGAAGCAGCCATGTTTGAGAGTGACCTCTAAGTGATGAATCAGAGAAAGATTTGCTAGAATGAGTCAGAGATCAGATACAATCAACTCTCACAAGACAGTTCTTACAGCATTGGAAACAGAAGCTATTTAAGAGTAGTGAAGTCCCAGCGAGGATGTTAGTTGGGAGTCAGTGCAGAGGAGCTGAAGTTGTTTATGAGTTCATGCAGTTCAGTGTAGGTCAGCAGAGGCAGTCAAAGCCAGAGAATAAGAAGAAGCCAGAAGATTTAGAACAATTGCCAGGGTTATTCTGAGGTCAAGCAGTGAAAAGCTGAGAGAAGTCAGTCTGAATCAGTCAGCTTGGAAGATCACATTGTACGGAGGCTAGAAGATTCCAGGCCTGGGCCTAGGGATAGTTAGAACAGAGAAAGAAATGCTCTGGGCTCAGCCCAAGCTGTGTATTTGCACAGCTTCAGTACGGCTCTCATCTCATCTCTCCATCTGAGGAATAAAAGCGTCCTTTATATATGTATCCATTGCAATGCAAGTTCCTTGAAGACAGAGTCAAAATCCATTTTGTTCACTGTCATATCTAATTATAACAGAGGTATTAAGTAATGAGTTAACTCATTTTAGAGACAAGAAGTCTGGTTTTCAACACAGAGAAACATGGATTGTCCCAAATTCAGTTATTTTGATTCAAAAGTTCTGCTACATAACTTTTACTGCCATTACATCTTCAATCATACAAACCATACAGAGAACCATGCAGTTACCACTGTGTAAGCTTTAGAACAAAAAGTAAAAGTCCAAACTTAAAAGGCCTAGTCCCCACTGAGGAACTGGGGTTTAAACCATGAATAGGAATTAGAATGGACGAAGAAAGGTGAAGTGAGGGACCCAGGGAGAAAGAACATTGATGTACTTTGTCTAATGATGCAACATGGTTGGTAGTTGAAAAGGCACAAAAGGCCAGCATGGCTGAAGACGAGGAAAAGAAGTGAGAGGCTGAGGCTGGCCGGGAGCCAGGGCCAGGTTTTAGATGTACAAAGATGAGAATTTTCTTCCTGAACTAACAGAAGAGTAAACTTCCGAGAAGTTTCAGGTAGGGGATAACTCAACCAGCTTCTGCATAAGACACTATTGACTACACTATGAAAGATATGAGATTGGGAAGGCTTAGTAAGTACTTGGAGATGGGTCAAGACAGAAAGACATTCAAAATGATGCTGAGATAGACCATAGCGACCTCTACCAAAACAGAAATACAATCAGGAAGTTCAGGGGCACAATTCAACTAAGCATACAATACCTTCTCAATACCAACAATTACTGATTTTAAGATGATATTAATAATGATGATTAAGAAGTGGTTGCTATAGTTATAAGAAATGGTGAATTTTATGGATCTCAATATACTGTGGTCTGACTGGTATCCCTACCCTGTGTGAAGGCACTTGTGAATTTGGTGTTTGACAATGGCATTTCCCCTCCCCTGCCCTCCTCCCTCCCCCCCACATGAATTCATTCATTCATTCATTCATTTATTGAGACAATACTCATGCAGTAGAGACTGGTGCCTTAAGTCTGATATTCAGATCAGGCTATCAGGCTCGTCTCGATCCTTTGTTCTCTCTGCCTCTATTTCCCAAATGTTAGGGTTACAGGCATGCATGCTCTTCCACATCTAGCAGGTCTTTGGGAAGAGAAATTCCAATGGACAAAGTGAGGGTAAGTTTAGAATAATATATGAGAAGAGCATGGAGCGGTGGGGACCAAGGCGGGGAGGAGTGGATGGTGGTGGGAGGTGGTGACGTTTTGTTCCTTGACAATTCATCTTCTTTCCATAGATCTAAAATAATTTTAGATAAGATAGTAGAATTAAGGCCCAAAATCTATGCTAGCTAAACAGCCTTCAAAGTATAGTGCTGGGGGGGGGGAATTAAATGGAGAAAATTGGCCTTGGTTTGCTTTGTAGACTGAATGGTGCATTAATGTAGATACTAAAAAAGAATTTTTTTTTTTTTTTTTTTACAAACTGGGTAAGGTACAATAAACAAACAGATTAGGATTACATTTAGAGTTCTGATTTTACAGAAGCTAATTTATATCTTATTGTTACACCCGTATTTTATTAATATATCTTTGCATTGTGCTGTAATTTATCTTATTCATTTGCAGCCTATTCATGTAGCTAAGAATGTCTACTACAATGATTATGAGCCAGTGTTGACAGTGTATCTCACTTGAATTCTGCAGAGCTCCTACTGGCTGCAGGTCATGTGAGGTGGTAGCTAAGCCTTCAGTGTGATGGACTCATCCCTTTGTTCTTTAGAGACACAAGGGAAGCAAAGACCATAAAGGAAAAGCCACATGGTAGCAATAATAATCACTTTCTCATTATCTTGTTCATTCTGGTAAAGATCCAGAGAACAAGAGGTGTTTGGCAAAATATTAAATGCACCAAAAGACAGATCCATTCAGAAGTGTTGAGTCCTGAGGTGAGAAATCTTTCATTCCAAATGGACATCTTGTAAGGAGATATCTATAGAGCTAAAGTAAAGATCAAACTTAAGAAACACCCAAATTGTTTGGCCTATTATTTAAAAGCTACTGCATTTCTTGTTCCATCTTACACATATCTACTCAGTATCACAAATATAATCAAGCAAAGATGTATATATCATCAAATTGTAAAGGATGCTATTTTTAAATAGAAAAGATGAGTATTAGAAATGTCAGAAATATTTGACATTTAGAGATAGAGAAATAGCTCAGTCATTAAGGGCATGAGCCACTCTTGGAGGACCTGGGGTCACAGCAACCACGCGGCAGCTCCCAACTGTCTACAACACCAGCCTTAGGGTGATTTGACTTCCCTGGGTACCAGGCATACACATAGCACACAGACATACACACAAACAAAGGCACTCATACACTTACAAATTTTTTAAAAAAGACCAAAATACAGTTTACTTTATATTAGGATACTTGTGATTTATAGTAGAATTTATAGATGTGCTTAAAGTATTTTGATGATTTTACCTATACTTTTATTGTTATTTAATTATAAATTAACAGTAATTAAGCAGAATTTAACTTCACAACTCCCCTTGCCTCCTGTGTGTGTGTCTGTGTGTGAGTGTGTGTTTCTGTGGAGGTGTGTAAGGCAGATCAACATGTGATGTTTTCCATTAACACTGTCTACTTTAATTTTCTGAAGTAGGTTTCTCACTGACCCAGTGCTCACTGATTAGCTGGACTGGCTGGCTAGTGAGCCCTTGATCACTCTGTTTTCCCATGTCCCAGTCCTGTGATTACAGATGCACATAGCCATGCCTGGTTCTTCACATGGGCACTGGGGACCTGAACTCAAATTCTCAGCCTTGTGCAACAAACATACTACCTGCTGAGTGATTTCCCCGGCCCCTTATTTTCTTCTTCTTTTTAAATGTAACCATATATATGCAGATTAAAAATGAACAGCTTTACTGTTTTGAGTATTTTGTAATTTTTGTCTAAAATAACATAATTCACCAAGATATAAAGTACTCCAATTCAATGTAATAAAATGAGCCAGAGATGAATTATTTCAGCATTTGTACCTATTGCTCATTGTATTAACCAATTCTTACTCATGTTCTTATAAGAACCACTAATTTCTGATGCTCAGTGTGAATAAGTCAGTTTTATAATTACCCAGAAATTCTAGAAAGACCATTAGTGATCAAAGGCATGGGTTTGAAAAATCAGATCATGTGTTCAGCAAAATGTTTACCAGCTATAGAACCAGTGAGCATCCGTGTTTACTGCACTGGCTTTAGGCGCACACTGACAAAGTAGAAAAAGGAACCACTTAATTTCAGAGGATTGTAATGCATTGCTAAGTGTTTTATTATATGCAAAGGATTAGAGCCATGCTTGCAACATAATAAGATTGGTCAGTCACCACTGCCACCATCATGGCCATTCTGAAGCGAAACCATTCATTTCCTTCTTGAAGGCTAGGAAAGAGTCTACAAAACAAAGATTTAACTTTTGGGTTTTTTGGGGGGGGGGGGGGGGGGGGCATTGGTCTTTATCTCGTATCAATAGTTTTTCTGTTTTTAAAGTCTTGTGTTTCTCAAAGTTTTGCTTGTTTTGTTGTTTTTATTGTGGGTGCACATAATGGAACAAAACATTCTACTGACATGACAGAATCTTCAACCTTAGAATTCTGTGATTGAAACCACACACAATGTCGTCCTTGTAGGACTGAAACTGCTTCAAACGTTTAGAAGAGTAATAAAAACAAACAGTAGATCACGGCCCTCGAAGGCCCTCTCACCTCGCCCATCACTGCTATCGGCGTCTCTCCTGTCACTTGAGCAACACGGTGCTCTACTAAATAGAACATGTACTCATCATAGAGCAGCCGGATCAGGTGAAAGGAGCCAAAGCTAGCAGCACTGCGTAAGGTTAAGTCCCGGATAACCATTGAGCTGTTCAAGAGAAAGGGCAGAGAGGAAACTACCATTAGTGACCACAGTTGTAGTTTCATGTGTTAGTTGGGAGACGAAATGAAAACATAGGCTTTAATAGTATAAAACCTGTGACAGAACAATTTCATTGTTGAAAGCACTTAGCCCACTTATTTCAATGGAGGGAAAGAGGTCCTGCTGTCTAGGTCTTGACCCTGACCTTCTAGATACAGAGACAGGTAGAACAGACCTTTCCTCATCATCGCCATGTTTGCCCCTTCTGTTGTACTTACACGTGGATTAGAGCTGAATAAAAGCAATTTTGGAAAGGCTGAAAATTCATCCCTGGTATAAAAAAATCAACTCAAAGTAAACATTTGATTGATGATGATTGACATCTGTCATTGCTAAATGACAATGATCTATAGAGTGTACTTTGTGCCATGCTCCATACAAAAATACTAGCCGACATTCCCTGAAGCCATCAGTCTAACTGGAGGTGTGTGGTGAATAGTGACTGATTTTCATTTAAATTAAGGTGACTTCCTCCCCAACTAGAGACAGGAAGTATAGATGAATTAAGAAAGTATTAAGTCTGAAAACATGAACATTTGATGTATATATTATATAAATGAGCTATATTTATAGAATACTAACAATAAATTATTTTATATTAAAAGTACAATAAGTCCAAATAAAATTGTAGTTTTACCAAAGATGTATCAACTAATAAGCTTGTTTCATATTTCAAATATTGATATATTATCTGTGACTCACAGTGAGAATAATGTATGTATTTATGCGTGTGTATTTTATACCAGTTTTTACTCAGTTGCCTTTTTTTGAAGATAATTTTTGGCCTATAAATACTAAAATTGTCATTATATTCTCAGGAGGAAGTTGCAAAATGTCACAAATTAAAGCCTTATTTTATAATAACCAATTATAAAATTCCAGGCAAATAAAAGAATAGCAAGTAGGCTTTACTTTTGTTTTCTGCTTCATTTTTCAACCTTTTAAAACCAGAGATGTAAGTTCATCAGATTCCTTACATTCACTCTGGCAAGTGACAGAGCGTGAGTTGACATTTGAGGGCAGATGCTCCAGGTTCTCTTGCTTGACTCTTAACCTCAAATAAGCAATTTCCCTGAGGTTGTTTTCTCTAGAGAAAGTGAAAGCAGTATTTTTAGTCTTAGCTAACTTACAGTTATTTCAAGGATAAAATAAGTAAAGAATATGAAAACAACTTGTGAGTAAATAGAATGTAACAATTATAATGTATTATAATACAGGACAGTAAGTACTACTTATAATTTGTTTATGAAAGACTGAAGGCTTCTTATTTTTTTTTTTTAATCATTGTAAAAACAGAAGAAAAGGTAAAGCTATCCAGCTAGCTAAACCCACTTATAGGATGCCTTAAGACAAACAAACAAAACAAGCTAGAGTCTCACACTGTAGCCCAGGCTGGCCCAAGTCTCATTATATGTAGCTTGCATTGGCATCTCCATCAATCTTCCTGTTTCAGCTTCCTATCTAAGAGGTTACAGGTGGCCTTTGTAGTCAGTCATGCTTACAACCACCTAGCCACTTTTAAGGCTTAAGAGTTGATCTGAGCGTCAAATGAAGTAAGTAACACATACAGTTAGTTCCCTTTATCTACAGTTTTGATTTTCTTGGCAGTTTCAGCTACTGTAACATGAAATGCAAATTTGAGAAATAATTAACAACTTTTAGCCCACATGTCCTTCTGCACAGAGTTATGAAATCTGCTCTCTGGCTGCCACCTCCTGGGAAGCAGCTCATCTTATTGCCCAGCAAGTCCAAGTTGTATAATGGTCCCAGAGTGCAAGATGTCAACAAGTCAGTATACCACATCACTGCAAAATGGCTCCTTAAAATAAGAAGCTTAAAATGGAGGCTGTTAATTTTAGAGATAAACAATACTGACTACTGAGGTGAGAATGATGGTAAGAATGAATCTTATCTGTGCAGTTGGGAGAAAGGGAAATAAATATGTGCTAGGTTTGCTGTCATACTTCAAACTGCAAAGGTCATAGCCACAACTTACAGCTAGTGCTTATTATCAATACGCACAAGCAGTTACTCCTTGGATTAGGTAATTTGGTGATTTCAAGCACCTACCCTGGAATATGTAAGGGTACACTCCATTACATGGGCAAGGCCATGGCAATGACGTTAATACCTCAGGCTCAAAGTAATGGCAAGGTCTTCCTTGTCTTGGACTCAGGGTAACAGCAAGGCTTCCTGGGTCAGACTCAGGAGAATGGCAAGGCTTTTCTGTAGTCTGAGTACAAACGTTGATGAACTATTGACCTTCAGCTAAAAATAGTATTTACAAAGAGTACTAACCACACCTTCTTTGTTCCAGATAACTTTATGTTTATATCCCCCTGAAACTCCTCCCCTTCAGAGACCCCTTCCCTCCTCCAAGATATAATATATATACTAAATATGTTGAGTATCGGGGCTACTGGTGTGTCTACATCTAAGCATATAGTCTATCTGACTACACATTTCAATTATGCTGTCTTTTCTTAATCTTCCATTCCTCCCAGTAAGGTTTCCAGGATCCAGCCATGCAGGTCAGGGCACCTAACATACGTGGTATCTTAATAAAACTGGTCATTACCAGAGCACAGCACATACCAGAGTTAATACTATATTCATTAGAACAAACAGTTCCAGGTAATGGTTTCTGTGTCAATAAAATGCCTAAATCTTCTTAAGTGTTTATAAGTAATACATAAATGTATTATTACAAATGGAAGAATAGTTCATTTATGTGGCAATGAGACATTATCATCCACTTGTCAAATAATTTACGTGAATATATATATATGTATACTATATATATATATATATATATATATATATATATATATATAGTAATTTTTGAAAGGAAATATTTTTTCTAAGAAAAAAATTTAAAGCAGAGAATTTTCTGTATACAAAAAAGGAAAAACAATGTAACATAATGATTAAATATCAAACAACATTGAACTCAATGTCAGTTTTCTTGAAAGGAATCCAAGAGTTGAGTATTCAGTCATAACTCCAACCATGTTGCTGAACAAAGACAGTAGATATTTAAAATGTAGTTCAGGAACGACAAGTGGCTAACAAAGAAACAAACACAAGACTAATCTTATTCAAAAGTAAACACATACAGGTTAAAGAGAATACCTGTTGTCTACTGCACTGTGAGATTGGAGATTAGAGAGGGATAGAAACAAAACAAAACAAAACAAAACAAACTACTGTATCTACAAGTGTTCCTGAGGGTTCTGTAGAAGGAACAAGACCGTAGTTATCAAAAAATGTCAACCTACCAGCCTCTGTAATTCTAATTCTAAAAATTTAGACAATGAGTAAAGATAGCTGTGATGGCAGCAACCCCTGATCCCACCCCAACTAGGAATGCTTGGCTGATCTTCAGTGTGGTCACTAGGAACACTCTCTTGCCTTATTCACAAAACACAGAAGAAAACAAATAGTCCACACAAATTTTGCATTCCTGGATTTTCCAAAGTCAGTGTTAGCCATTCTAAGGTAGCTTAAGTAAGTAGGCAGCCCCTGGTGGAGCAGAGCATGTCTGCAGAAAGTAACACCCGCTGGGAGCAGATTCCTTGTCGGGTTGTTTCTATGTGACTGTGAACATAGGTGTGAAGACAATTTTACAAATTACTAGGTTAAATATCAGATTTCGAAACATGAAGGGACTGTATATGTGGCTGTCAAATTTATAATATCCTCTATGAATTTACAATTTTAATTACAATATTAAAATATAGAAACCCTTTCCAATTCTGCTTCTTCGATGATTTATGCCTCAGTTTTCATTACTCAACAGTTCTTATGCCTCAGTGAAAAGCAGTTCAGATACTACCCTGCCTGCCAGCAGGAGGTGTGCATCTGCTTGAATGTCTCTTTCCTCGGTGGCCCGGAACTGTAAGCCTTCAAATCTTTTTGAAATGAAAATAATAACCATAATAGTGTCTAATAATAACAAGCCAATTATCCCCAACTCAGGGAGGACAGAGGGCAGGCAAGTGATGATCTACTGGGTTTGTGTATCTGCAGAGAACATGAAATGCAAGTGAGTAATTTTCTTTCTTTTCAGGATTCCTACAATAGATCTCTGTGGTGACAAAGGCTCCAGGGGTGTATTTCTAAAATGATGTCAACTGAATGCAGGAAAAAAAAAAACCCACAGGGAGAAGGGCAGGTCTGCCACTAACATAGGACATAAGAGGAAGTGTGTGTGTGTGTGTGTGTGTGTGTGTGTGTGTGTGTGTGTGTTTGTGTGTGTGTGTGTGTGTGTGTGTGTGTGTGTATCTTTCTTTTATTGTTATAGAGGGTGGATATTCTTTCTGCCTTTGGTGCCTTTGGTCATGGGAGATTTGAAAAGAGTCAGATGGTGTAACTGATTCATCCACTAGTCATGAGCACACAAATCACCTATATAATTTTCTGTGAAAATTCAGATGAACAAAATATTGAATTTCAAGAGATCAAGAAAACATATTTCTGCCACACATGTTGGCACATGTCTTTAATCGCAGAACTGTGGAGGCAGAGCCAGGTTGAGCTCTGTATGAGTTCAAGATCAGCTTGCTCTATGCACTTTCTAGGACAACCAAGGCTATATAGAGAGACCCTGTCGGAAAAAAAGCCAAAACAACAATAAAATGTATTTCCAAATTAGAGTTTTGAATTATATGACAAATGGATTCCTATTTCGTGAGATGACAAGTTAGATAATTTAAATTTTTGATGATGGTATTTAATCCTTTAATAAAAATACAAGTGTTTGCTTCTTTATTTGGGGTGATCCCACTGACCTAAAACCTTATGTACTGAGAGATATAAACTGCCCTAACTTAGGTTCCATGCAGGGATCCATCTGACCATTCCATTCTATACAGATGTGGCACAAGTCCTGACCAATAATAGCTCATAAATGAGAGGCCAACAAATCATTTCAATTTTTCCATTATATATCATATAATTAGTAAACCCTTTCCCTTTAGGGCTGACTACATGTCGAAAAAGAAATATGTATTTCCATCCAAAGTATTTTAGTCTAAAAGGCTCATTATAAGTAAAACATGTTACTACCTACTAGATAATAGTCATGCATCATAATCACCAGAAAATGAATGATTCCAATTATCCTTCTAAATCCTACCTCCCAACCAGCAAGAATACACATGAGTCAGCGGGTCTCAGAAGTAACCAAGGGTTAAAAAGAACATGTAAGTTCTCTCTAATATTTAGCCAGGTTTGAAAACAAATACAATTAACAGAACACATTAACTAGGTAGTTTGGAATGCAAACTGGAATTGTCTGGAGGATTTCAAAGCTCATATTGCTAGGCCTTTCCTCTATGGATTCTGACTCAAGTAGACTTGGAGACTGACCTAACAATGGACATTTCTAATGTGTCTAAGTGGATGTGAGGCCACGGTCTAATGACTACAGTTTGAGAGCCAATGAAGAAGGAACAAAAGAAGGGCATCCACAAGAAGGCAGGGGCAGAGGGTGGACCAGAGACCTTTTCCTACTGCAGCTGATAACATCACTAGGCTAGTGGTTCTTAACCCTCCTAATGGGGAGACCCTTTACTATAGTTCCTCACGTGGTGGTGACCCCCACCCAAAAATTTATTTTTGTTGCTACTTTACAACTATAATTTTGCTTATGAGTTGTAACATAAATGTGTGTGTAGTCTTAGTTGACCCCTGTGAAAGCATGTTTGACAACTTCAAGGGGGTCGTGACGCGTAGGTTGAGAAACACTGATCAAGATACACTGTCAGAGATAACTCTCTGAAAACTTCTCAGATTTGAGAAAAAGGGTCAGTCTCCTTTCCTAGCAAAAATATTCATTTCAATAAATTTCCCATTTAATTTCTACACATCATAGTCATAGAGTTGGGTATCCCACCAAGTCTAAGCGTATTTCTTTTTTATGTGACTACTGTGCACATACACACATTCACAGAGCATGATGAAAACTTAGCGAAATTGCGATGCTACCTGTAGAAGGACCACTTGAGCAGAAACTGCCGGGCAGCTTTAGGGAAGCTGGGTCTTCCTTCATAGGGCTTCAGCGCTTGCATCATCACATTGTCCAGCCAAGCAGCCCACTGCTCCAGAGTGCTCTGCTGCTGCAGGGTCATCTTGAAGTCTGTTTCTAGTCTCTGAACCATGTTGTCATCACACTGGCACACCCAGGAAGCCTGCTCCTAGGACAGGTCACAGATAGAAAGGAAGGTTCAGCTCAGCTCCTCACAGAGCATCATCACGGAACACATGTAGGGCATCAACAGGGGACATGAACAGATCATGCACCGTACTTAAGCACTCAAGTCATTTGCCATCTTCAGGGCTTAGTGTCTTTCCCTGATCTCTACAGGATGCAGTATCTGACTGGGACTGGGTATTTCCCTCTGATTCGGCCTTGTGCAAGACTAGAACGGTTTCATAAGGAAGATAGATGTCTGGACCAGCAGCATGCAGCACCCTGTTTTCTCACTACTTCAAGGTTTTTCCTACCCCATCAGATAAAAATTTGAAACCATTTTAGAAGATTTAGAGTAAGTCAGAGGAATCAATTGGCCAAAAGTGGTCCCTAGAGATTAAAAGAAAAACAAACACTGAATGGTACTAGGTAGAAACATATGCTGTGTGAGTTTATGGATGGGGAACAGAAATCTCAAGGGCTATCAATGCAAACCAACAAATGCAAATTAATTCACGAACTGAAAACAACAACAAAACCTCTTTTGAGAAAATGTAGACATGCTACCTGCCAAGAAACCTGATTACTGTAATTTTCCTTCTGCTTCTGGTTGGGAAGTTTCATGTTTTGTAACAATGAAAATAGGAAATTTTAAAGTTACTTCTCAGTGATTCTAAAGTTACTGCAAGTTTTATGATACTTCCACTGCTATGCTGTATTTTAAGATTAAAAGAACGAAATCTCTCAGGATCAAAATTATTTGACAACAAACTGCTTTACAGATAATCAAAAGGCAAACATTTTGTTTTGTTTGCTCAGTCCCTAACTTGCCAAACTAAGTTCAATCAGTTTATTAGTTCAGTGTGGGCCCTAGTTTCCTATGCAATAAATCAGACAAATGAAAATTAGTAAGAGTTTTTAAGTGGGATTCATTATAGTAATTTTAAGATAAGTTTCTTTGAAGCCATCTATAAAGTTCCAATATAAAACATAGACTACAATGATAGTTTTATACAAACAGTGTCTACAGAGTTTATTCTATGTAATCTCAGAGGTGAAGTTAATTTAAATTTAAATTTCAAATCAATGTATCCCTAATCCCATCCTTCTACTTCTACCATTTCCGTTGATCCTACACACTTTACACATTAAAGGGTCATTTAATCTTAGACATTTTAAAGGCAAACTGCATCTAAACCATTCATTCTATTTCTCTGGGGAAACCTAAAGTCTCTTCCACATCTCAGATGGCGATAGCAACTTCTAGACTTCGGTGTTTTTAGATGTTGCCTCTTAAGTGCCATTTGTAAATAGTTTAAATACACTAAAATGTGATCAGAGAAAAATATCAACATAAATAAGATGAAAGATAATAAAAGAGTACGAGGGTAGCAGTTCAATACATGAATATACACATACTCTTTACATTTTTCACACTCTACATGCTCTATTTTTGTGCATACATATTACATATTTATATATACATTACTCATTTACTCATGTTTACTTATCCTTACACATATATAATTTTAACATGAATTAAGTATATAAATATAATAAATGTCATACATTTTACTCAATATTCTGCTTAACAATGGTACCTACCTTTCCACATAGACAAATACATGTTGTATTTATTTGCTTATCAATAAACTTGTGACAATGCATGAATAAATTATTAAATAACCAATTCCATATAGCTAGGAATTTGTTTGCTCTATTTTTTTTTACAAGTATAAAGTTTGAATTAGCTATGTTTTTTTTTTAAGATTTATTTACTTTATGTGTATGAGTACACTGTAGCTGTCTTTAGACACACCAGCTGAAGGCATCATATTCCGATTACAGATGGTTGTAAGCCACCATGTGGTTGCTGGGAATTGAACTCAGGACCTCTGGAAGAGCAGTCAATGCTTTTAACCACTGAGCCATCTCTCCATCTCTAGCTATGTTGTTAACTACATTTTCTTATGCTTTCATTTAGTTCTACATAATAGATTTCTATAAAAACAGTTAAGATCTTTTAATAGTGTTAAGTGGCTTTCAAACCCTGAGTACCCAGAGAAGTTTAGGCATAACAGTAGTTACCAGGAGAGGGGTTTCTCCATTAACATGTTAGTTTTGTTTTGAATACATTTGACTCTTTCTGTGTAAAGTTCATCACTGCTAAATATGTGGACTGTATGCAGCATCCAACCTCTAGAACCTTTTTATTGTGCAGAGGAAAGAGTCTGTGCTCATGTGAAGGGGTTTGTTCTTGGTGTTACTGGCTCTAGGACAAGGATCTTACTGATGCACAAGAAGGAATTTCACTTCTTACCAAAAGTTCAAACTCACTCTTTATGTAAAAATTATTTTTGGCAAGATAAGATGTTAATCTAAAACCTAACTGGAGATATAAGATCACAGCTCAATAAGCCGCTTTTCACACCCTTTTATAATGTGCTTTGTTTCACTGCAGCTTATGGATCTCACAGTAGTAACAGCTTACCCACTAAATAGTCCTTTAGACAGTAATTCAGTTTCGTCAATTTTATAATGGAAAAAGTTGAAAACAAACACCTGAAGATATTATTAACTTATATAAAATAATATCCAACATAGTACATAGTAAGAAAGTTCAAAATCACACTGTATCTTCAATAAATACTCCATGTCGAGGTTATTAGGTTAGACCACTAAAACCTGCTTAATTTCCATGTCTAGGTTACTAGGTTAGACCACTAAAACCTACTTAGTTTATAATTTGGATAGAAATGCATCCACTTACACAGAACATTTAGTAAACAATACCATCATAGGACTACCAGTTAAATAAGAAAGCCAATTAACCTGCAATAGAACAATGGACTTGAACTGCATACACTT
Organism: Rhabdomys pumilio; assembly: GCA_030674055.1. Lineage (NCBI taxonomy): Eukaryota > Metazoa > Chordata > Mammalia > Rodentia > Muridae > Rhabdomys > Rhabdomys pumilio. Next base: position 154,479,009 of record JANHMN010000003.1, read on the forward strand.
GCTGAGAAGAGGATGAAGTAGTGAAAAGAATGAGTGGTCCCTGACAGAATGCCCAAGCTCTTGACGTGCTCTAAAACTAACACACAGAACTTGTTTCAAACCTAGGTGTCTTTCTGGCAAGAATTTTATTCTTTTATCAGTCTTACTGAGACTCATCTTAGAAGAGAGAGGGGCAGGTTTCAAGTGATAGGAAAAGGTCATGAAAAAGAAGTGGGAGCAGGGTCCACTGAGAAGCCTACCAAAGCTTGGAAGAAATAAAGATACAAGGAAGGCTAAAATAATCTATATTAGTTTGAGGATTCGTTAGAATGTACAGAGAAGTAAAGTGTAGGGTGACTGGAAAGGCTCACCACTGCTATGAGCCTCTGAAGAGAGGAAAGACGTAGACGACAGATGCTTAAGAATACAGTTTCCAGTTCTAATGGCTGCCATGACGGACATTGACACAGACATATACAGACAGACAGACAGACACGCACACACGCACGCACGCACGCACGGGCACGTGTATACACACACACACACAACTTGACAGTAGTTGACAAAGAAAGAAGAGAAAAAGTAGTCTTGAAGTTGCTGAGTGGTAGACGGATAGTTGACTGCCTACAAAGATGTCCTGAAGACGGCTGCTTCTAACAATGAGTGGGCTCATTTGTATACATATTCAATTCAAAACAAAAATAATGAGGCCAGCAATGAGGACTCGCAAAAATATTAAACAAACAACAGGTAATACCTTTTTCATATATTAACTGAAATCATTCATTAAAAAACTTCCTATTACTGAGTTGAAATCAACATCTGGAATCCAAGGTTGTCTTACTATTCTGACTTCAAGGTTGTTTTACCTCAGTTTTTCTTAAGGTACTTTTTAAATATATCTTTTTAAAATGAAGATGTGAAGTAAGTATCAGTGTACTTCAAGATGATATACTTGCCTAATATGTTTGGTGAATGAGTTCATGTAACTCTACTTACACACATAGACAGTTTCACAAATCCAAGACTGTTCTTGTTAAGTTTATATGACTGCATGCACGTATATGCAAGTGTGTTTGTTTATATACAGATAGTTGGTAGTAGATGGACAGATATGTGGAAAAAGAGACTGAAAAATTATATATCAGAAACATGAGCCCAATTCATGAAAGTCACAATGAACACAATTTATTGTACTATAAATGAATCAAGCTCAAATGGTTTTATGTAATGTATTTTAAATAGTAAAAGCTAGACATGATGTGGAGATTAAATTTTGTATAAATATAGTAATGATCTGGAAAGACACTGTACAATTCACCTACTTTAATTAGAATTCTATTCAAAAGGAAGTCCCATACCCATTGTATCTGCTCTTATAATATCCCAGCCCTAACCAGCCAGAAACCTATTTTCTCTTTCTAATGTTTATTCAGGTCATTTCATACAAATGGAAGCATGTAACAACTTTCCTTCACTTGCCATGTTTCCAAGGCTCCATCAAGACTTTAGAAGTTCTTTCCATTGCTCAGCAATGGTCCACTGCATGAATAAAGCACATGCTCACTTACTTGGTAATGACCACCTGGGCTGTCTCATCTGAACCATGATGCTATGAACACTGAAGGATACTATGAACATTGAGGATCTCTAGTCTAAAGAGATCATCTAAGGATGGATGGTCAGAATGACTGTGTTTTGGAGCATTTCAGGGTACAGATTTTAGGAATAATCATGTGGTAAACTATTAAACATTAAAAAATCTGAAAAACATCCAAACCTTCCAGTCCAAGCATTTTAGACAGGATTGGTCAACCTATGTGGCCATGTTTCCCTTTCTCATAGCTATCTCCCAAGCACTGGACTGCTCGGTCATACACTGAGTACATATTTATCTGTTTGAGGAAATGCCAGAGTCTCAGTGGTTGTGGCAGTTTACATTCTCATCAAAAGCTCACGAAATACTAATTTCTCCAGTTCTCTAGGAACCAAAAACTGAGATTTTTTTTTATCTTTAACCACATCCATTTCAGTGGTCACAAAATGTTATTTCCTCATGGTTTACACTCCCATTCCCTGGTGGCCAATGCTGAGAATCCCTTCCTGTGATTACTGGGCACTTGTCTACTGCCATTTTAAAATCAGGTGGCTTTGTATCAATGGGTTGCAGAGTAGTACACACACACACACACACACACACACACACACACACACACACATAATTATGTATAATGTATAGAATACTTGTAGTGAGAATTTTGGTTTCTTTAAAAACACAGAAATATTATAGGAATATGTTTTTGTTTTAATCCCAGATGTGGGATATGGGCTGCTTCAGATTGTCCACAGCAGCTGCCTATGATTTATCTCGTGCTTTAGCAGGAGTGTGATTTTGCCAGCTGCAGATTGTTTCTGCAAGTGTTTAACATTTGGGTATCTGAGGACTCTTGAAAGGGTACAGAAACGTTAAAGCCTCTAGAGGGGCTGCAGCCCCTACAGCGGCTCCTACTGCTGGTCACTGCTGCTGTCATTTGTCAAGTGGTCTTGTTCAAAGAGAAAAGAAATTGGATATCCTGAAGACAAAGATCAAATTTGCCCCAAGGAACTCAATGCCCCTAATCAGCAAGAAGTAAGTTGTCTAAGGATATTTTCCCCTCTACCTTTTTCCTCTCCTACCTAATGGTAAGGGTTGAAAGGGAGGAAGAAGAGGGATGGTAAAGGGTGGAAGAAGGAAAGAACACACAAAGTAGCCAAAATTTGGGCTACAGACACAAGATTTGAGCTTCTGAAATTCTTTGTATTGTCTTTTTTATATTCATTATGTAGTCTCTTGTTATTTCCAAAAGTTTTAAATTTGGATTGTGGTTAATTATACTTTTGTTCTTACTTTGTGGCTTATACGTTAGGTCACGAGTGTGATCATTTTAAAGGTGACAATTAACTTTGTCACTTTTCTATCATAAATAAAATATTTGTTAGACGTCCACACTGAACCTACATTAGCTATTTCCAAGCTTAAAGTACATAGCAACTGGTGTTCAAAAATGTTTTTTATTTGAACCAAGCATCCACACTTACTGTAGTTAATTCTTTAAATAAGAGAATTTTCCCAGTTATCTGCAATACATGCTGCAATAGAGGTGCTTAGCTTTTCCAGGTGGGTTACTATAGTAACAGAAATACCTGCTTGAATGCGTACAATTCACTATTTAAACAACCTAAGGTAGTTGCTGTAGTCTGGAAAACGAAACAAGAGCAGGTAAGCAGTTTTTCAAATCCTCACAGACATAGACTAGTCTAATTTTTTTTGCCAGACTTCAGTGACTCTGATCCTGATTATCCTTTTAACTTCTGGGCAAACCTGAATGTATTCTGTTATTGTGCTGCCTGCAGCTCATAAACCTCAGTTGACTTCACCCACAAAAAAGGGGGGGTCAATGAAGCTGTCTGGGTGAAACTCCAGCTTTGCAGAAACTGTAGACACATAATGCCAGTGCACAATCAGATGGTCCTGGTTTAGAAAATTGTCACCATTCTTTGAGAGTCAGGATGTGCAGGGAGGCGGAGTACCTGGACGTTGGCGAAGTCAACGCGGTTGAGGTCACTGAGCATCTGGTTGATCTGGGAAGTGTTCTGAAGCACTGCACGGGCTGCCTGGGCCAGGTGATTGAGCGATGTGTATCTTCGCAGAGTCTGGGCAAAGGCACTTACAGCGGCAACCTACAGAAACCCAAGCAAGCTGTGGTGGGCTGTCTATTTTCTTCTTCCTTTTCCTCCCCAATCTACCTCCCTTCCTCTCGTAAAAGAAGCTACTTACTGCAATTTCCAAGTCTTGTTTTACTTCAGTCAAATTTAACAGTTTTCCTTAGATACATTTCAAATTAAATTGGTAATAGTTTACTTATAAATTATATAGCATTTATGATTCTTAAACAAAGAATTATTTAGTTTTGAGTATATGTGGGTCAACACTAAAACAAACTCCGACACTTTTTGACATCTGAGTGCAGCAATAATTAAGTCAGTCTTAGAAGTTAATTACCAAACCACAACAGAAATTACATTGTTTTAAAAAGTAGAAAAATGTTTGCTTTCATTCCCTCCCCAACTCTTTTTATGACAACTAAAACTAGACAAGAATGAACATTTCTTTTTATTTAGAAAAGCAAACAGTAAAAATCTATTACTGTTAATTGGACAGAACACTTTTCAGAGCAGTGCCATTCACATCTGCTGTTGGGACTTCGTTTACACCATTAGTTCACAAGGTGGTAGACTTGATGGTGAAACAAGTAAGTTCAAAGGTGTTATGACCTAATACACCTAGTCCACATTTATCTCCCAAAAACCTCCTCTCCATTTCCTTCCATCATCTTCTGCCAGAAAGGCTGCCCTGGATGACAAACACTCAAGCTTCCTGGAGGATTTAATCAAGGGTGGGCACTGTTAGGAGTCCAAAGGACATGACCACAGCAGTCAGAGTGCTCCCTCCTCATAAGCTGCATTCTTCTCTGTTCTAAGGCTTCAGCTGGGGAAACATGGAAAGATGGCTCCCAATGCTGTGGACTTCAGCCCTGATATTTGCTGTGACTTCTCACTAGTCTATCTGTGCTATGCGTAATCATTAGTTTGCTCAACTTTGCTTTCATGTTTAGAAATCAATTCAGTTATTCCACACTCTTTCCATAGACATTTTGTTTCTTCTCTTACTTCTCCACAACTACTATAATGAACTGATCCCAGAATGTTGTGCATACTGGTCAAATGCTCTACTGCCCTAGCCGGAGATCATTCGCTTTCTGAATGAGACTAAATGAGCTAGCTGATGTTGAAAAGTACCAAAAATAATGGAAAACAAAAAACAAAAAACAAAAAAAACCCCTCCTAAATAAATATCCAGTTTTCATGATCTCATAGAAACGTTACATCCATAGTAGTTCTGACTTCAGTCTTTCAAAGTATGCAGGAAGCCTGACCACACTGATAGGATTTTATGAGTGTACTAGCACATGTTTGTAGAAGCAGTAGGTTGAGTAGAATAGCTGGTTGACACTGTAAAGGAGGCTCCTTTGAAAGTGACAATTATTAGGACTGTGGAATATCTGAGCAAGCTCACATACTCTTGTAGAGAACATGGCTTACTGGTTTATATGTATTGAATACACACTATATACCATGCACCAGGTTAAGTGTCTCATACATATATTACATTGGTCAACTACCATCTCAACACGTTATATTTTAAAGGAGTTAAGTGGCTTGTGCAAGATTGTACAGAAACTCATTTAAGTGGTGAGATTTAAGTGCTACTGTCACTCAGTAGACATCTCTTTCCTCAGTCAGGGTAAACTGTCTCACTGATTGAGAGTTCAGAAGAAAAACAACTGCATATATGCAACAGCAGAGGAACAGAAGTTGTGCTCTGCAGTGGTAACCATTCAGGTTAAACCTAAAACTCAGCAAGGTGGCCAATACTGCAGGCATATTGCTGAGGCGCTCATTTTGATGATACTGAGAAGGGTGTACTTTCAACAATTTGAGGTACTGTTAGGAATACAATTGATTTTGGAGGCAAAGATATACTCTTGGAGTCTAATGGTAGATACAGTTACTTACCAAAAGCCACAAATGTGATTTATTTTTTTTTTGTCAGCAAAATGAAAGTATAGCCTCTGTCCAATCTTGCCATGGGAAGGGATAATGTAGAATCTGGAATTCTCTAGGCATGAGTAACAGCTCTGAACCTCAGAAGCCATATGCTAGTTCTGCATAATATTCTGTGTTACTTATATATAAAGATCAGTTATGAGAAAATTATTGAAGAAATAGTTCCTTAAGCAAGAGTAAACACACACACACACACACACACACACACACACCCCACAAAGGACATAACCATACCTTGGTTTGAATCATTCTCTGTGGAATATTGTTCATGGCATTTGAAAGCCAACCTTCTAGGCTTTTTGCAAAATTTCGAATGGCTTGGGTCAAGGCACCTGAATGATAAAAAATAAAAAGTAGAACAATAAAGATACACAATACCATTAACTTTAAACTGGAACAAGAAAAATATGTTTCTGCTACTTTAATAGCACAGAAGAATTTCTATTACCTTCCTTGATTAAAAAGTAATATAATTTCTAATTTCTTAGTGCATCTAAAAATACTAGTTTTGGCTTGTCAAACTATCTTGTTCTCACACACTGATGACACCTGCTGGAAATAAAAGCATTGAGAACTTTGTGCTCATGCTCACATATACCAGTTGTGAATAGATGGGGCTTTCTGTCTTGGACAACACTTCATCAAGAGTTTTGTGATAAAGATGAAGAATTTGCTTTGTAAATTTTTTGGTCACCAAATCAATCTTATTTTATATTGTTGGTTAAAATGAAACACAGTGCAAAGTATTGTTTTTGTCTCGACGTAGGACATTTTACCATAAAGCCTATGCAATTGGAGTATATATCTTTGTTGAAAATAGGAAAAAAATGTATAATTATCTCAACAGAAGTTTCAGATTACTATTCGAATTTCACATGGTAGGCAGAGCTAAAATGTGATACAACTGCGATCACAGGAGCAATGTTACTAAGATATTACCAAAACAGCCAACTCTCATGTGTTAAAAGCCTGAAATCGGGACAGGTCCCAAGACAGAACTTTACAGTGGTCATGAAGTGATAAGAAGTACCTTGAGTTATTACTGCTAACTGTGTTACAAGGGATCTGCTCACTGAGTCTTCTCAATGTGTCATTTAGTCAATGGTACTTAATTTCCTTGGTGCCTAGGGCTATACACTGTAGGGAATAGATTTAGGTGTTTAATAAATGTTTAAAGCATCCGTAATACAAAGCTACTCTGCTGGTTCCATACTATCTTGTAGATACCCAGATCTGTGGTATCCCATGAGAGAAGTCCTACTTTGGCCAACTGCCCCTGAGAATATAAAGCAGGACCAAACTCCTGGGCTTTCGTTTTTATGCTGGAGTAAGTCTGACACTTGATTTGTTAACTTCTGCCAAAATAGGCTTTAGAGGGCATTGAGTCTATTCAAATTACTTACAAAAACATATAAAATTTAATACCCCAATAATAAAACAACTGAGTCTTTGTTGTTTAACTGGATAGTAGAGATTGAAATTGCCTAAATATTGGTTAGGAAAGAATGCATACTCTTAACCAGGTTGAACTGGAAATTTCTTGAGAGACAATCTTTTGGAATCTCTAAAGCGTCCCACCTTAACCAGGAGAGAAAAAAGAAAGAATTGTATCTTTCTGTTTCTAGAGTCATGGAGTGCAGGCGTGAATGGAAATGAAAAAAGTGACAAGCATTAATGGCCTTTCTGAAACTCAGCTCAATTTTGTTTAAAGTTCAATATGGCAATCTATATTTTACATTTGTTCTCTAATTAGTATAACAATAATTTGATTTAAAAGGACCCCAATAACTTCTCACGTCATTTTAAAGCATTTCATGATGCTCTCTTTTATCTAGATGAATTTGATGGAAGGAGATTATAACATAAAAATATACACTGGGCATATTAAAGAGTTCAGGTATTTATTTTTTTTTTTTTAACTAAATGATAGGCAATTGGGAATATAATGCAGTGTTACCAGTTGAGTTCTTACTCAATATTTCACACTTAATTTCCCTTTTCCATGTTTTGGGTGAATGTATTTTAGAATATGGGCGCTTCAGGCTGACTTTAAATTAGTATGATGTGCAGACTTTTTAGCTAAAAAAAGAAATCCCATCTGGACAGAAAATGGTAGAGTGAAGTACTAGTAGCCAAGAAATACAATTTTTAAAAATAAAATTAAGTTTCTTCACTCTGTAGGGATTCATATAAAACAGGAATTGTGCAGACTGATTCTGACAGCTTCTAAAGACTCATAAATGGATGGTTTGGTATTTAAAAATCTATTCCAAAGTCGAGCTGCCTCAGCCTGCTCAAGATCAGTATTAAAATGCACCTCACCCAGCAACAGCTATCTACATTGTATTTTAAGCATTACATTGTTGAGCCTTACTGTAAAATGGAAATTGAATCCCCCGAATTTTTTCTGTAGAGTAGTACATTAATATATCTTGTAATTTCAGAGAAATAAAACGATTTCATTTTCTGGTGCTTGTAGAGACAAATTCTTTGACAGAATAACCAGTTTTTCTAATCACATTTTCAAAAGACAAAGGGCAAGTGTATTATATACTTAAAATTCTAAGGCTTAAAGTAAACTAAAATTGATGTATGACTTAAATTAGGAGGCTACTGAATTCTTATGATGCTAAGATAAAAGCACATAGTTTCTGAACTGTTTAATGACTATTGATGCTACTGACTTGCCTCGAAGCACTCACTGAAATCCCTTCTTAGATCTCTTGAAAGAAGCTGTATGTTGGTAGCCAGATGTCATAGGCTAATGAGCTAGCCTAGGCAACATCTTTTAAACATCTCTAGAGATTAACACTTGGAGCACAAGGGGCAGAAGAGTAGAGGAAAAAAAAATCAAATTCTCCAACAAAAACCAGGGAAATTGACAGTGAAATTTTCTATGACAATGACAATTTCTATCAAACTTTAGTCAGGTGACCTGCTGTGTACAGTGCGGTGCACATTAGCAGTTTATAAAGTGGTGAGGTAATGCCAGTGGGATTTCTTTTGTTTTTTACTTTCTCCTCCATATATTAACGTACACTGATTGGCATGATATGTAAATATGTATAAGCATCTTTTTTAAAGGTAGTGAATGTATAAAAGAATTTATACCTTTCACTGGGTTTTTGCATTTGTAAATATAAACACACAAATGTTAACATCCTCCGCTTTCCTTCCACTAAATTTATATATTTTCCACAATAATACAACAAATAAATGGTGAATAGCATATTTAAAATACATAGCTACCCATGTCCTGAGCGAAAAGACTGCTTGTTACTTTATTAACGTCAGAATGGAAACAGTCCCATGTTTTTAACAGTCCAGTCAGTAGTAAGGTCACTGGATGTAATATAAAGAAGTGCCGACTGCCTCCAACAATATGTGTACTAGCATTTACATCTGCAACTACGGAAGAAAGCTTTGTCTGCTACAACATGGTTACTGAAAAAGTTTACGTCAGTGACGTACGCAATTTCCAGTCACTTCATGGTAGGTGCAATGCTTGTGTAGTTATTAGTTTTTCCTCAAAGCCTAGTTAACCATGAGCTAATAATGGAAATTGAGTTTGTGGTTCTGAAGATGACACAGGTAACCGAGTATGTGCTTTTGTACAGGAACTGAACTCTACTGGAAACCACAGTCAACTCATTTCTAATTCTAAGCAACAGTGAAAGGGAACGGTCTGCAGTTAGAGATCTGAGTATTTTTCGGCTACATGCAGAGGACTTTAGTCTTGACTAGAATAATTTTGCATAGTTGACTAGACTATCAGTGTTCTCACAATTAGTTTACTGAGGGTGTCATAGCTGTAGGTTAGCTTTTAAAAACTAATACTGGAAAAGACTGGAAGCCAGGTCAGTTCCCCTTTACTGCAATGCCACTCTATACTTCTTTCATGCAATATTCTCTATGCTGCATGGTTTTCATTTGACAAATTTAAATAAAATTAGGATCACTCCTGATTGCAACATCAATCCCCCAAATTTCTTGGGTGGTATGTATGAGAACAAAAGCATCCATAGTTGTCTCCAGTTAACTTACTAGGAATGGGTCTAAGGACGTCGGGGATGAGAATCTCCACCAAAGCCTGGTACATCCCATGGTCACAGTTACACATCCATTTCAGGATAGACTCATGTTTGCACAGAGTTATCAGCTTTGCTTTCGGAAGTCGACTTTCTATTTCACTCAGATTGCTGGTGTGAATAAATGTTGCAAATGAATAGATGGCAAATGAGGATAAAACAGAAAATGGACTTTAAAAATAATTTATCAAATATTACTGAGGTTAGAACTATATCATCAATGCACTGGTGTCATATGGCTGGATATATATATGGATGTATATATACAAACACACCCCCAAAGCTACCTATGTACATTAATATTTTCTTATGGTCTGAAAGGCAGATAGGATAGTAATCCGCTAGCATGACATAGAGGCACTAGTCCCCAAATCAATAGAGTGGGAGCTACACACACTAAAATCTCAGGAGAGCAGTCTGTGGTTTATTCCTCAGATGGCCAAAGTGTCAATCTAGTCAGTGTTATCAGGTGAAGTTCACAACTGGTATACATATATATCTCTAGTTCATTAGCTGTGACATCTACTTCATCATGACAATACATCAGAAAGACATATTGATTCTGACCTTGATTCCGTAATGGTAGTGCCGTCAGTTGGAGTAGATGGGGAATAGCGCCAGAATGTTTGCCACAGTTTCTCTATCAAGCTAAACTGAAGATTCACAACAACGTCCAATATTGCCTAGAAACAAAATGACCAAACCATGATACTTTCTTTACTCCCCCTGGTTCTTTTACTTTACCATAAGATGTTTTCTGCCAAAGTAGCTTCACTTCCCACATGATATAAATCATCCCATATGTATTTGAACCTTCCTAGGACTGATACCTTGTTTGTAGTGACTCACACTAACTACATGTGTCTACTGAACCTTAGAAAGCTGGTTGCTCCAAAAAGCAATGTCTACTGACAATAATCACCAAAGACACACTGTATATTCAAGTCTTTTTAAGACACAAAAGACAGACAATAATACCTCACTAGCTATTATATTAATGACATATTGAAATGACAACATATTGCACTTTGGAGATATAGTAAAACAATGTAAAAATCAAATAATAATTCGGTTAATCATTTACATTCTGAAATACTAACACTATTATATTCCAATGATTCGGTAACAAAAGCAATAAAAATAAGTGGTGATAATTTGTCTGTATAGTGTGTTCATGTTGACGTGAAAACACACTGAGCTTTAAATACTCCAAAAGAAAAGTGTAAACACTAGCTATGAATGTTTATATTTCAATGTTGAAAGAATAGTTTGTATGATGTGCCCCAGTATTCTTGGGCATTTGAATACTTTGTCCTCAACTGGAAGCTCAGGAGGTGTGGCCTTACTGGAGGATCTGTGTCACTGGAGGCAGACTTTGAGACTTTAAAGATTTGTGCTGTTTCAAGTTCTCTATGTTCTGTGCATGTGATTCAAGATATAGACCTTTAGCTTCTTGTTCATGCTGTTCCGCCTCTACTAACTGCCATGACAGTCCCCTTGGGGACCATAAACCAAATCAACTCTTCTGTAGGTTTTCAAGTTCTGGTGTTCTATTACAGCAATAGTAAAACAAAAAACAAAATACAAAATAAACAGACAAACAAAAAACCTAACATAGACTAGTAATCAACTGAATTTTGTATACTTCAGATTATTAAAAAATTGAAAAAAATTAGTAAAAGTTAATACTTTATTCTTATTCTTTTCTCTTTTGGTGATATAAATTACATTCCAAACACAGAAAAACTGGTACAATCACTGATAAATAGTTTATGTCTTGTATTTCTTTAATGACATGTAACATTTCAAAGGCTTGGGAAAAGAAATGAAAATTAATAATCTGCTTATAATCTTCATATTCTATTTTTAAATGATAAGACATAACATTAAAAACCTATTAAATGTTAAAGTAATTAATATTTTATATTGCTTCCATGTTACATTACATATTAAATCCAAGCTAATGTAATCAGGACATTCCCACACAGACATGCCCACAGGCTAACCTGATCTAAATAATCCCTTGTTGAGACTCTCTTCCAGGATAATGCTAGAAAACTTGACAAGTTGACAACTGAAACTGTTACACACATGCACACGCACACGCACATGCACACGCACACACACATACACACACCACTGCCTACTCCAGACCAGGAAGGACAATGAGTTCCAAACATCTGTATCCTTAGGTGAATGACCACTGACCATCCAAGAAGGTAGGGGTTATGAGTGATCAGTTACTCGTGTGGAAGATGAGGGATAAGGTTGAGCTAAGATTTCCAAGGCTGCTGATCATGGGTCCTCACCAGGTAGAGGTAACATAAATGGGAGTTAGGCCTCCATGCACTGATACCTTTCTGGGATGAAAAAGGATGTCCACAAAGATGTATTTGGCTGTATAATAACTTGAAATCCCCACCAGAGCATACAGTTTTACTTATACTTCTTTAATATAGATCAGCTTTAATTATGGTTTCAAACTATAGGGTCCTTGCCTTGCGTTTTAATTTAAATTTAGTTTCTAGAACCAATTTCCAGGTGTATCAAGATTATATTTTCTTCTGCTGATGTAACTGTCGCTTCCTCTACTAACTTTTGATGAGAACATTTAATTTCAGTATGCCACTGAAACCACTTTGTAATAGAACCTTCAGATAACGTCAAACATGAAGCCAAAGAAAATTTTATTCTGTGATTATGCTGAATGTTAAAAGGCTAAAGTATACACAGTATAAGTCAGTAAAATGGAGTTGATACCATCAATAACTGAGGACTGAGAAGATTCCCATCAGAATCTATAAAAGTCCACAGAAGGCAGAGAAAATGAGGATAACCTAGGATCCATCTGGATTTTTAGGAAAAAGTAAACTGTAACTTCATAATTGTAGCGTATGTGCCACGTATAATGGTCTGGCTTGAAGGATGTGACAGAGAACACCCCGAGGCTAACTCAGACATTAAGCATGTGGGTGAAAGTCATGTTCTGAGAACTAGCAGGGAATGCTATACATTTTCAGATAGTTAAAATGAAGTAATCTAACTATAAAACTTTGAGTATGATAAAAAAAAAACACGAAAGGCTTGCTCTGAAAACAAAGTGAGCATATGGAAAAATCAAAACCTTCAGAAGGAAGTTCTTACAACTATAGCTTAGGCATATTCCATGAGATGTCTTTAAAAATACCTTGATAAATATATTACAATTCCAAATAGCAAAATCTTTCCTTAAAATATAAACCATAAAAAATGTGAAGTGAAATATGACAAAAATTTCAGTGCATCATAAATTGAGTGTGTTCTAATTAATCTCCAATGACCTTTGCCAACACTAGCCTCATATAAGGCAGCTTTGTAATATTTAGGCAAGTAGAAATTAAAATAGTCTATATTCTACTGGTTTATGACAAATGACTACAGGATTCAATCTGAGATTCAGGTAGCTTTATTTAAAATTTTAAAGTGTAACAGAAACTAAAATTAGGATTTTGTTTTCTAAATACACCACTCTGTTCCATGAGAGATAGGATGAGCACTGATAAATTAGATACACGTAGGGTTCATGGTGTGGATTGTCATATCCTACAGAGATAAATGATGAGCTTCCCCATCTCTCCACATAAAGTATATTCCTTCATTACAACAGGAATTTTCATGAAAATTTTATAATCTAAAGACTATTTTAATCTTATTGGAGGCGTCTGCTGCTTAGAATAATCTCACTGTATACTCTTTAGCAATGTAAATAATTATACTCCAATTTATACTCTGAATAAACATGAGTCACACAAAAAATCTGAATTATATTTGTATAAGCTAAGCTACTTACAGGCAGGTTAATCTGAATACAGATAACTGAGGAGTTTTTTTCATTGAATACAATAGTTGTAAATTTTTCTCATGTATATAAAGATGATCTAGAAACATCCCCAATACTCAGGAAAATACCAATGGAAGATGAATACTGGGTGGCTTATAGTATGCCAGAAGTGTTGGAAATAAGAAAGACGGGTTGGAGAACACTCAATCTAGCAAGATGTTGATAAGGAGATGGCTTGTCCCTGGTTGTCAATAACCTAGCATCTCTGACGAGCACTTGGGTTCACTCAAGCAATTACTGGACCAAGAGAAACAAAAATCTATACATGCTTTAAGCTGAAACTTCTTATTTTATCCTTCACTGTCAACTGTCAGGAGGAGTTGAGTAGAAATCACAGGCTACTCTGAAATTTGTAGGCAGACCACAAATACTCCTAGGATCAAGGTACTTAAAATTGAAAATCACTTAAGAAAACGCTATGCAATATATTAGCTCCTTTCTACCAGGTGAATTTAAGATACATTAATGTAATGGAATGGAGAAAGCCCTCCTCCTAGACAATGTCACAGCTCTGACATGAATGAGAGAGTAGGAGTAGAGTTATAAAACATCAAGACAACCCTATGTAACCACACCCTCAAACAATCTATGCATGCTTTAACTTCCTACTTCATCTTTCACTGTCAACACACAGAAGGGATTTTCTAGAAATCACAGGGTAATCCTTAAATTGCAGGCACACTGCAAATACTCCTAAAATAGTTACTTGAATTCTAAAGTCAGTCTAAAGAATTCCCTAAGAGAAGACCAAAAAAACTTATTAAATATTTTTACATTGTTTTTAATAGAACCACATATTTGTGGTATTGAAAAAGGTCCATTTAAAAACTGACTTTCCTGAACATGACATTATAAAGTTTTGCATTAGTTACTTCTCTATTTCTGTGATGAAACACCATGGTCAAGACAATTTACAGAAGAAAGCTCATTTGGGTTTATTGTTCCAGAGCATTAGAGCCCGTAATGGTGGAGCCAAGCATGGTGGCAGGAGTGATAAGAAAAGGGCTCATTTTGCATTGCAAGCACAAAACAGAAAGAGCAAACCAGAAAAAAAAATAGTGGGGCTCTTAAGGCTCATCTCCAGTGACAGAGATTCTCCAAGAAGTCTACACCCCCTAAGCTTCCCCAGATAGCACCACTAACTGGGACCAAGTGTCCAAATGCACAAGACTACATGGCACATCTCACTCAAATTCACTTCTTCACCCTCATAATAGCACAGTCATATCATAAAGCAAAATATATTTAGTTGAATTTTTAAAGTTCTCATAATTTTTCATTCGCAACATTACTCAAAAGTTCAAGTCCAGAGTCTCTTCTGAGATTCAAAGCAATCTCTTAATTTTAACCCCTTGTAAAATCAAAATTACACACTTCTAACATGTAAGGGCACAGAATATATATATCACTATTCCAAAAGGAAGAAAAAGGGCAATACCAAGATAATACTGTATCAAATTATGACTGAAAAATAGCAGAGTAAACATCAAATTCTCTAATGTCACTAACTGATGTACAAAGGCTTAGATATCTCTGCCCATCTAACTCTATTACCTGTGTCCTCTCTTGGGCTGGTTCCACACCTGAACTGCAGCTATCTTTCACAGGTATCTCATGAACCTGCCATTTCCAACATTTTAGGGTATCCACTACAAGGCAGGGTTCGTTTACACAGTTTCAAACAATTACCTTTCAGGGCCCCTTCCCTCTCAGAACCTCTAGATAGGGACTGCCCTACCACATTTACTTGTCCTCGACAGTAATGTGAACACAGGAAGATTCCACAACCTCTTCATCTTTCATGACATCACAAACCATCCCAACAATGACAACATTTAAAAGTTGAGCTGTTAGTTCGGGATGTACCTTGACCCCTTGATCTGCGTGAGCAGCAGCTTTTGACTGAGGTTGCTTTCCAGGAGCTGAAGAAATCACCTTATGCTTTCTGGACAAGCTGGTAGCTTAGCTAGATGAGATCTTGCCCTGAGAGCGCTGTCCCCTTTATTGAACTGCAGATCTGAATATCCTAAAGGCCCCAATCTCTTTAACAACTGCAATGTCTCTTACTGTACAAGTCTTGTTAACAACACTAAGCTTATCAGCATCCTTTGGTCTCTGTGATTTGTGTATTTGTTTCTGCATCCTTTGTTCTTTTTCATTGTAAAACTGCTTAGGAGTGGTTACAAATAAATATGAGATTGAGTTGATATTGAGCTGTGTTGCAATCTCTTCTGCTAATAAAATGAGTTCATTACTTTTAAATCTACCCTCAGACAAGTTCTTAGGGCATGGGCAGAAAGCAGCCAATTCTATGCCCAAATATCACAGGAACAATCTATAGTCCACTCGCTAATATTGTTAAACTCTGAAACATCTTTAGCTATGCCTGGACAGTCCATATAGCTTTCTGTACTACTGTCTTCCAAGCTTTTACTAGATTGGCCCTATTAAGCCCTATTTGCAGCTTTAACCAGTGGTCTTATCCAAAGTTCCATAGTTTTCCATGTTCCTCCAGAAACCAACATGGTCAGGTTCTTCACAGCAATAACCTATTCTCTGGAACCAATTTCTGTATTAGTTATTTTTCTGTTGTGATTAGACACCATAACCAAGACAACTTATAGAAGAAAGAGTTTATTTGGGATAGTGGTTCCAGATGATTAGAGTCCCACAGTATGGAAGCAGGAATAGAAAGTGAAGGGTTCACATCTTGAACCATAGACACAAAGCAGAAGGGTCATACTTGAAATGGCACAAACATTTAAACTCTCCAAGCCCTCCTCCACTGCAAGGCCACAATTTCTAAGATTCCCTAAACACCATGGCCAACTGGGACCAAGTGTTTAAGTACCCAAGAGTATGGAGTGATTCAAACCATCACAGATAATATTATATTATTTTCTTAGTTTTTCTTATGAAGAGATATTTATATAAGGTCTCTTTCACTCAAAGGCCAGCATGTTATATAAGTTTTCTCCATTTTGCATTTGCTTTAACATTAAACCCTAGAGCTCATATCATTTTAGTTCATTTATTGCTTTCAGTACTATGCACATAGTAATTAGACCTATAGATTATATCAGATTTAATCTCTCTCACAATTAGATATTGAAGCTATAAGTAATCTCTTTGATCAAAAGAATAATGTAATAAACCCTTGTGCATCTGATGTGTTACCCATATGTAAGTATTTCTGTAGGACACAGAGAGACCCAGAAGTAGAATTGCTATAGCAAGAGATATAGCCGGGCAGTGGTGGCATATGCCTTTAATCCTAGCACTTGGGAGGCAGAGGCAGGCAGATTTCTGAGTTCGAGGCCAGCCTGATCTACAGAGTGAGTTCCAGGACAGCCAGGGCTATACAGAGAAGCCCTGTCTCAAAAAACAAAAAACAAAGAAAGAGAGAAAGAGAGAGAGAGAGAGAGAGAGAGAGAGAGAGAGAGAGAGAGAGAGA
>JANHMN010000003.1:154496086-154542973 GCA_030674055.1 Rhabdomys pumilio
AGAGAGAGAGAGAGAGAGAGAGAGAGAGAGAGAGAGAGAGAGAGAGATGCAATGATCAGTTTAAGAGAATAAAATGGGTTCTCACTCACCCTTCACTTTTCACTGAGACAAGAAAGAAGAAGGATTTTTATTAGTGTTCAAAGAAATGCTCAAAATAGCTAGTACTAACTAATCTGTTCTCTAGGGAAAAAACTTGATTATTTTGTCTTAACAAGTTAGGTGGCAAAACTTAGCATGTGTTCAGACTACGCTTGAAAGTCTTACCTCACAGTGCTCTCGATAAAGACTCTGTAGTGACTTGATATCCTCAAAGGTAGTACCATCTGGCAGAGAAGAGATTTCAACTTCTCCAAACTCTGGAAGTGCTCGAGATGCATCTGTTACCATGACAACACAACAGAAAAAAAACTATTGTGGATGGTGTCAATTACAGATTAATGAGGAAAATTTTCAGAAGACTAAAAAGAAAAGAAAAGAAAATGTAGAGATCAAAGGGCCAAAGATCACTGACTTTCAAATTAATATTTTCTAGCCAGACTTAGTAACATTTTCAGCATATAATGCAAGAATGAATAGAGTATACTTGTGAATTTTGTATGAACTAAGCTTGACTCTAATTAAAATGGGCATCGGATAGGCTCTTAGTAAAAGAAAAACCACCTGAGCTTGCCAGTAGGAATTTTAATATTTTTTTTATTATGCTATCCAACTACATAAAAATAAACATAGCCTTAAACTCATTATACTCATACTTTTTAAATAATCATATGACAAAAGCTATAAAACTAATAGCCCAAAGTACAAAACTAACATTAAATTAAAAACATTAATTTAATTTGACGGATGATGCTATCCTGTAATCAAATTATGTCTCACAATATGAACATGGTATCAGTGACTGCAGCATAAGTCTTCTGAGGATGACATCTACACCAACCTGCTCTTCTGGTGACTACCTTCCCCAACACACTTCTGCATTCAATTGCTGTTGCACAGAAACCTCATTTAGCCCTCTCTTGACGACACTGTAATTTACAAAGCACACATTCTTTCTTTTTTCTCATTGGTCCTGGACAATTAGAAATGTACTACGGTATGTTTTTTTTTTTTTTTTTTGCCATAAATTCAAAATTAAATGAAGAATGGTATTCATTTTTAAGCTTTAGGAAATATAAAATGTTTTGCATTCCTCGAATATCAAAGCTAATTACAACTACAAAATTAAAAAGTAATATTGTTTTTAAAGCTCAATGGTCAACTATGTTATATCTGAGCACTTTGGTTTAGAAAATGCTGCCCTAACAGTTTCAAGCTCAGAAGTTTTCTAACTTGAAAGTCTATTCCTTCTGTTTCTCTTAGCAACTCACATAAACACACACCCATGCACACACACACACACACACACACACACACACACACATCAGACATACATGCACACATACACACACAGACACACATGCATACACAAGAAAACACACATGCATACATACATACACACAGACACATATACACATGTACGCACACACAGACACACATACATGCACACAGACACACAAACACATACATATGTATACACATACACTCTGATAGCATCTCTTTATCTTGACCCACTGCTTGGAGACCATGTATCCTCATCTATGGAATAGCTGTCAACTCAACTGCCACTTTTGTTCCTGAGCTCTAGCATAAATATCTAAGTGTTCAAATTCTACTTGTAAACACTTTCAGTGAGAAAAAATGTGTATACTTTCTATAAAATTATAAAAACAGGAAGCACTGCAATTAATTTAAAAAGAATAAATAATTTTTCTAACATATAGATATGCAACTCTGTATACAGGAAATGAGAATTCTTTTGGACTTGACATTATTTCTGAAGTAAATACACAACATGATTTTGATCACAGAAGCCAACTGTAATATAAACTCTTGAAAACACTTGATTTCAAAGCACTGAGATTTTAAGGCAAATGCATTCAAGATTCCATATAGCTTAATATTTCAAAAGAGATGAACCAGAACTATCATTTAATGTCATAGTTTCAGTACCAAATCACCTCCCCCTTTATATGGAGTTAACATCTGATGACATTCTACTCAGAAAAGAGACTACTATTGTTCTCTTCAAAATCCTAATAGCAACTAATATGCATTACACCTTAACATACCTAAAAACTGTTGATGATGTTGACTTTGGGCAATTACAGTTTGCTCAACAGATGTGCCTGTCTGTTGGCCACTTCCTGTGAAACCATCTGCAACCCCATCCACTTTCTGCATAGGCTTGTACCTAAAAATATTAGACGGGAAACAGACAAACAAACCAAATTATTCCTTGCTTTATTACACTACCCAAACTTTTAAGGCGTTCAGTTTTAATCTAGTTCCATCAATGTCAAGATAGTTGTTGAATGTTTCTTCTTCATACACTTATGAAGTTCTGTGTAGACATTTTTTCCCAATTGTGAAATGAAAGAGAGAAGGGCAATCAGAAAGAAATTCATCTGTGAAAGTCCAGAAATTGATGTAAGAATGAAATAACTGTGAGGCATTTCTTTGGACAGCAGAGGCAAAGATGCATGTACTAGTTGTAGTACATGTTATGCATATAACTTGCAGTGGCCACTGGCTTAAGGTGCAACATACAAATACATTGGAACTTCATTCTAAACCAAGATCAAAGAGTTTACAAAGAAATGTCAATGGAGGGCTTTCAGTTAATAGATTTAAAATAGGATCCATCGAAAATCTCATGATCCTGCTCTTCACAGTTCCTAAAGCCTCGTATGCATCTTAACATAGTCATCTCCCTTGACTCTTAACAACTACACATACAAAGGCCAGAAGCTCCAGTACGCAACCAAACAAGAAGTTGTCTATAAACCTAGTTTACCTAATTACATGTTAGAGAACTCAGGGTACGGTTTAGCTCTCAGTGTTGGGATATTTGACTAGCAAGTACAAGGCCCTGAGTTTCCCTGAAGAACAGGGACAATTGTCATATGTATAAAAAGTAATCAAAGTCAGAGAACTTGTAAGTTCTACTTCTAAACTTTATGTACATTCTTTGCTAATAAAATAAAGAAAATGTGCTACAGTGGCTAAGGAACAGACTTCTTGGAGGTCAAACATTACAACCATCCCATCACTATCCTACCAGCACCATACCACCAGCACAACCATCACCACACAACCATCACCACACAACCATCACCACACCACCTTTACTACCAGCAGCACTACCATCACCACCATTACTACAAGCACCAGCATCATCCCAACACCACCAGTACCGCCATCATTGCCACCATCACAAGTGTTACACCACCAGCACAAGCATCAGCACTGCCAGCATCAGCACCAGTACTACCACCAGTATTAGCACCAGCAGCACAAACATCGCCACACCACTACACCATCCTTACCATCAGCACTACTAGCAGCGCCACTATCACCACCATCAGATCAGCACTTCCACACCACCACAAACATTAGCATGGGCGTCCAGGAGCCGCTGCAAATCTCCCAGACAAGCAAGCACAGACTATATGTGCACTGGTTATGTATTTTTTTCTTTTGCTCAGAATGTACATTTTTTTTATTTCCCATATTAAACACACACACACACACACACACACACACACACACACACACGCACACGCACGCGCGCGCGTGTACGCACAAAACCTATGGGTCTAACCTAGTTCCTCTGCATATATATTATGTTATGAATATGTAGTTTGGTGTTTTTGTGAGATTCCTAATGGTGTGAGCAAGGACTGTATCTGACTCTTGTCTGCCTTTGGGACCCTTTTCCTCCTACTGGGTTGCTTCTTCCAGCTTTGATGTGAGAACACGTGCCTGGTCTTATTGCAACTTGTTATGCCATATTTGGTTGATGTTCCTGGAAGGCCTGCGCTTTTCTGAGAAGAGGTGAAGAGGGTGGATCCAGGAGAAATGGAAGGGGGTGGCAGACTGTAGTTTGGATGTAATAAATAAGAAAAGAATAAATTTTTAAAAAGAGGGATCAATGTGTTTTTGCTAACAAATGAGGCTTTGTTAGTTTTGACAGTGATCTACAAACTGAGAAAGTTCTAGAAGGATATGTTAATCGTTATTATCCCTGACGATAGAAATTGCTGCTAGAATTTTGTTTTATATTTGCATGTTTTCTCTTGTTTCTTATGTCAGAAAGTAGCAAAATACTATGCAAAATGAGGGTAATGAAAATAAAGAATTGTAATAAAAATGCACAAAAAACAAAGATCATAAAGCTTAGTATCTATCATTAAAGTGTTTGTCTTTCCATCCCTCCATTTCTAACTACTAATTTTTAAAAAAGGAACTTAGTATTTTCACTGAGGAGTTTCACCCTTATGCTAACTCCTTAAATCAACTGATATGTGGTCATTATGAATGTTAAAGCACCTAATACATGAAAAGAATACATTTAAAAGATGTCTCCATTCAGTCAAAAGGTAGTACATGATTGGACCTAGTGAACACCATATGAGCAATTCTTAGATGGCTTGAAGAAATGATTCAATAATTGAACAAGAAAGTAAGGGGACAGAGGATGAAACAGGGCAGAACAAACTTAGAGCTTTAGTGCTATCTCCTTTAAGAACAGAATTTAAGTTGCCGTTCTCTAATGATAGAAGAGAAAACGCAGGCCTGTGGCCATACTCAGAATCAGGAAAAGTACTGTGACGCTCCAAGACTGCCACTTCTGATGCTGTTCTTCCCAGCAGGTCATGAGAGAGTTGAGAAGCTTTTCCTGACAGGTGTGCTGTATGCATGTGTGGGCAGTAGTGGGTTGGCCGTTTTGTGTAGCAGACTTGAATGATTTCATGAGGAAAGTTTTGTTTCCTCACTGATTAGTTCAAAGTTTAATCTAAATTTAGCTGAAAATTTTTTAGGCACAAAAAATCATATTAATAATAAAATAGGAAATTTCTTTAACAATGTTTACTCATGGTTAAATGTATTATCTTAGATGAAATGGTTAAATTTGAATGATTTAATCTGGCAATATTTCCTATAGATTCAGTTATTAAGCTTTAGTATTGGTTTATGCAGTGTCTATAATTTTGTCTAACTATTTTTCATCATGTTCTTTTTATTCTACGCAGCACTGGGTCTTACTGACATGAGTATGAAAAGTGAAACTTAACCTGAAAAGAAACGATAGCTATTACTCTTAGATTGCACATTTTCTAAGTATACATGCGATACACAGTAGTCAACCTTCACAAAAGGCTCAGCAAATCTCTCACTTAAAAGCAAAATTATTTGCTCCCTTGGAAAGACAGAGTTGGCCAATATCATAGGCAGTGGAAGACTCTAAAAGAAAGGGGCATTACATCTTTTTATGAAATCAAACCACAATGAGTTACAATTAACACATGACTGTGTAATAATAATACCATTGAACTAGAAGCACTAATTAGGTTACAATATTATGTGGGAGATATAAAACATATGAAAAGAAGCTTATGGGAGGAAAAGAGTTAGAGAAAAATATTCTAAAAATACTTTCAGTCAATACTTAGAAAAAAAAAGAAACCCAGAAAATACAGAACTAGGAAATGAGCATTTTCATTATAATTAGAACAATAACAATAGCAGAATAAACAGTGGGTTGAAAGACAAGCAAGAATGTCTTTCATGTACTTATCTTTGGTAGTAATACAAACTGTATAAGCCAGAATTTTTTTTGAAAGCTAATTTCTTTTTATTCTCCGAGAACTTAACATGTAAGTACAATGTGTTTGATCAAATCCATCCCTCATTCACCATGAAGCTTCCTCCCAGAGCTTCCATCCATACTAAAAATATGTAGCTAAAAAACCCAACTTCACTGGCAATTTTTATAGATTTTTATTTACATTTCAGATGTTATCCCCTTTCCCCATTTCCTCCCCCCTGCCATAAACCCATTATCCCATCACCTCTCCTGCTACTTCCATAAGGATGTACCTCCACCCATCCACCCACAGCCCTCTTGAGCTCCCCACACTGGGGCATCCAGCCTTCACGGGACCAAAGACCTCCTCTTCTACCAATGCCTGACAAGGCCATCCTCTACTACATATGCAGCTGGAGCCATGGGTCCCTCCAAGCATGTTCCCAGGCTGGTGGTTTAGACCCTGGGAACTCTTCCCATGGGGCCACAAACCCCTTCAGACCCTTCAGTTTTCTCTCTACCTCCTCCACTGGGGATCCTATGATCAGTTCAATGGTCAGCTGCGAGCACCCGCCTCTGAGAGAGCCTCTCAGGAGAAAGGTATATCAGGCTTCAGTCAGCATGTACTTCCTAAGCCAGAAATTTTTGAGCCTTAGGCTAAAAGGTCTGGGAACAAATTCTGGCAAAGGTTTGTGTCAGTGATGAATGGAAGATGGCTCATGGCCAAGAGGGCTCTTGTGAACAAGGATGCATAAAGAACATCTCTGAAGTACTAACTTTTGCTCTCTATGCTGTGTCTAAAGCAATAACCACAGTCACATATTCACTGTATTACTGTCTGGCATTTAGTCACTCCTTGGAAGACATCCTCAAAGTTGGAAATTTTGTATTCAGGAGGCCCAGTTCATTTTCTTGATTCTAAGGAAATATAGATCGATTACCTTAGTTGTGTGGGTTTCCCCAAAGCAGGAACACCAAGACAGTCACACTCAACAGAAGCTAAACAAATACTCATGATTGCTGATTCTTACTTGAAGAGATGGCTAAGGATGATATTTACTGGTCATTCTGAAGCTTTATCATCAATATCTAGGATGTTACGCACAAGAGCCTAGCCTTACTCAACATCTACTAAACGATGTCTTTGAGAGTGGGGCTTGGAGTTGGTTTTACTCCTAAAAGATTTCCTGAGTAGCTTGCACAGACCTAGTCCATGGGAACTTCTTATTACAAAACAGACACCTTTAATCACATGTTGTAGAAATATACCCAACATTAGACAGCACACATTCCCCTAAAACCACATAAATTTTAATTTTTCCTATAATATACACAAATTTTAAATGAAAACCGTATCCTCCAAATTTTTGAGTATCTTTTACTCTCCAAATTATTTCTAGGTTAAGTTTTCCCATCACAGACCCTTAGGGCTGTTGAGTTATGCATGCTCATAGGAGAGACCTGCATTTTATTAAAGGAGGCAATAGCTCTTGGTTTCAAAATTAGCAAGGAGCAAATGATCATTTTAACAGCTTGCAACTCCATGGGAAATCAGAGCGAACATTGTTAATGATTAAGAAATGAAAGACACTCTGATGTCTTAATAACTGAGTGTATGCTTGAAACCTGTCACTAACAAGAAAATTTGGAAAACTGTTAGGAATCTCCCCCCATGAGGTTAGCTGTAGCTGTTATTTGGGACTTGAACAGCTGTGTTCTACTGTAGAAACAGTATTCTGTCAATAATCTCACAAGCACAGACACTGAAAAAGTCCAGTGGAAGGCAAAGAGCATTACATATTCACCATTACTGGAAAGAGTTTTCAACACACCAAATGAAACATTTGAAGAAGTCCTTTCAAAGCAGCTGAAAAATGCCCAAGTGAAAGGCAATGCCACTATATAGGCAGGTATTATTTGTATTTATGAGTCATGAAAGTACAAAACTAACCTGCACAAACAAATAAAAAATGCTCACTTAATAATAACAAGAGGCTAGAATTTTCAACTTTAGTGGGGTCTTGTAATTCTCTTTAGAAAAACTATCTTAGATTGATAATGGAAATGAGCCAAGTGACATAAACACAGATGAATCAGAAGAAAACAGTCAATGTGAGAAGGTCCATTATTTATGAATAGTAAATGAGTCTGCAATATCATTAAACATCAAAGTGACCCATAATATCAACCATGCAGACTCAAGGTAGGGTTCATTGTATTCTTGGTAACTCAGAATATTTGGCTATTCACTAGTTTACATTTGCAGTTATGCAAGAAAAGAAAACAAAGTAAGTTCAAATGGAGTCGTCTCAACCAAGAGTTAATGATGTGGTCCATTTGTTCTTTACTGAATGTGTTCCTGTAGGTGCTGAGGAGGTGATGCTGAAAGAGGCAAGTCTGAATTCCTGGATTTCTTTGCTAAGCCCTCTTAGCACAGCAGCTTACACACTTAGAAGCAAGGAACAGTGATATAGAGCGTGTGTGTGTGTGTGTGTGTTGTGTGCATGTGAATGTATGCAGCATTTCTTTTGTTTTTCTGTTTTGTTTCTCTGTTTCAGAGATCCTAAAAATATACCTCCCACTTCTTTATTCAGAGAATCACAATCCTGTTCCACCTGATGTCAACAAAAAGTAAAAGCATCTAAGGCTCTGTCTAGGAAAAAATAAATTGCTGTGATTCTTCTCTAAAGGACAATTAAATGGGTTTTCTTTTAAGTAAATTACAATATAATTTCCAGAAGAGCTCTATCATATAAAATGAGATTACAGAGCATTCATTATAAAGTTTAATAAACACTTAGCAGAGTTCTAGGTGGTGAGTGACTATGACTATTTATTAGACGTTGTGTACATTTCTTGAGTTCAATTCATGCTCGAGGAGAGGTTCTTTACAATCCTCTTGACTTCAGTGGAACATGGGATAATGACATCATGAGCTATTACAGTGGTGTACTAATGATAACTACTTCAGCAATCAGTATCAGGGTTCCTCAATGTCATCTCAGACCAAATCACACACTTATCAGAGAAGTTGCTCACTTAAGACTTCTGTCACTCTTACCTGCCTCAAGGGAATGACCCAGACCTCCAAATTTAGCTTTGTAATAATCCCAGAGAATTTGTGGCCCAGGGAAGTATGATGAACTACTAACATTGAGCAAAGCTGGGAACTACTGGACTTGAAGAACAGAGAAACAAGCCACACCCACTACACTTTCAGGGTGTGTTTTTTCTCCTACAAAGTAGCAAAGGATTACAAAAGAGTTTTCTGTAGTGCATATAACAGCAAAGTACCATGAAGAAGAATAACACTTCAATGTTTCCAGATTAAAATATTTTATTTTTTTCACTTGAACTCTAATATGACAGTTTTTTAGATGTTTCCATTTTTAGATGAAGAAACTGAGGCTTGAGGTGCTGAGATCATCTAAATCTGTATGATCCACTTTACATGCAACTTGTTTCACTTGTCCTAAGTTCCTGACATTAAGAAAGCTCTATTTGCAAACGTCCTTGGATATCTGAAGTATACGTAGCCTTGCTGTCCCCCTTTCCACAACAGCTCTCTTGTCTTTCCTTAGTACCATAAAGGCTCTATCTTTCTGACTCCTTTTCCTAGCAAGGGACCATGTGAATGCAGAGATGACACATTTCCCCCTTAATTAAAACATCCTCACTACACTGTGCTTTTGTCTTGTATTTCATGTGCATTTTTGGAAAAGGTCCCAATAGGTGGTTGATGCTGTGCTCAAGCTTGGAACCATTCTTTTGCCTCACTCTTCCATGTGAGAGGAAAAGGGAAAGAGATGATGAGGGATGGAGGAAGAAAGAGAAGGCAGTCATGAGCCTTCATACTCCATTATGAACTTTTTTTTGTAAGTGCATGGTTTAAGTTACCTGTATCTTCAAGAACAGAATTTATACAAGTATGAAGATAAGGGTGGATTCTTGTCCAGGTAGCTATATGGTGAATTATCTATCCTATGTAGACACTGTTTTCTTGTAAATTGATTTTTTTCTTTCTACCCTTGTTCATCTTATGCTTATGTTCATGTGATGTTAGTATTCTGTAAGCAACTGACAACTACATGAAATTGTTCAGAAATGATAAATTTTAATATTTTGAGAGTGGACACCAGGATCAGGAATGGTCAGGCATACTGTCAAAACATATGGTTTCTCTCTACCAGTTCTGAAACAAAGATACAAAAGAATAGCTAAAATATATGTGCCAACATTTCCTATGGATTTCTTTAAGTGCTGAAAATTATCCCTCTCCTTTTGCTCCTTGATAGCCTACTTTATGTGTTGTCTAAGTTAGGGGGGAAATCAGTGCATGAGTACATTTCCTTAAAAATTGGAGTCCACTTCATTCAAATGTAGTTTTCTTTTAAAAGAAACTATTTTACATAAATGTCTCCTTTTTCCTACCCACACCTGACACTACTTTCAGAGGAGTTTATGGCATTTTGGTACCCTGCCTCTGATCAGCAGAAGAACAGCAATAAGGGGTGCTGAAGTACCTTAGCTCACTGCCCTTCACTGAAGCTCCACAGGCTACGACACCCATGAGGAAGTCCCAAGGAAACACATGACCCTGACTACTTGTAATTTTGTTGTGTTAATAACTATATCCCACGACTGCCTTTGAATCAAGCAGGCTCTGCTCTGCTCTGATCATTTATTTTAGGTAAATGGTTTGAAGATAGATTCATCTCTCAAGTATGGGAAAATATGGACTCTGTGACATCTGCTTCTCAAACATAATTCCTTTTCATTTATGTCTTGTGCATGGCTACACTGTGTATGGCTATGCTATGATTGGCTATGCTCTGTATGGCGGCCTTGAAGCATCTGATTTACACAGACGTGGAAATTGTCTCTACTATCCTATCAAGTTTTCAAAGTAGATATATAAAACTGAATGCTCAAACTTAAATTATCAAAATAATAAACACACATACTTGACTTTTAATTATAAATGGAACTATAAGTTCAGTCAATAAATCATGGGATATTTAATCCGAATATACTGAACTGTTAAATATCACTACCTGTTATTAAATATTTTAAACCTTCTACACACTATTTGTAGTTTAACAAGAGAGTACATTTTCTTTATGAATTTTAATTTCATTAGAATAATTTGAACCTTGAAATTATCCAGATATTTAAAAAATATACTCAGGAAGCAGAGACAAGCAGATTCCTCAGAGTTTGAGGCCACCGCGGCCTACAGAGAGAGTTCCAGGACAACCAGGACTAAAGAGAAACCCCTGACTTGTATTACAAAATAAAACATTTCAGATAAATGCCAAAAATAATTATTTTTCATTATTTCAACAAATTCTCTTAATTTGACCCTTACATCTAAACTCAAGGTAAGAGACGGTGTGCAGTGGATATGCCCGGTCAGGACGGTGTGTGTATGTCCGGTCAGGACGGTGTGTGTATGCCCGGTCAGGACGGTGTGCAGTGCATATGCCCGGTCAGGACGGTGTGTGTATGCCCGGTCAGAACGGTGTGTGTATGCCCGGTCAGGACGGTGTGTGTATGCCCGGTCAGGACGGTGTGTGTATGCCCGGTCAGAACGGTGTGTGTATGCCCGGTCAGGACGGTGTGTGTATACCCGGTCAGGACGGTGTGCAGTGGATATGCTCTGTCATCAAGCTGAAGCCTCTTGGGTATAGCAGTGCAAAGGCTGAGTACTCAGCTAGAACACTGCTGTCATTCACTGGGTGCCATTGCAAGAGCAAGCCTCTAGCCAGGCATGGTGGCACATGCCTTTAAGCCCAGCCCTTAGGAGTCAGAGGCAGGTGGTCTCTGAGAGTCTGAGGCTACCCTGGTCTGCATAAAAGTTACAGGTCAGCTGGGACTATATAGTGAGACCCAAATCTAAAAAACAAGCAAACCAAACAACAAAAAGAAAATCAAACAAAAAAAATAAAACAAAACAAAAAACAAAAAACCAAAAAAACACTACCAGGAGAGAAAACAAAATCTATTGTATCCAGTCCATCTTCAGTATGCTAATGCTCTTTGTTGATAAGAAGGCAGAATACTCAAGACACTGATACACTGATACTGATAGACTTTACTAATAGAATAAGAATTTTATATCTCCATAAATATGCTCACATTGGGCCTTTTTCTTGCAGCAATTATCACCACCTGTAGATGTGTCTTTGTGTATACACACACACACACACACACACACACACACACACACACACGATTCTAACCTTTACAGCTCTGGAGTCTGTTTATAGGAGATAATTCAGAAAAAAGAAAGGAAAGAAAAGAAAAATTAAACAAACAACCTTTACTTACCTAATTCAGGCTTTTTATAGAGACTGTCTTTTGGAGATTTACATTCACACAAGCTTACTAGATTTCCTCCCAGATAAATCACAGGAAGAAACTGGCTTTATTTGTCTAAGGCACAATTTCTCAAGCTTCTGTTAGTAATTACATTTGAATATGTTATTTCTAAATCAAGCTTTCTTGATTTCACCATCATCTACTGTGTTTTGCTGCTAAGTTGGGGGCAGAGAACACAGAAGAAAGTAAGTGCTATAAATTCTGTTCTTAATAAGTGGAAAAATAACCAAAAACTTAAGTTCATAACAGTTTATTATAACATAGAAACTACTGCTACCACATAAGGTACTAATACATATTTGATTGTGTTTTCTTCAGTCCTTTAAATCCATCTTCTACCTACAGATTAAAAAAATAATAGCTAGTGATTAAAAACAAAACTGCGAATCTGTGTGTTTTTGCCTTAACCTGCGTTGCTGGGCCAGGACATACTGGATATCGTGACAGTGCTGAAACTACTTGACAAGAGCTCTTACCTCCAGCTTTTTCCCATTAGATATGTCTTGCTCCAAATCAAATAGTCATCTCTCTAAAAAAGTCAAAATTTCATTCTTTTGCTTAAAAGCTTTAAATAGCTTTAAAGTTATTTCTATACACAAACCCCTCAAAATTAATTACCTGCAAGTAAAACTAACTCCCTTAATGTGTGCCTCAAACTGCTGTCTGTAGACATTGCTTCTTTCACTCTCTACTCAAGCATCTTTGCAACTCTACTCATGCCGTAACAACTTATCCAAACCACAGGCCACTGGCAACCTCACCTTTACTTCCATTTGCTTATGAGAACACTTCCCTCCTACCTAGAGAGTCCTTTTTTTTTCTCACTCCTAGTCCCTACTCAAACAGCACTTTCTCTATGAAGGTTCCTAATCCTCGGTCTCCCAGGGCTTGTTCAATACTCTGCATTCTACAGTTCTTTGATATACATTGAATTTGGGCACAAGACATTACATTACTTTATTCCCCTCATACCTCACACACCTTGTATTTTCAAAGGTAAAGACTATGTTTTACCCTTGAATTTAGGACCCAGCTCATAGTAGGCCTTTAATCAGTGTCTCTTGACCAGATGAAACCCTATTATGTGATGTTGTCTTTCTATGACTTAAAACTCATGGTACTACACTAGTGTGGAGGAGATCTTGCGTATTCACATAACTCCTTAGAATAACAAAGAACCCAAGAAACCATCCCTTCTTCCGAGTACTTCTACTTCAGTAGGAAAGGACAGTTACAACTACAGAGCATAAGTAAGCTAGACTGGTAAAGATGCTGACTGGAGGGCTCTTAACAATAGTGCGACGGGCTGTATATTCCACTTAAGCTTTGTGAAAACATGTCTGCTAATGCTTTGATTGTCAAGGATTATGAGTACAGATCAGACAGAGTTGGTTCTTCAATTCCAAGACTTATAATTCTGGCATCCATGGATTTTTCCCATCTATCTTCTGATTCACTCATCCACCCATGCATGTAAGATCTCTTAAAGCTCTAAGGTTTTTGTTGGTGAAGATTAGATTCCAAAGAAATGTAAGAAGTCCCAAAGATCCTACGAGAACTCAGACGTTGTCAGAAAAAATTAGCTGGCATGGCCAAGATGGCTCACAAGGTAGAGCTGCTTGCTGTGCATACCTGATGAGCTGCACTGGATGAAGCCCATGGTGGAAGGAGAGAACCAAATCCCGAGATTATTCTGACCTCCACACACCTACCTTCACAAATATATCTCACACATGCATACCTCTCTCCCCCCTCTCCCTCTCTCTTTCCTTCTTTCTGTCTCTTAGACATTGTCTCCCTCTCCCTGTCCCTCTCCCTTTCCCTCTCCCTTCCCCTCTCCTTCTCCCTCTCCCTCTCTCTGTCTCTCTCTCTCACACACACACATTTGCATATGCAATAAATAAAACTTAACAAAATTTTGAAGGATGTTAAGAATAGCATGGCTCAAGGATACTAAAATCAAATTTCTCCAAAGGAGCTTTCTGCCTAGATGTACTGCTTGATCTCTGTGTGCCATTACCCTGTATGAACAGTAGTTTTGGGTATCACATTTAATTTTAAGAGGGTCCAACACGTTGAAGACTAAATTATTTTTTAAAAAACTGAGAAAGGGATCATTGAAATTCTAAATGATATTTTAACACGATTCACAGCAAAGGCATGTCAATAGTAGCATCCCTTCCTGTGTGTTCGCTCGTTCCGTTTGCTCAGAGATAAGGAGACCTCTGAAGTTACTGCGAATATAGCTCTTACACAACAACAACTTGGATTATACCTTTGCTTCTGTTGCATGGGTTGCTGCCTCATAGCCATGTACTGCATATCTTCTTGTAGTCGGTTAAGAGGAGAGTCTGGCTTCACTCGAATCCCATAGTAATGGTACTTGGAGTTTCCTCTTCACAAAAGAACAATAAATATGGAAACACGAAAAGTCAGCAAAACTAACATTAGCCATTAACTTTACACAGAAAAATTGAGTTAAAACATTATACCAACATTTCACACTTATAATTTACCTTTTCTGGATACCTGCTATGTTTCTATAGTGACATTCCAGATCAAAATAAGATTCCAAAATAATCACCTGAAGACCTCAAGGGTAAATAGTTTGTTTCACTTAAATATTCACCAGATAGCCCATTTGTCCCACTCACATTCATTTATTTTTAATATGTATTTCAAATTTAATTTAGAAGGTAATTTAGAAGGTTGAGCCAATCACAGTTCATCCACAGCACAAATCACTGTACACTAGAGAGCAATTTTCCATAAACACAGAGGGGGGGAAAAAAAACAACTTGATTCTGTAGTCTTGGGCTAATTTTAGAAACAATGATATAATATTATTATGTTATATAATAGTTTATTTTTAATATTTTTAATTATACAAAAGAAAAAACTACTTAATATATTTCTTTTAAAAACATTTTATTATTCTCTGCTTTTATTGATTCATATCTGTTGATTACTAATTAGATATAGCATAAAAGACTGGGATATGTTCCTGTAAAAATGGTAAGGTCCTCTTGGAATAAAATTTTTGTAACTTCTTCAGAAATAAAAAATTCCATGCTTGATATTAGAAATGGTAATTTTTATTCTGAATGAAACTTGCAAATTCTTGTAAAAATAACATTTTAAATATGTAAGTTCTTACAGAGAAATCAGTTTTTAACAAGTCTATATATAGCAGTATGTCTGTGAGCATTCTTCCAATTTTTATTTCATTTACAAAAAGAAATGCAAGTGGTGTATGGATTAAATATTTTTAATGAAAATGGATAATTTTAATTCCAAAACTAACAAATGTACATTAGATCAGCCATATATTTGAAGAGATATTAAGATAATCAAATCCCTATAATTTCAAGAAAATGAAATAGAAATGAAAATGTAATACCTTCAACTTGAGAGATTAGCTATTGTTTACAAAACCCACTGAACTTAGAGCAAAAGCCTATAACAAAACTTACCCAATCCACACCATATAGCATTCTAAACAAACCAGAGGATATTTGGAGTAAAGGGAAGGGTACAAAGCAGGAGCCACTAGTCATGGGAAAACACATAAATCCATGTTCCTACTCTTAGGCTCAGTTTCTTACAAATTAGCATTGTGATTGGAGTTGTGGGAGGAAGTTCTTTCTATCTCAGCAGGAATGGCCTGAGAAGAGAAGCACACCCAGGGTCACCCTCAGCTGGATTTAATCCCTTTGAACAAGGGATCTATCACAAGGTGCCCTTTAAATTGCCCTTGATAGAAATGCAATGGCCTTATTTGCTCTTTGTCTACTTAAGGGCTAAAAGAGGTTTGCTCTGGTTTGGATAATTTCACTAGACAATTCTGTTGACAGATAATGCTTGCACAGAATGTTCACTTAAAAACCAACCACATGGGATTTCATCTGCCTCTTGATTTGTACTGATTTTTCTTTCAACCCTTGGAATAGGAGTGAAAAGTGGAGAGCAGGTTCCACAGCAGTCTCTGAACTCTGACCCCGCACCACCAGCTTTCTCTATGAGCATCCTTCCCGTTCCCAAACACTCCAATGGTTTAAACTCAACCCATAGCATGCATTCCCTTCGTAGTCCTTTAGGCTTTCCTTTCTGGCTCAATTGCAAGCACCTCTCATATTGGGAAGTGAAAGGAAAAGCTTCAGTACTGCAGAGTGCACTTGTAGAATATGGATTCTACTCATTCACACACCCAAACAACTCCAATTTTGTCCCTTTCTATTTTAAAGATGTGTTGGAAAAGAGCTTCCAAATAGGACCCATTGAAATCTTTTCAGTAACAAAAGCAGTACAACAATACAGCTATTAGAATGTTGACTAAAGCCTAGAGTTTCAAAACACTGGCACTATATATGTAACTACTGAGCCATCAGTGAGGAGATACTAGGTTAGGTTCCTAAGTATTTTCCTGGTTTTTGTTGTTGTTGTTGTTGGAGGTGGGGAGGGGAGGCACCAGTGCAGATAGTAGAGAAACAAAAAGTTCTTTTTTTTTTCCCAAAGGAATAAAAGCGAGTTTCTTCAGTCTGAATAGACAATTACATTCTGCAATTTAAAGTACACTACCGTTTGAAGTACCGGCAGAAGAATATGGTTGTGAAAGAACTGAACCTCTGGCAATCTGAAAGTTGCACGCTTGCTTCAAAGCAAGAGAAAGGAAAAATGCACAGTTCAAACACAACCAACTCTTCTAAAACTAACACAGTGATGAGGCTCTGGGCATAGTGCCCCAGAATATGGTAGTTGGCATTAGAGAAAGCAGCAGAAACGGGTCCTGGAGAGTAGAATAAATTCTCTCACTTGTGAGATGGTGATAAACACAGCTGATTGTCCTTGGTAAATTGGATTTAGGACCCTCATGCCAAAGAGGCCCTTCCTGCATCAGGACAAAAGAGTATTATTTCCTCTGAGGAAACAGCAATGGAGTCTGCACGAGGCTTTCCTGGGCCACCCTTCAGACTTCATACTATTATAAGTTTAGATGATACCACCTTGTCCAGTCATGCTTCTCCAAAGTGTCTACTTCATTTGGATTAGCAAAAAAAAAAAAAAGAAAATCACAATTTTCCATTTCTTTGACTCTTTATATATAAAAGTATCACATTCTATAAAACTTATACTACAGAAATCACTCCATACTAAATTTTAATTTTCAACTTGGGTAATCTGAGAAGAAAGCCCCCACTGAGAAATTGCCTAGATCAGACTGGCCTGCAGGTGTTTGGGAGAACCTTTGGATTATTAATTGCTACAGGAGGGTCCAGTCGACTGGCACCATGTAAAGATAGGTGGTCTTGGGCTGTGTGAGGAAGCAGATAAACAAGGGCCTATGAGCGAGACAGCAAGAAGCATGGCTCTTGCCTCCAGGTCCCTATCTTTTGTTAGTTCCTGAACCTGTCTTCTCTCAGTAATAGACTGAGATCAACAAGATGCAAACCAACAAACATTTTTTCTCTCTAAGTTGTTTTTGGTTACAATTTTTCATTTCAGTAACAGAAAAGAAGTTAGAACAAATGGGTATGTACTTCCCATGTTAAACTGTATTTTGTTATAGGGGTCTTAGCCATATATCTGGAAATGAGTAAGGATACATTAGTCTTTTCTCTCTGACAACATTTGCTTCTCTTCTCACCATAAATACTTAATGATGTTAATTATTAGGCTGTCACTTCTTTTCCAGAGACTTTTTTTTTTTTTTAATCCTTTGTACAGTAAGTCTTTGAGGCTCTGATTCTAACTAATGGGTTATCACTCAATGTACAGAATGGCATCTCTAATGTTTTGTATATGATCCCCATATGCGTTAGAAAGTCAAAGGATTAATGTATTTCTACATAACTGCTTAAAATATGAGCTTCCAATTTGCAAAAAAAAAAACAAAAAATTGTAGAAAATAGAAATGAAGCTCCAAGGCTCTAAAATTTCTTTTCATAATGTTTGCTTTGGGAAATCACTCATTGTTTCTGAAGGAAAGATGGGAAGTCCCTCCTTCAGATAAGTGTTCTCTATAATGGAAATACACCACAGTTCACTCCCATATGTGCCTGTTTTCACAGTCAAGAACAAGAGAGACAACTGGAAAGCTTAGAAGGCTAGGAGGAGGCAAAATAAGTAGAACCATCAGAAAGAACTTCAAATATGTACACTTTGTAAGTTTACCAAATCCTTTCAATTGGCCTCAGAATCACAAAGTAAAGTAGAAACTTCAGCCTTAACTTCTACTAGTCCAATAGTTTTAATAAAAACAACTAAATGTGTTTTTAAAACAATAAGTAAGTCTTAATTTTCCATTACTACGTCACTGTATCCGTGTATGTTATATGCAAATCTTAAACAACTTGGCTTCTAACTTCTATGTAGTTTGAAAACTAACTTGTGTGGTGATAGTCACTTAATAATAATTTTCATTTTCCTATGGACTTTATAAGGGGTTCATTCTATACTTTTGTCCTCACATCTTTTCTGTAATCAAGTACATTTCTGCTCACTCTTCAATACTGCTCTAATTTGAAACAGAGAGATGTACTAATTATGTTGACTATCAGTACTAACCTAGTGCCTAATCTCCTAGTCCGTAGCCCCATAAAAATGGACCTTATTAGTTTTCCGAAAGAGGCAGCGTTGACTGGGTCCAGCTTGTGCTCCTGACAGTGTCGAAGGTAGTGGTTGTACAAGGTGCTCCTTGGAAGGCTCACTCCTTCTGCCGTCTCATAATTGTCCAGCAACCACTGGAGCTGTTGAGACAGGAGAGAGTAAGCAGAGAATTCATGGAACTTGCCAAAACCTCGGCAAGGTACAGCACACACAGCTACTTGGAATCTCTTCATTAACTCTTAGGATAACCTGTGATCATTCAGAAGCTGGGATATGTGACTTT
This sequence comes from Rhabdomys pumilio, assembly GCA_030674055.1. Lineage (NCBI taxonomy): Eukaryota > Metazoa > Chordata > Mammalia > Rodentia > Muridae > Rhabdomys > Rhabdomys pumilio. The sequence continues at coordinate 154,515,043 of JANHMN010000003.1, forward strand.
CTAAGCTCTGGGAAACATCAGAGCAATTATCAGTTTAGACACATCTTTTCTTTAAATTTTCCAGCATGAGTAGGGAAATTAAATCTTCCCTATATTGACTATATTCCAGAGATGTGTATTATATTTTTCCAAAGAAGTTAAATAACAGCATTCACTGGTCCAAAGTCACAATATAAACATATCATTTATAACTGTTATAAAACAAAACTAAGCCTGGCAACATGGCAACTAATTCATCATTTACATTGATTTGCTACAATAAACAGTAGGCTTACTTGTATGAGGTAAGATTTTACTCATTTTTTACAGAATTATAATTTACTTATCTCAAATAACTACTAGCTAATACAATAACATCTTATCAAATGGGACAAATGATGCAAATAGGCAAAATGTAGTCATTCTCCCTCCCAAAGAAGGGCACTTGCTACAGGCTACAAACAACTTCAAGATGATGAAAGGCAGTATTTTTACAATCATCAATTTTCTACCTCAAAGTTGAAGTGTCTTTATACCTCAAATTTTTTGAAGGCACACTACTGTGCTAAATACTAAATCATACTCTTTGCCTATAGTTTACATATTAAAGTTTTATATTATACTTTGTTTTTTAAAAAAGTAATGCTTAAATACAGAAATACAAGAAAAATCTCTGTTGAATGTCTATTATTAAATCTCAACTTATTCATTTACTTGCAAAAGAAACGAAATAAATACAAATGATTTTCCCAAGGTTATATATTGTCTCAGTGTCTAAGTGTGGTTTCTAACTCATTTCCTAATTACTCTAGACCAATAGTCCATTAAAGCAGCAAATGCCTCATTATTATTTGTCTCAACAATCTCTATGGCATTTAAAAATGTAAAGACCAAACATTGAACCCAAGATTTGCAGTTAAATGTGAATTATGGAAAAAAATAATGTGAAGATGAATATGACTGCACTTCTCTTCTGGATATTTATTCAAAGGGATATTGACCTGGGCATTCAAGTAAGTCAAAGATTTTATTCTACTTTATTTGTCTAGTTTAAGACTTTTTGACTAAACTTTGAACCAGATATTTCAGGGTTTATATAAAAACTTATCTAATTATCTTGATTATTTTTTAAACTATGATGACTGAATTTTCCAGTGCATTTTAACTTCAAATATCCCCAAGTAATCATTAAATAGTTAAATATGTATCACCAAACTTGTAGTAGTTAATGGCTTAGAAAATATATCACAATGCATATAAGATACTTATGAAATTATGTCCTGTTAAGGAAGACTTACAGTTCCCTAAGGAACATATATCCATATAAATAAATAAACTTAAATACGTATTAATATTGTGTCATATATAATTTAACACCATAAAACACTAAAGAGATTATACAAAATTTCTCTCCTTTTTACATTGACAGAAAAATACTACAGTTCATAAAGATCTTTTCATAGCATTTACTTTGAGCCTTCATATAAGTAAAACGTTTTCCAAAGACCCTCAAACATGAGCGTGTGTGTTGAAAATAATGCACAAAATAGGGTCTCTCTAAACATGTGTTTAATATGAAACATCAGAGTAAACTCACTCATTAAGTTACTGAGGTTGAAATTAGTACTCTGCTTGGAACAGTGGGCTAGTGGACTTCTTTAGAGTATTCGCTTTTTTAAAACTTCAAGACTTTTAAAATATAAAACACAAGTAAGAAGGACAAGACACAGCAATACAAACCTGATTCAAATCTCATCCATGCACCTCAGAGAACTGACAGGATGTGAACGCACTTCCAGTGGAATTCAAGTAGCCACTGTGAAACTGTACTGCATGGAAGTGTGCTACAGTCTGTCACACAGGCTCTAGATAGAGCAAGGCATAGCTACCTTCCATTGGTATTCTTAACATGTTAAATTAGAAACACAGACCTTTGGTGCCAAGGGTTAACAAAGAAAAATAGAAAAAGCTCCTGAAAGGATTTTGTATAAAGTGAAAATATTTTTAGCAGTTGTAAATAATGTAACAAATTTCTCATATGCACAGTACACATTGTAGAACACATTTAAGTGCAAAGTACTTAAGATGTGTGTATGAGTGTGTGTATATGTGTGGGAGTGTGTGCACATGTGCCCACACACATGTGTGTCTGTCCCCAATAAAGACATAATAACACAATTAAGAAAGGGGAGTAAAATAATTCTATATACTTTCCTTTGTTAATGAGCAGGTGATATATTAATACAGAAAATCTTAGTTTAAAGGATATTTCCCCTAGAAATGGAAGTTAATTTTAAAATGAGAACTTTATAACCAAAATATATAAATAAAAATAAAGCAATAAACAATTTTAATGTAATATAAACAAATGAAAATAATTACTTAGATATAGAACTGAACCTCTTAATATTATCATAGCTGTGTACCAGTCTCTCCATATAACACTTACTTCTTTGTATGTTTACAGTCCCCCAAATGTTTTATGTTTAAATGAGTTTTTGAAAATATTAATTTGATTAAGATGAACACACACAGCTAGACATATAGACGTACACTAAGCAGCATCCAGAAGTGGTTGGTTGGACAGCTATCTTGCTGACTCAGACTTGACAATTGCAAAACTAAATATGTTTTGCCTCCATCTCATCAAAAAGAAGCACTTTATTCCTTGGTGAGCATGTGGAAGGAAAGAGGAGTGGGTAGAAATAAAAACCCTGAAAATGGAGGTGACTGGTCTACTGGCAGGGGGCCCCTGCTGGGAAGACTGCCAACAACCACACCTGTGGCTATTATCTTAGAAATGTACTACCGAAGCAGTACACCATCTAGACTATGCCCCAAAAGACTTGCAGATACAGCTGGAATATTTCATCTATGTTTTACATATTAGTGTTTAATTTTATGATTTTGACACATGATGAAATTCTAAATCAGATATTGAATCTAACACAAATGATTACATAGTATTATTTTTATTATCAGAGAAACTAAGCAGTTACATTTCTGTAATATAATGTAAAAGATTATGCTATGTCTCATATGCTACCTATCCAAAGGAACCGAATAATTCTTATAAGGTAAAGATTATTTCACGTAGTTTTCTCTTTAACCAAAGGTATTTGAACTTTAGAATGCTATTCCTTGAACATTCATTAATTTAGAATACAACTGTTTCTCTTATTTTATTCTTTTAATAAACTGTATTATAAAATGAGTATATTTAGAAGCCTGGGAAATACTTTAAAGATTGTAAAATATCATAGAAACTTTTAACCTGTATCTTTAAACCTAATTATTATACTAATGTACCAACATATACTTATCTAAGGGCAGAAAGCAAGATAACGAAATCTTTCAACCTTTGTATTTAATCTGTACTCATCAGAACAGATTACCGAAGATGAAAAGTTCCCATTTTTCCTAAAGAGAAACACTGATTGACAAATAAAGCTAAATAAATAACGTATTGCCTAATTAACATCTAAATACAACATGTGGCATTCTAGGTGGATTATCAATTAAGTTCACTGCACTGATGTTATACATTTTGACAGGCCTATAATAACTTTTATTTACAATATAGCCATGACAGCAGTGGGGGGAAACTAAAATCCAAGCTTTTACTTTAAGCTGAATATATTTCAGTAGCTTAAACTTGTAAGCATTATGAATTAATTGTCTGCTGGATTATGAAGATTCCAAAACCATAAATGCCTAGGGGTTTCATATTCTTTAAGTGGAATTAAAAAGAAACACAGGTTTAAGTACACTATGCAAAAGCTAGTAACAATTAATTTAACAACAATTCTAGGTTGAAATTTACCATCTAAAGTATCCTAAATTTGATATGATATGAACACTAAATGAAAATGTATGTTAATTACAGTTGACAATACAGGAGAAGCTTAAGTCTGCAACTAAAAGAATTAGATATGCTTTGGACTTAGGGAGATCTATAAAATTTATTAACAGCATCTTCACATAAAATTTAAAAATAAAATACGAACATAAAAGTATTGTATCAAAAACTTCTTTAAAACTAAAATAAAGCACATTCTAAAATGCAAAGAGATGAGTAGTATCACTTTGGGGTACAACTTTTTAAAAGAAGAAAATAAGTTTTTCTTAATCTTAAGGGTGTATGTGGAAAATTATAAAGTGTCCCATTTATTCCTCATTTAATTAAAAAGCCATGAAAGAGAACTCACTACCAATACATACATACTGACTTTAGAAGATTTGGGACAAAAAGAGACCAACACAGTGAATGTATGAGTTCAAAATAAGCATACACGTGACTGGGAAAGAAACCTACAGCATTAAAGAGAAGGTCTATGCCCTTCTACAGTTTCTTATAGGCAAATATTCTGTAAATACTTAGTATGCATCTACTACTATGTACCAGCATTGTTCTATGCAGAAGGACCATGTTAGGAAAAAAAAACCCATAAAAGTATTTTTTTTAGCTTTAACTAGCTAATAAATAGTTACTGGTTGTCTAAGATGCTGACATAATGCCACCAGTTTAACATTATAAACAGACTAAAGACACGCGCTGAGTAGCATTTTGTTCCAGCTGCTGGGGAAACCCAGTGAAAGTCAGGAGCATCATTAACATCCCAAGGAAAAGACAACAGAAATGTTTTCTGCACTCCAGGAGAGACTAAGCCAGTGGGCATCAGGATCACACTGACCCCGTCCGTCTCTTCTGCTCACACAGCTGTACTCTATATGCAGTTCTGAACAAACGTGACTGCTTTCGAGATGTAATAAAAATAGTGAGTTCAGAAAACAAATATTGCCACCACAGGGGCAACCTTTGTGTCCACGCTTCCGAATACAGCAAGGAGGATTGCACACATGGAAGATTTGCTGTGCTACGCAATAAAACCTCAAACCCAGGGAACCACATCACTGTGTTGTTTGAGCGGCTTCATTTACAGTCATTGATAACGAACATTACCTCACAGTTCTAAAGGAAGAAAATAATTTTAACTAACTCAATACTTTAAAAATGTTACATACCTACAGTATTGTTTATGAAAGTATCAATGAAGTTGGGTGATTGCAATTAAATTTAAACAGCACATTATGATATATTTCATATCTCTAAGTGAAATAAGAATTGACTTTCAGAGTCAATTTAGAAAACTGAAAATTTCAAAAGAGCAACTAGAAATGTCTATTTATTCTTAGAAAGACTTAGATGCCCGCACATTTCTGGCTGGAAGTGATAAGCATTTTCACTTGCTATTCTCAATATACAAACTGGCAGATTCATCCTAATACCATATGGTAAACTAGCCTTTAGCACGACCAGAGACTCATTCCAATAAGCAAAATACATTTAAGAACAAAAAGTGGGAGTGTTCAAATAGTTTTTAAAAAGAGGTGACAAAATATATGTCCTTATTTTAAAACTTCTATTTGAAATTTTTACCATAATCACAGGCCTTCTTTGAATTGGCTAACATTTTTTTGTTCCCCAAAAGAGAATGAATCAAATACCTCCTCCAAAATCCAACATTGGAACATCAGAAGAAAGCAATACTTTGGAATATAAATCTGAAATAGTTCAAAGTTCAAATATTTTTTTAAAAAAACCACAGTGAAATATTTCCTATAAACTACATGATTATTAAAAATACTACAGCTATTCCAGTGATCTTACTTTTAAACTTTTTAGTCATAAAAATATGAAGAAAAATTAAGAAATCACAATAAATTATCCTTAACTTAAAAAAAAAACAATTAGTGAGAAAAGGAATTTCTAATTCTTATTCAAATGTTACTAATGCCAATTTAGTTCCTATATCTAGAATAATTCATTTCCTCTTAATTCAGAAATTACCTTCTAAAAATAATGTCCTTCTATTGTTTCTTACATTATAGGAAGCATTTTCATTGATTTCCTCAATTTTGAACAGATGATGACAATGTTTATTTCACAAAACTTACCAGTGTTTGTTACAGTGATGCTGGGCCTGGGAACAGGGAGAACGTCAGAAAGCAACAAGAGCACTCTGCTTGCCTCAGTATGAGCAACTCACGACTTACAGACAACTTCACTTTGACCCATTTTCCTTTTTCTTCAGTGTTTAGGACACTGAGTTGTCCATGACTGTGACCTGCCTACCTTACACTCTTACCAGTAAATGCACTTGAAAGAGTTTACCACTGCTTTGGCATTAGTGACCACTTGTCCATTTAAAGACTTTTATCAGTCACATGGGAGACATGGTTGCTTCGGTGTCTCAGACATAAAGATGTATTGCTTCAGAGGAAATAAGTATGTGGCTAACAAAATCTTGTAAGGTTTAAAATCATTATTAACTACATTTTAGAAATAAATAGTGGCTTGTTGTTCATTTTAAATTTTGTATATCTAGACAGGAAGCCCGAACACCTGGTAAAGCAGCACACTGGGTCTGTTTTGAGATACCCTACTGTGTAAAACACACATTAAATAATTAGAGTCTGAAGAGGCTTGAGAAAAGAAGGTTAAGAAGCAAAATAAATAAGTAAATAAATAAAACAAGCACTTAGAGGCAAGCAACACATGCAGAACAAGCAAGAGATTAGTGTACATGAAGAGGCAACTTACATGGCTGTTGAGAAGAGAGCTTCTGTGAGTGGACAGACCGTCAGACTTTTGCAGCGTCTCAATCGCCATTTCAATCTGATAATAAATGTCATTGAAAAAAGGGCTCAAGACAAGATAGTAATAAAAGGCTGACCAGAGAATTTTTGATTGATTCTTAAAGTCTAATTCATTCTTCAATGATGGCTAATGAATAGCTATCACTAAATGTGTTCCCCCAGCCTTTCCATCCCTAGAGAATGAAATATAATATGCACATAAATAATAAGCTCAATTACAAAAGTAATCCTTTCTAAACACTTTGTGATTATAATCAGCATGGAGACTCAAGGATCAAGAACCCTGGCAGATTGTTCTCGTTAAAGAAACTATTTTTTTTTTACTTGCATGGTTCAAAATGTGGGATATTAGCCCCTCTCTATATAGCCTCATACCTAAAGCACTTTTAACATTTGTTCTATTCTGCCATGAAATAGAAATCATAAAACAGAATCTGAATTTAATATGCATTAGTATTTTAATGCAAGTTACAAAAACTCTAAAAGCTAGTAAGTCTACACATCCTTCTTTTACTCTAGCAGTAAAATTTGGTAAGGAAAGGTCAGTCAGGTGAGCATTCAGATGTGACTATGGTCTCTATCATAGTTTAGGACATAATGATGAAGCAGAAATATTAGAAATAACAGCAGAAAAAGGAATAGAAAAGAAAATAACTCAGAGCCAACAAAAAATGGACAAGAACAGAATCAGTTATATTCAATGTAATCCCAGCACACCGTGGGCAGTCACAAAATCATTCTTAAGCAAAAGCTTCCAGAGCCAAACCTGAGGCACTCTTGATGACCTCATATGTAAGACAGCTATCCTTCTGCTCACAGCACTATGACACATGCTAACAAGAAAGGAACTAAAAATTATGCATTTGGAAACTGATGTATAGTAAAATACCAGCTAATTAAAACCTTCATTATGCAATTTGAGAAAATCAATTTCATTATTTTAAAACTATAAATATATCGACAATTCAGTATAAGCAGTTATCAATTCATAACAAATGTGCAATAATTTATTCTATAGTTAGCTGTTTTTGATATCATAAAACAAGGCAAAGTGCCTTTTAAATCATTCTCTCCACCAGTTGTGATGCTAACAGAGTATATTAAACTTGAAAACAAACAGAAGGAAATGCTATTGTTTACATTAAAAAAGATAACATTTTAGAATATACAATGTAACTTAAGGAGTAAATGAACATTTTTTAATTAAACCCATCTTTTAAATTTTATTTATTTTTATTTTATGTGCATTGATGTTTTGCCTGCATGTATGTCTGTGTGAGGATGTCAGATCCTAGAGTTACAGTTGTGAGCTGCCATATGGGTGCTGGGAACTGAACCTGAGTCCTCTGGAAGAACAGAGCTCATAACTGCTGAGACATCTCTTCAGCCTGGTTTTAAATCCCTTCAAAGGAATCAAAAAGCACGCTTGTTTTCAAAAGGAAAAGACAGAGCATAAGATAGTTGAAATCATTCATGTAATAACAAAGCATGCCTAAGAAGAATTTGCTCAAAGTTGCTAAATGCCTACAATTTTTTTTTTTAACTTTGAGGGTGGAAATTTGAACTGTGATTGCATTTTAATAAATAAATAAAAAATAAGACATAACATCATTTTATAGGTTTAAATGAAAGGCAAAATTTATCAGAATTCTAACAGCTGAATCACATTGAAGACTAAATCCTCACTAAGGGTTGAGAGGCAGCGTTAAGTGAGATCAGCCATCAATTGGCTCCCTCAGGGATCTATTTCTTTTACTGAAATTGCTACTGTGGTGCTGACTGATTCCCTGCAAGGCCAGGTTGTCAAGAAAAGAACCGATCCACCCTGGATACTTTCTGGTTTTATCTTATGTTTTTGTATGCTTCCAGCCCTTTACTGGTCTACATATGGTTCCCTCCAGCCGGTAGGGGAGCCAGTAGCTAGGATCTCTGGGAAAGGAGGCAAAATGGCAAAAGGAGAAACATGTCCAGCTGCATCCACCAGGACAGATATACTGACTGTTTGAGAAATGTTGTTTTGTTTTTTATATAATTTATTCATACCAGATAACTTCTGAAAATATGATCAAAACTGCGAACCCAGTACTCAGACAAAATATATTTAAGAAGTGTTATAAACCTGTGCATATTTTCTCATTGTTTACATTCTCCCTGAATTTAAAATTCGTACTAAACAAGAAATGTTCTCTAGTGAACGCATGAGGAGAGTGTGCTAGGAAGCAGAAGCGAAAGTGAGTCAGAAAGCAAAAGAGCAGAGGGATGCTCAAATGAGGGGAAGGGAAATGAAGGCAGCATGTCCAGGACAGAAACCTGAGCTTGACTGTTACCTTGACTACATTAAGAAGAGCGTAGGAGAGTAAAGTACACCTCGAGGGCTTCTGTGAGGCTTAACAGAGGAGCAACGAAGAGGGAAGACGCACTCTAAATGTGACGGGTGTTCCACAGGTTAGAATATGAGGAAAATAGAGAAAGCTTCCATGGACACAGGCAACCTCTTTCTGCTTCCTGTTCACTATAAGGGAGACTACTCAAGCATGCTACACATACACATACATGATTGCAACGCCTGCACTCACACAGAAAGCTAGGCATGTAACTCCTGTGCTGTCAGCATTACTGAGTTTGCTGGGCCCCAGGCTGGCTACAGTGTCATTGAGTAGGACTCCCAAGGATATTCTCTGGCCTCTGTGGGAACAAAAGGCACCCACAATTGAAAACACATGTGTGTATGCCATACCTATAAACCAAGACACACACACACACACACACACACACAGACACACACACACACACACACACACCACCACCAACAACAACAACAACAATAACAAAACTGAAACACACACACACAAATTAAAAGAGGCTATGTGTTTTGCATCTGGAAAATATAGTACCCTCTGAGGGCATCTCAGGAATTGACAAGACCACATACATTCTAAGGCACAGGAGTAGGAAAGTTTCAACATATTTGAAACACTTGAGAAGACAACTCCAGGGGCCCTTGCTCCACAGGACTGCCTAGGAAAGAATTTTCAGTTTGTATTCAACCATCTGAGCATTCAGAAGCTATTAGGGCCATAGTGCAAAAGACCTAAGCTGGTGTCAGACCTCATCGCTGTCCACATGACTCAAGTTTTGCAGGCATAGAGAATATAACAGTTACAAGGTCATGGATGAGTCTGCCCAGATTCAATGGCTGGCCTGGGAATCCTACAAATGTGTGTCAATGTCAGAATCCCTACAGGTAGCTCCTAAGGGAGCAAACTTTGTGAAGCAGTAAGAGTGAAGAGGAGGAAATGGAGACCCTCTGAGAGTATGATATTCTCTTGGAATATGAAATGTCCATGGAGAAAGGTACAGTCAATAAGTAGGGTCAAAAACAACAAGGCAAGTAGCAAGGCTGTAGCTGTAGGGTCAGGACTACCCAAGTACTTTGGAGCTTACACCACCATACAAATGTCAGAGATGACAGATATAGGAGGCATAGAATTTAAGGCCTGCTGTGCTGGGTTTCAGCTGTGCTGGGTTTCAGTAGTTTTGGTCCTACCCCTCTTCTCTGGGCTTTATCTAATTCTTTTGTTCAGCTGCATGTAGAGAGGAGCAGACCACCTGTAAACTTTGGATCCTGTTCACAGCAAAGACCTCGCTTTCAGTCTCAGAGACTTTAAGCCTGGACTTTTGAGTAATCTTGGAACTACTGACTTTAGAGATGTTGGGGCTTAGATTAAATGCATTTCACATTATGAGGTAGTCATGGTCTTTGGGGAACAGAGGCAGAATGTAATAATTTGAATATGAACTGTCCCCAGAGGCTCACATGTTGGATTCTTGGTTGCGAGCTGCTGGAACATTTTTGAAGAGGGTCGGAAATGTAAGGGGGTAAATGGAAAGCAAGAAGGAAACTGAGTGTGCGTTCTTAAAGGTGCCGAGTGCTTTTGATTGCCTATTTTCCTGGCCACCACAAGGTAATTTGCTCAGCCATAGGCTCCTGGCACATGGAACCAGCCAATTGTGACTCAAACTCTGAGTCATAAACTTCCCTTTGTTCTCTTTCCCCTCTCAAGTATTTGTCATAGCAACAAAAATTTTACTTACATAGTCACAAATGTAGTAAAAATGACCATGTGACAATAAATACATTCGGTTCTTTGAACTCAAGAAAAAAAAAGATGCATCAATTTTGTAAGGTAGAAAACACATTTAAAAATATATCAAATATGCAAATGTCATAGTAGCCTAGAGCAGTAAGAGAATATTCTGTGATTTTTTTTTAGGAATTGCGATTCTAGAATCGGAAGAGGCAGGTGGGATAAGGTATTTTCCATCCAGAAGAAATGATAGTATATTCATCATTGCTTCTACAAAGATTCAGCATCACCTCAAGGAAGAACTTGAAGTGGACACAGTATTTATTATCTAATGAAAAAGAGACATAGCATGCTAATAAACATGCAGCTCAAAGCTTAGGCTGAAAACATTTTCATCACTAAAATATGTGCCTTCCCAGAGTCGTGAAGAAGGTAGCACTCTCCAAGCATAAAGACCCATATTATGTTACATCTTCCTCCTCCTCCTCCTCCTCCTCCTCCTCCTCCACCACCACCACCACCACCACCAACACCACCACCACTACCACCCACCACAATCACCACAATCACCACAACCACACCACCACCACCACTACCCACCACCACCACCACCATCATCACCATCACCAACAACAACCATTACCTCCACCACCACAAACAACAACAAGAACAACAACAACAAAATCAATATCCTAAAAGGGACTTGAGAAAAAAAGACCCACCTGTGTCCTGAAAAGAGGACCAGAGTAGGGAGAAAAGGGGCAAAGGATGCTAGGATGTTAAGCTGTATTTTATTCTTTCTCATACTCAAAAAAAGGAGATCACTAATTTATTTTCTCCAAGAGTGCACAGTGTCAGTGAAACAGAAGTAACATTTCACTGTTACTCTTCTCTGGTGTAATAATCACTCCTGCCACCTTCTATAAAAAGAAGAATGCTTCTAAGGGGATGGTTTCTTATTGTGCTGAGCTGCTGCCATACCTAGGTACTCTGTTTAGTGGTTGAGAAGGTTAGAGATTAGAACCCACGGAGAACACTGGAGACAAATGCAGTATAAATGGATAGACAAAAGAGGGTGCTATAAAGAGGTATTCTGTGACTACATTTTAGAAAACATGGTAAGTTCCTTCTCTAAAGCGTCAGTAAAGGGAGACTGGAAAGCCAGCTCAGCAGTTAGGAGCACAGCATGCTCTTGCTGAACATCTGAGTCAGGTCCTAGCACCCACACCAGGCAGCTCGCGATCATTGAGAACCCTGTTTTCCAGGGATCTGACGCAGTCTCTGACATTGATGGGCATGATGCCCACACATGGTGCATAGATAAATACGCTAGCAAAATACTCAAATACACAAAATTAAATAAGTAACTCTAAAAACATATTCAGGGAAGTCTACTCAAACGCTTCTGCTCTAAGTGACTGAGAGGATTGAGCACAGTATTTATTTTGGAGATGGGATGTGAAAAATTTCAAATGCCTTACATGAAGTTGTTAAACCATCAGCAATTCAAGGCAAGTGGTGGAATATTTTCTAAAGATCCACTCAGCGTCCTTTCCTCCCAAAAGGCCTGAGAAATGCACAAAAAAACGGCCTTCCTCCTACCCAGGAAGCTAAGGCACTGATTCTAATACTGCTCTTAAAACTCTACCTTCAGGCAAAGTGTTGATCAACATGAAATGATGATACAATATTCAGAAGAAGCTGACTGAAAGATTCAAAACAGGCTGCTGATTTAACTCTTCAAAGAACCTGAAGGTGTCCAGCAACACATCTAGCCAATTTTACTTCACATCTTCATTCAGAAAACAATGAAGGATGACATGCTGACAGTTACAGCTAAGCAACTAGAACAAACAAGTTTTAGGGCTTACAAACATTGTAATATATGAAGTCTTTCAAATTTTAATTCATTGACAGTCATACGAATTTAGAGAATGTGTAAAATTTATGAACACAGGTTTAAGCGGGGTTGTGATTTTCTTTTATTACCTGAAGTTCTTCTAAAAGTAGGAGAAAAAGAAGAAAACGTGTAGATCAGAAATGTATATTACTCAGGCGTGTTCTGATAACAGTTGGTGTTTAAATTTAGATGATGATGAAATCAAAGCATTGTCTTGTCTTGGTTGGGTGTCCTGTGCTTACTCTGTGAACTTACTGCTTTCCCATCTATGAGTCTAATAAAACCAATCTATGATGATGTATCCACTAGAAAAGCCAGGGGCTAGAATTATCCTTTAGGACTCTGCTGAATTAGCAATAAGTGATGGGGCTTAAGATCAAGCTTATGTTTGCAAATGGCCCTAGCCTTTTCCAGTTTATTCTGAGCACTAACAACAACTTCACTATTGTATGTAGTCTGTATAATCACTGCAATATCAGTAATTACTATAATTTGTTAGAACTGCAAATCCTGGGCCTCTTGCCTACAAGTCACTAAGTTGCCTCTCTGGGAATGGAGTCCAGCGATGCTCAGTAAGTTTCTACTAGGAACACTGCACTCAAATGCAATCAAAAGGTTTTCTTCCTCTTTACCAGAGTCAGACTATTGCTACTACTAAAGCAGCAGAAGCAGGCAAGTGCTCTATTTAAAGAGAGACTTTGACATCTAAGAATTATTCGGTTTGTGCTTTCCTTTTTAAGGCAATGTTGAACTTAACATTAGCAAAATTACTAGAAGACAAGTATGATTTTGGTGACTCAAAAATTAATCAAATAAAAATTTTAAAAGTTTAACATTGTAATTTAAAAGTGATACAATGAGAAAGACAGGATAAAACTAACCAAAATACTTTGATACATGTAGTCTGGGGTATTAAGTATGAATTTGCACTCCTGTTTCAGAGAATAGCCTTCAGAAATGGAGCTAGTTCCATTGACGTAGTCTATGGGATCATTGAGGTCATTAAGATGACTGATGAAGATAGCAGTGAAAGAAAATAATTGAGAAGCTGATAGGATTCTTCAGTGACAGAGCACAGTATAGCATGCACATGACACTCTTAGTTCAACTCCCAGAAAATACACACGCTCAACTGTGCGCGTGCATGTGCACACACAGTGTTTCTGTGAAATGTTACAGGATAGAAGAAGAGATAATTCAAACTCATACATGAAAACAAATACAAAACAGTCACTATCAACTCAAAAGTTTGGATTTGAATAGTTTCCAGTTTTTCAATTAAATTTAAACCTCGTTTTCATTCTCAAAACTTCCAACAGTCTAATCGAAGTGGACTACCTGAAACTTGGGATCAAGATTTAATTTCAATTTTAATACCTCAGGATATTTTTAAATATATTGATAAAAAGTGATAAAACTTTATCATTGTTAAACTATACATTTCAACTTTGCTCCCACTGTATTTCCTAACACTGCCTACATTTTAAACTATTGATGCCAGAGTTTGAAGCTACTTCACTAAGTCTCTTAAAATGGTTTCATTTGATTCTCTGTAATTATATGATATAGATAATGTAACAGATACAGTCACATCATCTCAAATGCTGATTTTTAGGTTTTCCTTTTATTTCTATATTTTATTGCAGGTTCTTGCTTAATTCTTTCCTATACTTTTGAGAGCACATTTAAAAAATGTTAAATTTAATTTAATTTAAAATTAAATTAAAAATTTTAAAAATTTAATAAACCTTGTTATGTGTGGTAGCACATGTGTGTAAACCTAGCATCCAGAGCTCTGAAGGCCAAATATCTTGGCTACAGTCTGACCTTGGCTACAAAAAAAGTACTTGTGTAAAAATACTGAGTAACATGATCTTATCTCTCTCTTTCTTATAAGTCAAATGGAAAACTCACTAAACGTATACCAAAAAAATTAATGTGTAAAATTATTTATAACATCTGTGGCTATATTAAAAACCTTGTGTCCTACGAAATTTACTACAGTTAAAGTGGAACCTTAGCTACATAAGCAAAGTACAACAGAATAAAGAAGCTACTTCCATGGATAGCAAACACAACTGTAGCTAAACACACAGCAAACGCAGTCCCACTCCATGTTGTGTAGACTGAACTTATAAACGTGGGCACATGAGTAAGTCCTGCTCACAACAGAACTGCTCATTACCCATATGCATGTGCTGCACAGCCCCACTAAATTGGGGAGAAGAATAAAACTTTATGGATCTAATGCTGACTTAGATGTTATAAAAAACAGTGTGTTTTAATATATCATTCTTTATCTATAGACCAAAGTTTTATGAATGAAACATTAAGTTAGTTATTTTCCCTTCAAAGTTTATAGTACTTTCAACTAGTATACTTGAAGTTTGATTTGTAAATCTAAGGAAGATCAAGCAAAAAACAATACAAGTGGGTATAAGAGATACAATGTATCTTCCTATTTATAAGCCTTAATTAATCTCCCGAATGAAGAGATTCTATAAGTAAAATGAAGCTATTTCTGGAACATTATGATATATTTATGCTTTTGAAATGCTGCACCAATACAAAATATATCCCCTCCAAATACTAGTCATTACTATAAACTCTTCTCTCAATTCAGGAAAATTCTGTCTGCACAGAGGACTGGAGGCACACCATTCTATTTGTCTTAAACTTCTGGTTTATCAATATTTGTGGACAGGAATGTCCTAAACCTTAAACGTGAAATTACTACCTCTAATTCTCATCTGCTTGAGGCTGGAGCTGTTGTAACTGACTGACAGCTGAATGGAATAAAGATATAGAGACAAAGACTGCAGACCTGTCTAAGTCCCACTTTATTAAGTACTTTAAAAAGAGGTTCCAGAGCGCCAATCAGTTTATGATTTTGTGCTGAAAGCAGAAGATTCCTGGTATTCTGTCTGAAAGTTTCACTTGAGGGCTCAGTTTGATCTTAACAAGAAATGTTAAGATCATGTGTGCTTTTGCTCATAAGTACTGTTTTCTCAAACACTTATGCTAGTTGAAACACTAAATCATTTTCATGTAGTAAAAAGTCTGACATATATGTTTATTCATATTTCAAATTTTAAAATTATATTCCCCTAGCTTAGCCTTATATAAACAAAGCAATTTCCATGTTATATGACTACATTGTTTTATATAACTATAAAATATACAGCTATGGCCCAAAGACCACCATTAAATATCTTCCCATAGGCAAGATAGACCAATTGGCTATGTTTAATGTAACTATTTTCATAAATAAATAAAAGAAAGCCATCTATACACTGATATGAATTGGTCCTTGTTAGAGGCAAAAAAGAAATTATTTTGTTATCATTTGTGTGAAAAAATGATCAATTATTCTGCTTTTACATTTACTGAAATAGTTCTAGAATGAAAGACTTGGTAGCATTGACTGCTTCTGAGAAGACAAAGATGAAAGGTAGTCATAGCAATGTTATTTAACCTTTGCAATGTACCATTTGAATAATTCATATAAAATTTAACTGAAATTTTGAAATATTCACGAAGGAAAAAGGCAAATTTTCTGGGAACTTAAAAATACTTATTGCTTTAGAAAGAGAATAAATTACACTGGATTCGTGGACACTTAAAGCCCAAGGGGAAAAGAGCACCTACAATTTTAAAATGAACCCTTAGATTTCCCCAAGTTATATGAGTTAATCTAAATTTTATCACATAGTAATAGATAACCACTGAAGTTTCCTTCAAATAGTTAAGGTATGTTATATTTTACATTAACTAGAAGACATATATAATATTATATTCCATATATTTTCCTCACGCTTTTTGACAGAATCTAATTTTGCCAAAAACTTTAAATGTATTTAAATATTATTACACATAAATCCTAAAATTTTATATCATAGTCTTAAAATGCTTGATGGAATAATAGTATCTAGTTAAGAAGAATAAAAGCAATACTGATTATAAAACACAAAAATTACTTAACTAAAGGAATGATTAAGCTATTTAAAACATATTGCTATTTACTGTTTGGAAAAGCATAAAATAAAATATGCTTTGGTGGGCACAAAAATATCACTGTATTGACAAGTTTTTGTTCTACAAATGAAAACTGTTTCACTATCACAGTTCAAAGTTCTATAAATGAAGATGCTAACTAAAAATAAAAACAAGGGTGGAGTGACGGCTCAGTGGTTAAGAACGCTGATTCAATTCTCTGTGGCCACATGGTGGCTCCCAACCATCTGTAACTTCAATATCAGGACCCAATGCCCTCTCTGACTCTCGTGGGCACAGGCTAAATATTCATGCACATACAAAATAAAATGAATCTGAAAAATAAAAACAAGAATTTCAAATAAAATGTAGAAAAAATTTGATACAGTCAGAGGGCAGGACTGCAGTAAGTCCAGACTCCCAGACCTTAAGGTCTATGAAATACCAACAAGGGATTCCTAATTTAAATTGAATAAAAACTAAAAACACTTATGCACATTGCAACTTAGCTGGACCCCAACAAAACTGTTAATATTTCTTAGAAGTCTTATATGTATATATTAGAATGTACATATAGAGACATACACACACATAATTTATAAGAATATGGCCTCTTATTGGCTACATGGTAAAGTAAAAGAAACACTAATATTTTCAACTAATAGGAATATTAATAGTTTGTACCATAATATAAAATTCATTATCACAAGCCAAATATGAACTATTAAATCACCTTATTAAAGCTTTTTTCCATCTAAAGTTATAAAGCAATAGTAATTATACTTGAAATAAAAATTCTACTGATAATCTAGAGATAACTGTAGCAGAGCAAAAATTATTCCAATAACAGTTTTTCATCTGGGCAGCAAAGTATCCCAGGACATGGTCTTTGCTGTTGTCTTTCTGTCCAATCATCATCCTTCATTAGCATGCCATAAGAAGCTATTTATATATTAATAGCTTATATTAATATATATTAATATATTAGTAACTTTTCTTAGAATGTGGTGTTATTCCTAATAATTTTAAATAAGAATTTCTGTACAGGCACAAGTAAATTGTACAAAAGCATTATCAATGAAGTTATGCTGAGGACCAAGGTAGAAAACTGCTAGCAAGGAAATGAGTCACGGTGTTCGGTTTGTCTTCCCAAGTGTCTTAAATGATTTGAATGATTTCATATCAATGGAATGCAGTGAGCTGATGATGAATACTTGCTGCTTTGCCGTTCAGTAATGGCACAGTCGTCCATGGTTGTCCCTTGTTTCCATGATGTTCATCAGATACCAGATATCCTTATATAAAGATATGGTAATAGTTTTATATAGTCTACCACAACACTCTGTATACTTTCTTTTAAAAAATAAAGAGGGGTGTGTGTGTGTGTGCGCACATGTGTGCGTGTACACATGTGGAAGTAAGAGGGCAACTTTTGAGAGTCCATTTTCTCTTTTTTCCATGTGACTCCTGAGGAATGAATGCAGGCCATCAGGTGTGGTGGGATATACTTTTCCCCGCTGAACCATCTTGAACGCCAGATCATTTATATCATCTCTGGACTACTTATAACATGTAAAATACCATAAATATGCTAGAAAAATAGTAAGTATACTATACCATTTGGGGGGACAATCATAAGCAAAAAGTATGTACATGTTTACAAAAATTTTTTTCCCAAGTATTTTCTGTGAGATTAGTTGAATCCACACCAGTGAAATACATAGATGTAGAGAGGTGACTCTATCTTCTGCAGTCAGTATTTGGGCTAAAACACCAGAGATTTCTGCACTCAGTTACATTATTTACACTACACATTACAAGTGTAAGACCAGTCAGAAACAACTGAACCTAAGCGGCATACTAGCATATGCCTTATTGTAGAAGAGAGACACACTTGAATCTCAACCAACAACAAGCTGCCAAACATGTTCACAGACATGCTTTTCTAAGGTTATACGGTGAGTGAAACACACACACACACACACACACACACACACACACACACACACGAGACATCAAGAAAGTCATTTGGTGACTCAGCACCTACTAAAAGCATGCCTGATTTCTAAGAATCAAAACAATGAAAAATGTATTGTTTTCAGCATTTGTCAAGAGGAGAATACTATGGAAAGTTCAAGGGCTAAAGAACACTTAAATTTTGCTAATGTGCTCTACTAAAATAAAAGTGTAAAATGACAAGAGAAATCACATTGTGGTTTGAGCTAATATGTGCAGCATTACTGAAGTGGAATAAAAATCAAATACGTAGCTCGGTAATAAATTTAAAGAACCATGGTAAACCATGGCAGATGCATACAGATAGGTTTGGATATATAGATAACTGTTATATGGATTTCAATGAGAGCCCACAGATACAAAATTTATCTTCATAGTCAATTTTTATATGCTTTTTATTTTAGAGGAAATATTAATGTAAAAAGGTTTTGATTGACAAACTGATATAACACTAAACTCTTCCAGAGTTGTACAGTGGAAATTCTAGGAGTAACAACTTGCATACTCTGTATAGAAAAACTAAGATAAGAGTTTTTCTTTTTAGTATCTATAACTACATACTAAAATGACCCAAAATATAATATTTACATAATTTAGCACCAGAGCTTATAAATGAAGTAAGCATTCATTAATCACGTTGTTACTGGGGATATTTAGGTAGCTAAACCTGGCACGAAGGCAAACAGAAATGGCTCCAAGAGATGAGCAGGAAGAGACGGGGTCCCAGGAGGGCACATCAGTACGAGAATGGGTGAAGCAAAGAGGAGACAGAACTTGGGGCTTGAGAAATGGCAGGGACTCCTGTTCCACTGCAGATGACATCTGACATATATCTGAATAGGCATGCTGTTAGCTGCTGGGGACATTTTCCTTTTGTGATAAATATAAACATAGTGTTTTGTCTATATTTCCTAATTCTTTAGTATGACACTTTGTCTTGTTGATACAGTGGTATGGCTAGAGAGCATATGGCTGTAGTGGCAACTTACTTTAGTTTGCACTCAATATAAATATTTGTATGACTGAAAATTTAGAATTATAAAACTATTAGAAGCAAGGGACAATATCCATAGAAAGCACTTTGAAAATCTGTAGAAAATAGTGGGACTGCTTCAAGTGTCTCTCCATTTAATCTAATATTGGCTAAAAATAATAAAAAGAAAAAAACCTTTACATTCAGAAGAGCTGTCTAATGTTAGGAAAACACTGAATTAAGAGTAGTGATTTAAAACTTGATTAGGAAAAGGGCAATAATAATGATAAAAGCATCATTATTACAATGCGCATAGAACATCATGAAGAAAGTCACAGAGTGAAAAGTCTAAGCCTCTCATTGCTACTATTCTCTACCCAGCTCACCACTCCCTTCTCTCGAATTTCAAGAACAAGCTTCATGGAGACATGATGAGAAAGTGTGTAGACTTCAGTCAGATCCCCAGCACTACACGCCCACTTCTGTGCTGAGGTAGGGTAGAACTCAGGCCCACAGCCATGTCACTGAGCTACATCTCTGGCCATACCACCAGGACGAGTTCATATAGCTCAAGCAGAAAGTCGATGCCATTGCTAGCTGTCTCAGATGAGCACTCCTTTTTTATGCATAGTTGAAGTTACAACTTGATGGTATCAACTGGCAAATAACTTACTATATGTCTGACAGCATTTCAATAAATTAATACTCTCATACTGACATGCTATCCTTCTGTGTCAAAATGCATATTTAAATTTAAATACTTGAAAAGTGCTATGTGAAGATGTGGCCTCATGCTACCAAATGCTCATCCTGTGGTCAGCACCAACACAAGTGTCTCATGTGGGAATCACCTGGTATCAGTGCTTCCCAGAGGCGTTCTTTGTGACCAGAGAGTAAATGCACATGGCAACACGTTTTTCTGACAGGGCACATGACATAGCTTAGTCGGCCTTTAACTCCTGATCCTCATACCCCATGAGCTAGGATGACTGACAGGCATGTATCCAATGTATCCACACAACTGTTTTAAGATAAGTACTAATATCAATAGGTAAATCAAGCACACATGGCTTTCTGTTGTAAAAGAAATCCAGGGTTGTTTTTTTTTTTTTAATGTATTAAATAAAATATATCACGGGTGGTATATAATTCAGACTGGCCTTGAGTCACAGCGATTGTCTCATCTGATCTCTGTGTGCTAAAACTCCAGGCATGAGCACCAAGCACAACCCAGTCAGTATTTGCATTAGAAAAACTCATTTATCTAAATCTAAGATTGGGGCATACTTGTCAGTAATGTTCTTTTCATAATGCTACCTGTTACATCTTCAAACATGCCAGGATGGGAAAACTGCTTCACACAACTCAAATTTATGTAATTTGTTTTTTTTTTTTCATAGAGAAAAATAGTACAATAGAAGCTACAGAAGCTAATATAAATAAAAACGTAAACACTTACTGTCGCTGGGGAGGCCCGGGTTGTGTGTGTCACTGAATGAGCAGAATTCTCCATTGAATTGCCAATGAGATAGGTTCCTCCCGAGCTGCTGATGAGTTGTCCTCCTGTGACGCCCATCTGAATCCCACCAGTACCCACCATACTGTGGGAGGACACCACGGTTGTCACCTGTGCAGAACTTCCTTGAGTATCAAAGTAATTTCCTCCAGTGTTTTGGCTATACATCTGTGTTTCTGTGTAGGGATAAGTTGTTGTTCGGCTTTAGAAGAAGAAAACAAAGGAGAAATTTGTTAGTTTCTTTATATCATGATTGTTCTCTTTAATACAAATATATTTTAAAATACATCAATAATGTATAGCCTTTGAATCCTGTTAAAATTTATATTTTTCTGTGAAATATTATTCCTACCAATGGTTGGATAGAGTTTCCAAATTAAATGTCTGCTTCTCAAAAGAGAACCTTAACTTGGTTTTGTACAATAGTGCACTTACCCACTATAGAAGCTCATTTCTAACTAAGAACAGGTCAATTCTCTGCAAGAAGTGTGTTAAGCAAATTCCTTCCTTTCATTTGAAACCTCAGGTATGTGGTAGTGTTAGGAAGACTAGGGTCTGCAACCAGGCTGACAGTCCACCTCTCAGGCCACCTGGCATTCCTGGATGACTAGTGATTATCCTTCCTATCTGAAGAAGCCTCTACGGATTCCTTCCTTAGCACAGAAGGACCTGGAGCTGACACACTGGGCATCTCTATCACTCTATCTCCGTAGATAACGACTGCGCTGCTCTGCATGTACTTCCCAAAAAGTCCAGTCAAGCCTGTGACCTTAGCCTTTCAATGAAATGGCTTTTAATAAGGTCACTTGTGACCAAATGTAAATACCAGGCTAAAGGCTCCTGTCAGCCCTTGTCTCCTCTGACCTATCTGAGAATGACACTGCTGACCACTCCATGTTGCCCTTTTCTTCTTGGTCTGTTCTGATTAAGCTTATCTGATTTTTTTACTTTCAGTTGACGACATCTTACATTATAAGATACCTTTACATTTCTTTATATTTTGTAATATGTAAAAGCTCACAAGACATTATAAAAATACAGAAATATAAAAATGTGCAGACACAAACACTTCACATGTTTCTATCTTTAAAAGGATAAACTAGCATTTCTAGTTCGTGCTCTTCTCTAGCTCCATCCCTGCTGTGGCCACGCCTGACTGTTGGGTAGGAATCAACTACTTTTGGTGTCAACTAGTTCAGTGCTTTGTTTTCTGTGGCATTCATTTCCACTCTTTGCATTCACTGTTCACACTCACACCCCTTTTCTAATCTCTATACTCCTGCCTTGTTCAATATGCTAGTTTTTGTGGTTTCTGCTTTTCTTGATAATTTAAACCATAGGTGTTTACCATATACTACATGACACACATGTGCTCACGGTGAGCTATCTAGACTTAGGTAGGAAACTTTATTTTCAAGTTCTAATTTTAGAATTTTAACATCTGAGTTTCTAATAGTCAACAGTTATTTCTAAACACCCACACAACTCGTTGAACATGGAGCTGTGGAGCTGGTGCCTCCATGGAGTTTTGACCTCTATGTTCTGTCTTTGGTGTGGGAAGGAACTTTGCAGGCTACAAAATGAAAAATGTAAACACCAACCCAGCTACAAAACCTTTTTCCTACAAATAGTCCTGTCTGCATTATAAGAACTCATGAGAGTAGCCAACCAATGTCTTATTTGACTCGCAGCCCACTCTATGAGACAGAACCAATACCCAACACTGCTTGCGTGACCAAGAACCAGAGACTACATAGCAGAGACTTAAGAAAAGGCCCTAAAAATGGATCAATAAAATAACTCCTAATGATATTTTGCTGTACTCATAGATCTATACTTCATTCAGACGTTATCAGGGAGACCTTCCCCTGTAGCAGATGAGAACAAATGCAGATACCCATAGCCAGACATTGCACATAGAGAGTGTCCTTGGAACACACAGCACTAAATGTAGTGTCTTCATCAAACCCCTTCCCATAGAGCTCAGGGAACACAGATAAAGAGGAGATGGAAAGAGTGTAAGAGCCAGAGGAGATGAAAAACACCAGGAGAACCAGGCCCTCTGAATCAACTGAGCAAGGCTCATTTGAACTCAAGAGACTGAAGCAGCACCACAGAGCTGACACAGGCCTGCACCGGGTCTTCTGCACATATGTTATAGCTTTCAGTTTAGTTGTTTTTGTTTTTGTTTTTGTTTTTGTTTTTGTTTTTATGGGACTCCCTAGAGTGTGATGAGTGGGTCCCTGATTCTTGTGCCCACTCTTGGGAACCTTTTCATTCTGTTGGGTTGCCTCAACCTGCTGCTCTTAGCTTTATCTAATTCTTTATTTTGTTATGTTTGGTTATGATCTTTTAGAAGCCTGACTTTTTTTTAATGAGAGACAAGAAGGGACTGGATCCAGAGCAGAGGGTGGAGGTGAGCAATTGGGAGGAGGAGAGGGAGTAGAAACTGTAATTAGGATATGTTGTATGAGAAAAGACTATTTTCAATAAAAGGAACAAAGAAAAGAGAAAACCCAATGCTATTAAGCACCTTCAAAAGTTCTTGTTCTTTTACGCCCTTCTTCAGGGCAGAGAACAGTACCTACAACTCCAGTTTTTTACATCATAGCTAATACTTCTCTTACACTCATATAAGCCAGTAAATCCTAAGCATTTTCTTTTAAATAAAGCATGGAATTCTGCAATATGCCTTCTCATTTTCATAGTCCTTAATTTACCATGCTTTATCATAGCTGCCTTCTAACTGGTTTTCCTTCTTCAAACCTGGATCTCTGCCAATTTTCCTCCAATTTTGCTGCCATGAGAATTTTTCTAAAATGTAAATATGGAAACAAAATTTTACTAAAAAATCTTGCCATGATTACTGCTTTCAAAAGTCTTCCTTGCCTTCAAAAGCTGCTCAAAACCTTACAGGCAGCACCAGGACTGATTTTCACATAAGCTCAGAACTCAGTAATGGTCATGTTCTTAAGTGCTTACTTCAATAACAGCACAATGCCATCATTTTCCTCCAGAAAGAACCATTTTCTCCACCATTCTCGCTTTGCTTGGAGAGCTTTCTTATTTCTCCCAAATCTTTCTTTGTCCCAATCACCCTTAAAAGTTCAGTGTAAGCTCCTCCTCTCAGATTTATTTTCTGCATCTTTTCTTACCACAACCACTTTGCACTGCTAAAGTACAGCTTCCAAAAAACTAACTGTTTTCTGGAAACATGAAATCATACCTAACTTCTATCTATAATCTAAATACAATGCAGTCACTATACATAGTGATCACAATGAATAGCCAGTAACTTAAAACACAATTTCTATTGGCATAATATCCAGGTTTATAAATTTCAATAAACAACTTTTAATATTTTATTAATCATGAAAAATTGTGAAGCTAAGACTTAAATTTTCAATGACAAATTTTAACCCATCACAATACATGCAATTCATATAAATTATAGAAAGATAATTTTCAGGACTCCTAATGGCATTCTGCTATTAGTATAGATTAGTATCTCTATCAGCCATCACCAGAGAAGCTTCTTATAGCTGATGGGAACTAAGATGAGACTGGATAAAATGCACAGAGTGAGAGGCTTTGGATCACTCAGCCCTAAATAACATGTATTCATCAAATCCTTCCCACAGGGCCCAGTCATCTGTATAGAAGAGAAAGTAGAAAGACCGTAAGAGCCAGGGTGGAGTAGGGTATGCCTCCAAGGAAACAGTGTTTCCAATACAACAGGACTGATGCATATATGAACTCAGAGACTGTGTCAGCACTCATGGGGCCTGTACATGTACACACCAGATGTGGGCCCAGCAATGAGAAGGGGAAGTGGGCACAGGCCTGTATCTGTAACCAAGAAGCTATGTACAATCAGTATCTGTTTGCAAAGAATATTTTTAAAAAACTAAAAATGCCATTTAAATTATATGTAAAATTCTTATCATTGCTATAATTTCCCAAACTAGAAATCTTCTATATTTAATAAAATAAAGATAGCTATGTTCATTTCACATTTGTATTAAAAGAAAGAGAAGTTCATGTTAATTTATGTCCACTGAATAAAAGCAGCCTCATTTAATAATGCATAAATTAAGACAACCTGATGCTGGTATAAGTTATAGTCAAATGAGTTGTTATAAACACATACGGGGCAATAAATACTGACACAATCAAGACATGGTTCTGTTTCTCTTTCCAGAGTCCAAGACTGATAAGTGAGTATGCCCCCTATGGAGATGTTTTCCAAATTACAGACACAGTAACAGCTAAAGATAGCTCATGGTTGTTGACTATTTACTATACAAAACACTCCACATACTTGTAGAGGAGTTTTAACCTAGCAACAAGGCTGCTCTGGCAAGGGATCAGATCCCAAAACGTTTTAGATCTATGTGATTCGGCAGGAGAACAGATACGGAGTTCCAGTATTATCTGGCTGGAATATAGACAAGTACTTAGTATACACCTTTAATCCCAAACAATGACAATAAGGTTAGTTTGTAGATGGAAGTAGCCATGTTTGAGAATGACATCTAATTGAGGGGCAGATAAAGTGATGAATCAGAAAAAGCTTTGAAAGAATGAGTCAGAGATAGGGATATGCCCAACTCTCTCAAGTACAGTAAAGAGGTGACTTAAGAGAGTCAGGCAGGAAAAAAAGGAGACAATTTTACTGAGACAGTTTTACAGAGATAGTTGTTCAATGAGAAGCCAGATTCAATCAGTCAGCTTGGAAAAGATATTGAGCAAGAAAAGCTGAGGTGAACAGCCACAGTTCAAACACAACTAGAAAGGGTGAGTTTATTCCGCAGTAAACTTCCGAGATTACAAGTGATAGATAGAAGTTACTATCTACACTTTCACAGATTCTTTCACTTGTATGGTGATTCTTTGACTGATAGAATTCATGTATCATACATAATCTGAATAAATACGATTTGAATCAGTTCAAAGAATTTGTCTAAAGTTAAACACTTATGAATCAAAGATTTAATACTCAAAATCATCCCATGTTCTGAATGTTATGGAAAGAACTTATATTTAATACACAAAAATTCTATCTATGAATAATTAAGAAGGAACCATTCTAAAGGATAGTAATGGGTTCTTAGATTTTCTCGTTGTATTTAGGATTGCATTTCCTCAGTCACAACTCTTCTTACTCAGAGGAGGACCCTCAATGCTGAAGAAGGGCTGATAGAGCAGCCAGAGGCAGGGAAGAGGACACAGTGAAGCATGTGTTAATTCCATTAGTTCTATGAACATAGACATTGTTTCTAGAGCTTAAGAAAAAAATGTAACAAGGGACAAGAGACATTCCATCTTTCAGGTGTGCCTTCTTCATGAAATTCTCAATAGACACCAGTAAGAAACATGCACTGCAAATAAATACATAAAGTCTACATAACCCTCAGATCAGCATGAAAACAGGGTTGTGGAAAGCAAATTACTTTAGTTTTCACATTTTCTTCTAGCTGGGATGATTCATGGGCTAGAAAATTGCCACAGAACAAGAGAAGGAAGCAAGCACAAAGAGCATACCAAAGTTACAGAGCACCATGCATGGACCATAAGGCTGGCTTAGTTATTTCATAGACACATAGTAGTTAAGACATACCATGTCTAAGTGACTGTAAAAAATTCCACACAATTAGAAAAAGAGAGACATGAATTGTCTAAATTTGATCTTGATCTAATTATACATATGTACATATATACATATACACATATATACATACATATATATGTATATATAAACATATATGTCAGTGTGTATGTATGTGTATGTGTATATATATATATATATATATATATATATATGACTTTAAAATATATATATTTCATAAAGTAGGCTATAATATCCTCACATTGCTTTTAATCTTTGAGAAGCAAACATTACCTTGTTAAATGGTATCTCAAGAGCTCAAATGAAACCAAAGTAACACACAAGTAACACCTACAAGTCTTACTAAGTTTAAATGTTTAAGCTCCTAAATTAGTACCTAGAATGTATCATCATCATCACCAACACCACCACCACTACTACTATTTGGTTTGTGTGACTTTGGTGTTTATGAGACTATGTCATAAACATATGAGACATAGGCCTGACACTGGACCCAAGATCCTCCAATCTCAGTCTCTCACATGCCAGACAGGCATGTGTCATCACACTTAGCATTGAAGAATGATTTCTTTAAAATACCAAGAGAAAAGCAAATATTCCTCCTGTACAAGAAACACTGGCTCTTCAGATACTACAATCAGTTTTTCATACTATAAACACTGAATGAATCTTTCATGTTTTTCCTCTTCATTTCTTGCTTCAATATTACTTTCCTCAGAAATCTCCTAAACACATCCAAGGAAACATCTCAGTTATGTCAGGTGTCTATTTCTTGACTGAACTTTCCTGAAAGACACAAATTGCTAGGCACATTAGCACATCTGTGCATATTAGAAAGATGTCCTGTGTCCATACTGTTCGTTTCAGACAAACTGCCAAAGGCTAAACGTCGTGAAAATGACTCACCATATGATTTCTACAGTTAAAGCAAACCTTTGCTATTATTCTCATATGTACCCAGTAATGGATATGGAAGCACGGATGTGTGTGTGTGTGTGTGTGTGTGTGTGTGTGTGTGTGTGTCTGAGTGTGTGTGTCTGTGTGTCTTTGTGTGTGTCTGTGTATGTGTGTCTGTGTGTGTGTCTGTGTGTGTCTGTGTGTGTGTATCTGTGTGTGTGTCTCTGTGTGTCTGTGTGTGTGTCTGTGTGAGTCTGTGTGAGTCTGTGTGTGTGTGTCT
>JANHMN010000003.1:154547495-154578076 GCA_030674055.1 Rhabdomys pumilio
AAGGAGAAAGGAGAAAGGAGAAAGGAGAAAGGAGAAAGGAGAAAGGAGAAAGGAAAAGGAGAAAGGAGAAGGAAAGAAGAAGAATGATGCCAGGGGAAACGTGTTTACTTTCAGATAATTAAGGTGTTCTATGGCAGGGGGAACTGTGAACTGATTTAGTAACTAATGAACAAACAAAATATGTGGAAATCTGGGTAAGATGCTGGATTAGAAGCTGAGTCTGAGTGAATGGATAAATACAGTTAGAAGTCTAGGGGTGCACCACTCTGCCAAGATGCTTACACCAAAAGGCCATACTGTATGCACTATTAAACTCCCCTCTAAGCAGGGTTCTGCCACTGCCTCAGTACACACTATTGCTGTCTGTGAGCAGAAAATCAGAGTAAACAGACTCTGGCCTGAGGAGTCTCAAAGAAAGCAATGTAAGCTCACAAAATTCTTCTCTTCTACATGGGCACACTGCCTGAATTAACAAATCTGTCCTACCCAACCTGAAGAAACAAATAAAAATGACAGGGAAGGGGAAATATTACATCATCATAATGAGAAAAAATAACCAAATACATAATAGCTGCTATTCTCATGGTATCATTTATTTTTATTTTATTTTTCAATTCTTGGTTGCTCAAATTTTCCCATAATTTTAATTTTATTAGCATTTTAAAATTACTGACCTGTGTTTTAAAAATTGCTATCTTACAAAACAAGAAAGAATAAGAAAAGAAAAGACTTCAAACTTTGGCCTTTCCTTTTCTTGAACTACAAAAATTTTCTCTCTACTTTCAGATCTATGGTATTCTACCTGTATGCCTCAATGCACACACATTTCTACCCATTCACAATCCACCCCTTCATATACTTTCCCAGTCACTTCTTATCTACCTACAGAGCAATAGTGACAGCCCCGCATTTAAAAAAAAATCTATAAACTTCATTTTCCCCAATATCGCTCTTTCTGGATCTGATGAGGGACATTAGAGTGTCCTATTGAAAGCAATGTCAACACAGCCAGTAAGGCTCCGGGGAAGCACAGCCATTTCTTACCACAACCAAATGAAAGCAGAAACTACAGTTTACAATAAACACTTCTATTCACCTTTCTGAAGAACTCACATAAAACAAATCAAAACAAAATATTAGGGAAAGTAGTAATGTAAATCAAGAAGACACATCCATCCCAACAGATGCACAAAACACAACGGAGAAATGCACACAAAGAATGAGACAACTCAAGACAGCACACCCGCAACCTCTCAACTCCACAAAAATACAAAAAAAAAAAAAAAAAAAAAAAAGGCCACTCAAGCAGATGAACAAAATATGGGAATCCATTCAGAATGCAGACAAGAAACCACAATGGATTAAATGGTTGGGAACTTGGAGCAGAAATTTTAAAAACATGGAGGAAAAAAAATCAACCAAGAAATTGAGACACTGAGGAAGAACCAAACAGAAGCAGTGGAAATATATGTCAATCAATTTTAATGCAATATTTAAAAAGAATGCTTCATGAACAGACTACAGATAAAAATGATTTTCAGAAAACATTAAGTCAAAATAACAATACATTCAAAAACATATTTTTAAATATTAATGGGATGATCAAAGCTTATGAAAAGTCTGACAGCACTAAAGAGGCCAAATCTAAAAATCCATAAGATAGAAGGAATTAAGAGGGAGTCAAAAGGTACAGACACTATATTCAATCAAATAACAGCAGATTTCCTGAGACCTTAAGGGTGCAGGAGCGGGGACATTACAACAAAGAGGACTTTAGAACTGTAAACAGGACCAGAGAAGACAATCCCCACAGCTCTTCAGTGAAGATGTTCAAAATAGAAAGCAAAATCCATACAAAATGTCAATCATAGACAAAGCACAAGGACAGGAATAATATCACATGTGGCATCAAACCACCTGAAATTAGGAAAGCACAGAATGATTTTCATATTTATCTAGCTGCCTATTTACCAACCTATTATATACCTATCTATCTTCATCTATCCAGTCAGCTACCTCTCAAGTTTTAGATTTAAGTAATTTTCAACCAAGGTCAGTAAAGCAAGCAAAGTTATTTTAACACTGACAAGAATGGAAAAATAAGATGATTACATGACAAACAAAAACTAGGGTAAAATATGAAAACCAAAGCAGTTCAGAAGAGAGGATTATTAAGATAGTGGAGAAGAAAGGCAGTCTTACTCGGGAAAACATAGCAAACATTATATTCCATGAGAAGAACCGATTAACCAAGGAAAGCAAGAAGACAGTTAATTCTGTCCACCATAGTAAACCAGTAAGTGTCTAAAACTAACAAGGAAGGAATTGAAAACCACAAAAAATCCAACCAGCCACAAAATCAAGTAACAAAATCACTAGAAATAGCTCAGTCTCTAAAAATAATAAACTTATGGCAAAGAGCCCAACTCACCAATTATAAGCAACATGGATTTTAAAAATATTTCAGCTATCTGCTGCCTACGAAACACATTTAGCTGGGAAAACATGCAAAGAGAGCCAAAGGATGCAGGTAAATGCAAGCTGTGATAAGTCGGTACAATGACTCTCACACCTGGAAAAGTAGACTCTAAACTAGAAATTGTCAGAAGAGATAAAGAATGCTAGTGTTACTATTAATAACAGGAACAATTCTTCAAGAAGATAACATCTATAAATAACTATGTGTCCAACCTTATGGCTACAGTTTCATAAAACAAATAGTACGGGTGTAACAACAACAGGGCAAGCAGGTTCTCACACATGACAACAGTGTGAAATATTGGTACTCAATTAGCAAATTTACCTAAGTCTTATAATAAAAATAATAGCAGAGAAACTTCAGAGCTATAGTATGCCATAAACAAATAGGATTTAATATATATCTACCAAATATTCTAATCAACAGAGAGGGATCACATGCTCTTGTCAGCAGTTTGTACAAGGTTCTCTAAATCTGACCAGATTTGGGGTCATAATATAGCCTTAAATACAAGAAAGTTTAAACACATTCCTGTATCTCATCAGACAACAGTCTAGTAAAGCTAGAAATCAGTCTCAGACAAAACTCAGAGTTAACAAACACTTGGAGACTGAACAATATGCTTTTGGATGAACAGTTGGAAACTAAGGAAATCAGTATATTTAAAGATAACTAGAATCAAATAAAACAAAACTGCAACCAAGCAAAACCAATTGGACATGGCAACAGAAGTCCTGAAAGGTCGGTTTATTATCTCTAACTTAACACCTAAAAAAGTCAGGCCCCCAACAAATGTATAGTGATACACATCATTATTTTGAAAAACAAGAGCCAACCCAAACTCAGTACATGTCAAAATTTCTCTATTTGCAGATGATATGATAGTATACTTAAGTGACCCTAAAATTTCTACCAGAGAACTCCTAAACCTGATAAACAACTTCAGCAAAGTGGCTGGATATAAAATCAACTCAAATAAATCAGTAGCCTTCCTCTATTCAAAGGATAAACAGGCTGAGAAAGAAATTAGGGCAATGACACCCTTCATAATAGTTACAAACAATATAAAATACCTTGGAGTGAATCTAACCAAGCAAGTGACAGATCTGTATGATAAGAACTTCAAGTCTCTGAAGAAGAAAGAAATAGAAGAAGATTCAGAAGATCGAAAGATCTCCCATGCTCCTGGATTGGCAGGATTAATTTAGTAAAAATGGCCATCTTATCAAAATCAATCTATAGATTCAATGCAATCCCCATCAAAATTCCAAATCAATTTTTCATAGAGATGGAAAAAGCAATTTGCAAATTCATTTGGAATAACAAAAAACCCAGGATAGCAAGAACTATTCTCAACAATAAAAGAACTTCTGGAGGAATCACCATCCCTGACCTCAAACTATACTACAGGGCAATAGTAATAAAAACTGCATGGTATTGGTACAGAGACAGGCAGGAAGATCAATGGAATAGAATTGAAAATCCAGAAATGAACCCACACACCTATGATCACTTGATCTTTGACAAAGGAGCTAAAACCATCCAGTGGAAAAAGAACAGCATTTTCAGCAAATGGTGATGGTCCAACTGGAGGTCAATATGTAGAAGGATGCAAATCAATCCATTCTTATCTCCTTGTATAAAGCTCAAGTCCAAGTGGATAAAAGACCTTCACATAAAAGCGGGTACACTGAAACTAATAGAAGAGAAGGTGGGGAAGACCCTCGAATACCTAGGCACAGGGGGAAAGTTCCTGAACAGAACACTAATGGCTTATGCTCTAAGATCCAAGAATTGACAAATGGGACCTCATAAAATTGCAAAGCTTCGGTAAGGCAAAGGACATTGTCAATAAGACAAAACGGCAAACAACAGATTGGGAAAAGATCTTTACCAATCCTACATCCGATAGAGGGCTAATATCCAAGATATACAAGGAAAACAAAAATTCTTACAAGAGACTTCAACAAAATATTGAAGATCATTAAGAAACATGTTGAATCTGATAAGTGTTATTTGGAGTTGTATGCTTTAAATCAGCATAAAAAGTCAATACCTTTTCTGTACATCAATATCAAATTTGTTGAGAAATTAAAAAAGAATATCCCAATTAGAATAGCTTATAAAAACAAAAAGTAAGTACCTCATAGTAAACCTAACAAAGTTAAAAAAGCTTTGCGATGTGTTTTTAAGACATGCAAAAAGGAGGTTGAAGAAGACACCAGATGGTGGAAAGATCATACGTCCTAAAGCAGAGCTGGCTCTATTGCCAAAAGTAAGATACAGATTAGTGCAATCACCATCAAAATTTGAGAGATTCTTCACACAAGTCGAAAAAAAGCTCTGAAATTTATATGAAAACAAAAAAGGCCAAAGATATTATAAGCAGAGGGTAAACTGTAGAAGGTGTCAGAATATCAGAATAACTGACTTGCAATTATACAAAGAACAACAGTGATAAAGAATAATAGACAAAAAGAAGAAAAGAAAGGAAGGAAGCTGCTCCCAGCTTTGGCTCAAGGTTCCTCTTGTCTGTATATACAAGGGAGTCCCAGTGCACTGGTTATTATCATTAAACCTCATGTTTTTGTAGCGGGGAAAAAAAAAGGAAAGAAAGAAAGGAAGCAAGGAAAAAAAGGAAGGGAGGGAAGGAAGGAGGGAGGGAGATAGGGAGGTAAGAAGGGAAAGAGAGAGGGAAGGAAGGAGGAGGGAGGGAGATAGGGAAAGAGATAGGAAAGGAGGGAAAGAGGGAGGGAGGGAGGCAGGCAGGCAGACAGATAGGCCTGTAGGAGGAGCTAAGGTTGGAGGAGTAAGGAGAAGAAGAGGAGGGGTAAAGAGAGGAGGAGAAGAAGAAAGAGGAAGAGCTAGGGAGAGATGAGACGGGGGGCGGGGGGGTAAATGGAGGCTGATGTTTGCTTGTCTGTAGCAGTCAAAGGTAGTTGGTATATCTAGGTTGGGTATTGGGTTACACTTCTGATTGTAAGGGTATCTTGTCATTGATCATTACTAAATATATAAGCCTTTGGATAATCTAAGCATTAGAGTCTCATCTGTACTGAGCCCATGTGGTTGGCCGGATGGTCTGGGTACTGCCCAGCCTTGCGGAGACAGTGTGGAAGATTGGCAGAGCAATCTCCCACGCTGGCGTCTTGTGGGTGGCAGGGCTGGTGTTTCTGGCTGGCTGTTTCTAGCTGTGACGTGCACCTGGCCTCATGGCCTCGGAACATGGCGTCTGATCTAGGCAGAGACTCTGCAGCCTAGACAGTAGGCTTGACCGGAGGTCGCTTTTTAAATAAGTACAACAATATAGGCCAACCTAGCAAGCTCAAGAGAGTGCCCATAGAAAACCTCATATAGCTATAGCACCTACTTTAACAATGTTGTCCAAAGCATACCTGGAGAAACAGATATCCCATTCAATAAATGGTGGGGGCAAAACTGGATATTTGCCTGTAGAAAATGCAATTAAAAGGTTATCTGTTCTACTGAATTAAATATTAGCCTATAGGTAGAGAAAAGACATTGATCCAGTAGCTGAAATGCTGAAACAGCTGAGGATAAATTATTTCAAATTACACTTACAGGCAAAATATTCCTGAACAAGGCACAGAGCATAACCCTGAGAACTGACGCATGGGATCTGAATATGACTCCAACAACACAGGAAATGACCTGAACAAAGCAACAAACGGAACTGAAAAGACCCCTTGGTTTCTTGTTATTACAATGAATTTGCAAATTGTTCTTTCTAACTCTATGAAGAATTGAGTTGGAATTTTGATGGGGATTGCACTGAATCTGTAGACTGCCTTTGACAGATGGCCATTTTTATTATATTAATCCTGCCAATACATGAGCATGGGAGGTCTTTCCATCTTCTGAGATCTTCATCAATTTCTTTCTTCAGAGACTTGAAGTTCTTGTCATACAGATCTTTCACTTGATTGGTTGGAGTCACACTAAGGTATTTTATATTATTTGTGACTATTGTGAAAGGTGTCATTTCCCTAATTTCTTTCTCCGCCTGTTTATCCTGTGAGTTGAGAAAGGCTTATTTGTTTGAGTTGATTTTATATCAAGTCACTTTGCTGAAGTTTTTTTTTATCAGCTGTAGGAGTTCCCTGGTGGAAGTTTTGAGGTCACTTAAGTATACTATCATATCATTTGCAAATAGAGAAATTTTGACTTCTTCCTTTCCAATTTGTATCCCTTGACCTCCTTTTGTTGTCTAATTGCTCTGGCTAGGACTTTGAGTACAATATTGAATTGTTAGGGAGAGAGTAGATAGCCTTGTCTAGTCCCTGATTTTAGTGGTATTGTTTCAAGTTTTTCTCCAATTAGTTTGATGTTGGCTACTTGTTTGCTGTATATTGCTTTTACTATGTTTAGCTATGGGCCTTGAATTCCTCATCTTTTCAAGACTTCTACCATGAAGGGGTCCAAATTTTGTCAAATGTTTTCTCAGCATCTAATGGGATGATCATGTGGTTTATTTTCTTTGAGTGTGTTTAAATACTGGATTATGTTAATGGATTTCCCTATAGTAAACCATCCCTGCCATCCCTAGTATGAAGCATATTCGATCAAGATAGATGGTCATTCTGATGTGTTCTTGGATTTGGTTTTTGAGAACATCCTTAGTCATCAGGGAAATGCAAATCAAAACAACTCTGAGATTCTACCTCATACCAGTCAGAATGACTAATATCAAAAACTCAGGTGACAGCAGATGCTGGCAAGGATATGGAGAAAGGAACACTCCTCCATTGTTGGTGGGATTGCAAGCTGGTGCAACCACTCTGGAAATCAGTCTGACAGTTCCTCAGAAAATTGGACATAGTACTACCTGAGGACCCAACTATATCATTCAAGGACACATGCTCCACTATGTTCATAGCAGCCTTACTTATAATAGCCAGAAGCTAGAAAAAACCCAGATGTCCTTCAACAGAGGAATGGATACAGAAAATATGGTACATTTACACAATGGAGTACTACTCAGCTATTAAAAACAATGACTTCATGAAATTCTTAGGCAAATGGATAGAACTAGAAAATATAATCCTGAGTGAGGTAACCCAATCACAAAAGAACACACATGGTATGCACTCACTAATAAGTGGATATTAGCCCAAAAGCTCAGAATACCCAAGATACAATTCACAGACCACATGAAGCACATAAAGAAGGAAGACCAAAGTATGGATGCTTCTTCAGTCCTTCTTAGAAGGGGGAACAAAATACTCACGGGAGGAAATACTGAGACAAAGTGTGGAGCAGAGACTGAAGGAAAGGTCATCTAGAGACTGCCCCCTTGCCCCCCACCCCGATCCATCCCATATACAGACACCAAACCCAGACACTATTGTGGATGCCAAGAAGTGCTTGCTGATAGGGGCCTGATATAGCTGTCTCCTGAGAGGCTCTTCCAGAGTCTGACAAATACAGAGGTAGATGCTCTCAGCCAACCACTGGACTGAGCACTAGGTCCCCAATAGATTAGTGAGAGAAAGGACTGAAGGAGCTGAAAATATTTTGAAACCTATAGGAAGAACAACAATATTAACCAACTAGACACTTCAGAGTTCTCAGGGACTAAACCACCAACCAAAGAGTATTTAGCAGAGGATAGCCTTATTGGACATCAATGGAAGGAGAGGTCCTTAGTCCTAGAAAGGCTCAATGCCCCAGTGTAATGCCAGGGCAAGGAGGCAGGAGTGGGGGGTTGGAGGGGAGCACCCTCACAGAAGCAGGGGGAAGGGTGATACGATAGGAGTTTTCCTGATGGGAAACTATGCAAGGGGATAACACTTGAAATGTAAATAAATAAAAATATCCAAGGGAAAAAAGAAAGAACTCTTGGAAAGCCAAGAGACTATCAGCAGAATGGATAGCCTACAGATTGGTGGAAAACACCTGCCAATTTGTAGAATATATAAAGAACTACATGCACACCAATCTTATTTTCTTTTTCTAACAGCAAATAAATGTAATTAGTCTACATAGCCCATTGAAATGTGGTAAATATACATAATAGTATTTTATTCCACCATAAAGAATAGTACATTATAAGACTTACAGGAAAATGGGTAAATCTGGACACTATTGTATCAACTAAGGTAACATAGACTTGGAAAGAAAAATACTGCACGAGCTCTCTCTTATGCAGATCCTAAGTTTTATTCTTAATTATTTTTTGCATATAAATGTCTTGGTTGCATGTATTTGAGCATACCTAGTGATTGCCGAGGCCAGAAAAGACCATTCCTTTGTAATACGAGTTACAGATGATTATGGACTGTCACATGGGTTCTGACACATGGGTTCTGAGAATCAAATCCAGATCCTCTGGAAAGGAGCCATTACTCTTAACTGCTAAGCCCTCTCTCAGCCCCTGCTTTATATTCATATGGGTGTGGGATTATATATAGATCACTAAACAAGGAAGGGGATAAGAAAGAAAAATGTTTGAGAAGCAATGCAGATACATGTGCTAAAAAAAAGAGCAAGGGGCTACCACTTATGGAAAGATACAGAGGGGCATCATGGGGAAATGAAGAGGGAATTTTGACAAAAACAAATTATGTTTGAAATGCCACAATGAGACCAACTTTGTATTCTAATTTACAAAGCAAAAAGAAAGAGAAGCTTTCTTTACATTTCCCACTATCATGTTCCAGACCTCAGGTCAGGAACATTAAATATATCTTGAAATCCTCTGACAATGAATTTGATTAGAGTATATCTCACCTCGATAAATGAGTAATAGAAAGTTCAGAGTATAATGCTAATACATATTTAAATCAAATCTAAGCCTTTAGTCATAATAATATGATGAATAACTTCAAATGGACTCTGTCACACATGCTTGTCTTGTTACAGTTACTGCAGTGGGTAAAATCTAGGCACTCTGAGAGCTCATAGGCTGGTATCACTGGGATCAGTGCAAGCAACCATGGAAAGAAGCAAAGACAGAAGAGTTATCTTGAGGAGCAGCCACACTGCAGGGATGTAAGATGCCCCCAAGCTACAAGGCCATGAGGAGTGCAATTACTGCTGGGATTCTCAGAGCACTGCAGGATGACATACACTCCAGGGATGCACAAGGCATGGAAACCAGAGGGCTAGAGTAACACACCGAGAAACCCAAATTTCCTTAGGTACAGTCAGAAACTGTCTACTAACAGAAATCCAGTCTGTATCACTTCTGACAACCTGGAGTACTTTTTACTTTCTTTATTTAAAATAATACAGTGACTTTCAATCCAGTGGCTGCAAAAAGCCAATAAATGTGCAAAGTGCTACTACTGTTGATACTAAGAGACAAGGCAGTTGGGGAGGTTGACTTGAGTAAGGAAATAAGATTCATAGAAGATCATCTCTTTTATATAGATTTGACTGTGTGAAAGTCTATATATAATTTTATATAAATTTACAGATAAACACCAACCTCATATGTAGCCAGCTTGATATTTAAAGCTCACAGATGTTAAGACATTATTAAAACATGGACATCATTAACAAGAAATACAAGTTTTTCTCAATTTAGAAAAAATTGTTAAAGCAAACACAGTTTGAACAATTTAAAATAAAATATTCTGGGAAGGCTAAGTGAGAATAAAATACAGATATTTTTATTAATAAACATAGGTAAAAGCTCTAAATATCAGTTTAATTTAAATAACTCTGTCACATTAAAACAAAAATCAGTGTTAAAAATCATTCTAACAATCCCAGGACTAGCGGCTGTACTAGAAAGTACAGTATTTCTCTGAGTTGGGGGAAGCGATCAGATGTCAGCATCCAACTTACATTGCTCCATTGGTATAGACAGTATCACTTCCTTCCACATACTGCACCTGAGCTGGGTAGACATGTTGGACCTGCTGAACTGTCTGTACCTGCTGCACCTGAAAAACAAATATGAGGACCTTGGTTAAGTGGGAGACATAGAAAGGGTACAACACATTAGATACATGACAAGGGGTACACACAAAGGGTATACCACATAAGATCCAGGGTGAGCAGAAGACACAAAGGGTACACCATGTTAGATCCGTGGGAAGGAGCAGACACAAAGGGTACACCACATCAGATCTATGGCAAGGTGCAGACACAAAGGGTACACCACATTAGATCCATGGTGAGCAGAAGACACAAAGGGTACACCATGTTAGATCCATGGCAAGGGGTAGACCTTAAAAGCCTACATTGCATTAGGTCCATAGTAAGCAGTAGGAATAGGAAGAGTACACCACATAAGATCTATCTAAAATATTTCTCCAGAATACTGATCAACAGGAGATGGCTACAATTGAAATCTCTTAGGTTTACAGTAATTTCAGGGTAAGAAACTTTGTCTAGATCAACTATAGCACATACACAAATAATGCTATAATTTTCTTCTTGGTGGGTACATGTACATAAATACACATGTTTAATGTTCTGAAAGTTTCTCACTGATTTTGATGACTTATGAAATTCTACTCCATTTTAATTTTTAAACTAAAGCTAAGTTTATTTTTAATTAAAAACAGCCATCTCAGTCCATATAATGTTATTGTCTATTTTTTTTCTTGTGGCTGAGCATTTGGTACTGGATAGAAAATCGATCTCTTTAGCCCTAAAAATATATACAGAAAAGGATCATTCTATGGACTCACCAGGTTGCACTGTATACATTTAGGAATACATTCACATGTATACATAGTTAAAATCAATTAAAGGAAGAGGTCATAAATTTGAAAAACAGCAAGGGCAAGTTACATAGATGGGGCTGTAGGGAACAGAGAGAAGTTAGAAAATGATATAATTGTGTCATAATCTCAAAAAATTAAACATTACAACAAAAATTTCATAATATAAAAATTTAAACACTCAAATGTTTAAAATTACCTTAACAATTTTCATGCATTCATTTTTGAAATAACTATCAGCACGCCTTTTCTTTTTACTCCCTGCCCATTCCCCTCACAGACACATATGTAGGATTAGTAAAAGCAAGTCTAGGATTGTTGTCCCGTTACATATGTTGCTTTCTTTATTTATGGAGGAAAGGCATATGGATCTTGGAAAATATTCTACTTCCACCATGGGCAGTTTAGAACCACACTCAGGTTATCTGGCTTAATAGTAAGAACCTTTTCCTACTGAGCCGCCTCATGGAACACAGTTTGTTATTACAAAGATTTATTTCTAATAATTATGTATATCCATGCCTGTGTGAAGGTGTTCACCGAGGCCAGAATAATACTTTAAACTCCAAACTGGAGTTATAGTTGTAAGCCTCCCTCTACAGGTGACAGGGATCAAACCCAGATCCTCCACAAGGGCAGAGTGCATGCTAACCCGTGATCCCTTTCTCTAGTCCCAAGAGATTAAAATGATTTAAAGCATTAACAATTCCGTCATATCATCTGAAGTTCATTATTCCAATGACCTTTGCAATATGTATCTGTTCAAATCAAGACACTAACACATTTCCCACAGTGCAATATGGTGCCTCACACCTGAATTAATAAAAGTTTCCCATTCTTTTCTGCCTCTTGTCCTCTAGAGGAGAAAAATGGGTCCTTTACTTAAAAGGCTTTCTGGCATTTTAGACTTGGTGAACAGCATCACTAAATTTTCTGCTATGTGTTTTAACATGTCATATAAACTGGTGATTAAAATCGAGCTGCTCAGGACTAGAGCGATGGCATATTGTTCCACTGACAACACATGGGTTCCCGGAGACTATCTCAAGCACTCACACCCACCTATAACTCCAGTTACGGATAATTAAATGCCTCTGGCCTCCAAGGGTACCTGCACCCATGCACTCACACTCCTACCCCAACCCCTATACACACACACAGCATTAAAAATCACTTAAAAATCTAAAGGTGGAAAAAGTTCCATTTTGAGAAGCTGAGAGCTTCCTATTGCACCGTCCGTTGGCTTATAATGAAGCTATCTGCAATATCAAGATGGTGTAAAGGGTTGGGCAGCTTTAACAAGATTCTTTAGGCTAACAACTTATTTATTTTCCTGAGAATTCTAGTAATCATCAAAGGCTGCTTTCTAGAAAAAAATGTTAATAATAGTTGTGAGCGTGTGGTAGCTAATATTTTCTGTCATTTTCTTAGTAAGAGATTTCCATAAAAATTTGACCAGCAGAATGTCTACTGTCTGTCAAACAGTCTCCTAGAAATGGCCACATAAACAAAACAATAATAATACCAGGATCAGAGGACATGTAAACATGGAAGAGGAAATGTCTAGAGCGTACACTTTTATTCTCTTAGATGTCCCAGGTAACTTATTAGTGAAAGGCAGACCAATGTTATTTGGCTCTTCTAGGACTATAAAAACCTCCACTCCTCATAATCTTTTAAGGTTTTACTTCTTCTGTTTTGAAAAACCTCATTATTTAAGCAATGTCTTCAGAGAGTACATTTTCTTTTAAATTTTACATACATTTGTGTCTATGGATTTTCCTTGATATATATGTAAGCATATGCCTGTTTTCTTAAGAAAACACCAGTTATCAATATAATATATTTGATAGTTTTTATAGTTCTAGAATAAGGTAATTTTTAAAATAAAAATTCTCTCATTACTTTTATTATCAAACTTATAAAACCTATATGCATTGTTCTTCTCTAAATTTAATCTTGTAATCTATTATTAATATATTTCACAATTTCCTATGTGTTAGAGTCCTTTATTACTGGTTTATAGTAGTTATTTTTATTTTAAACACTGTATTAAATATTGAAGTTTATTTATTCAAATATACAACTAGATTTTTCCCTCCCTTTATATTATTTGCTCCAAGTAATAATCTACCTATTTCTCTTCAAAAGTGGCTAGATTACATATATATATTGTCCCATGAATGTTTACCATTTTCTCCATTTTAAGATTATTAATAACTTCACATTTTTAATGTTTATTTTGTTTCTTAAATTTTACTAGAATATGTAGTTACATGTAACTTAGTCTTCATACTGTGACCCTTTTTTAGTTTCTCAAACACACTTTTGTCTAGAGAAGTTTTAGTACTATGGAAAAATTAAAGGGAAACTGGGCCAATTTTGTACTAGCACTCCCATGTCCACTCAGAGAGGTGATTAGATATAGCTGATGAACTCACACCCATATAGCAGCATTACAGAACCATGCTCTCAGTGTGATTTGTGTGTGTGCACACAGGTACATATATACATGCGCACTCACCCATGAGTAAACTTAATAAAGTGCACAGAGTGTGAGTCACATAGAAGAAGGTGAGCTGTTACGTTCATTTTTATTCTATAAGTTCATACTGCTCTTGAATTTCAAAATAAAAATTTATTAATATATTATGGACACAAACTGCAAAATAGCATTTCCACTTGTGATGATGTTCAAACAAACATTACTGGAAGTGCCCTCCTACATAAAACAAACACAAAGATAAAAGTCTCCTACAGTGAAGTTTTCAGTCATTTTCAGGACTTCTTTCTGGGGTCATCATCAGGAGAGTACAAGATCCATGAATACTGGCTACAAAGCTAGTTGTATTCCTTTTTGAGATACTGAATAGTTGAGTAGTATAGCAGCCGATTTTTCATTTGTTCATTTTTGAATTATGTGTACCTGCTGTGGGTATGGGCTTCCGAGTCGAGGCACCGTCAGAGGCTGGAGGCATTGGATCCCTAGATCTGCAATTACAGGTAATACTGTGCCACACAACATAGGTACTCAGAGTCAAATTCTGTTATTCTACAAGTGTTCTTCAGCACTGAACCATCTTACAGTACCCTAGCTTCTTCCAATATTAATATCCTTTTTATAAAATAAAAATTATCAAATGGGATATTTTTAAGTATGTAAAACAATTAAATAAAAATAAAATATGGCATAGGCCTTTTTAATAACACAATAAATTTTGATGGCCATGCAAATTTTATTTGTGAATTATAATACTTTCTACCATATCCATGCATAATAAATGCTCATCAGTAATTGTATACATTTATGAGGTTTTATAATTAAAGTAGAAATAAACCATAAATGTCAGGATCTTAGAAGTGAAATCCTATTAGAGGGTTCTTGGTTACTTGGAGATGTCTCAGGACAATGTGAAACTAAGGCTTGATTCTTCATAGCATGTACCAAGTTAAAGAACAGACACAGTGAATACAGAAAGGACTAAAGAACTGAAAGAGTGGATGATAGATGTCCATTAATCAGTTTCTGCACCATAAAAGACACACTGCTTAGGTGAGAACACGTTACTCCAAGGGTGGAATCACAGTGCAGGAGGCAAAGCCAGGGATACATCCCCAGTGGTAAAATACAAACACATATATACATACATACATATATACATACATACATACATACACACACACATACATACCATAGGATATATCCTATTCTATAAAAAGTTCAGATATTTTAAAAGATTTTACTTTTCAATTTATGTTTATCATTTAATTTTGTTTGTGAGTGTGGCTCCTTATTAATAAAGATAGATTATAATAAAGCCATAGAAATGTTTCCTTCTTTCCACTCAGCATCAGAGCTGGTGAGATCTAGGAAAGAGCCAAAGCCATTAAGATGGTCTATTCTGATCAGTAAACCGAGTTCCAAGATGCAAATTGAGAATGGAACAACCCAGCCCATTCTATATTTATAAATTATTATTATATTAACCCAAAGCCCCAAATAGATTAACCACACAT
Source organism: Rhabdomys pumilio (assembly GCA_030674055.1). Classification (NCBI taxonomy): domain Eukaryota; kingdom Metazoa; phylum Chordata; class Mammalia; order Rodentia; family Muridae; genus Rhabdomys; species Rhabdomys pumilio. The sequence goes on from JANHMN010000003.1 coordinate 154,562,688, forward strand.
ACTCTCTCTATATTCGTATGTGTGTGTGTGTATACCTAATAGTTAAATAGTGCACTATACCTTGCAAACAAATTGCCAATGAATATTTATAAAGTTTATATTATCTTCTAAACTTACATATCAACTTTTATTGAAGAATAATGAAGCTACTGTGAAATATTACTTGAAAGTAAACAACTTTTTTCATTTTTTTCTTTTTATTGTTATTTAATTGAATATTATATTAACATTTAGTAAACAACTTTTAAAAGACATATTTTATTTCTACTTATATAGATATATCTGTGTGAGTGCATCCTATTTGTATTCACATGTGTATCTCCAGAGGCCACTGGAGCTAGAGTTGAAAGCAGCTATGGGCTGTTTGAGATGAGTGCTAGGAACTGGATTCAAGTCCACTGGAAAAACTACAAGTGCTCTTATCAGTCATTTCTGCATTCCCTGGATAAGACCATTTTAGCACTGCTTCAACCAACACTAAGAATAAAGAGAATTTTTTTACACTGAATGCTATTTTCACTTTCTAAAACAACTTTGATTTAATTTTTTCAAATATTAATTGATATTCTGTCAAACATTAAGTGATGTTTGGATTGGTGTTAAGAGGTTGTGCATTAGAAACTGATTTCCACTTTAATTTCCATTAGGTGAATGCAGGAAAATTCAAGAAAGCATTTATGACTGAGATAGGAAACTAACTCTTATCAGCATTTCATCAGCATTTCCAAAGACCTTATTTCCCATATCTCTTTGTACTATCTCAGACTTGACACATCTGCTGCCGTTGGCCCTTACCCTGGAAAAAAATTAAGTAAACTGAAATTTCACCTTTTAATTTCATTTGCTTTTCCAAATGAATTCTGAAAAATGCTTCTAAACATAAAATATATTTTTCAATATTTTTAATCTTAGTAAAAAATTAAGTACCTAAAAAATGAATTGAAAAAGATATGGAGAAAGATGGACTTGATGTAGTTAATCAATAGTTTTATAATTAACTAATCAGTGAATAAAGAGTAAGGCTGCTTGAATACATGAAGCTCAAACTGGCCTTGGACCAATTTTTAAAAAAAAGTTGGCAGTAATGAGGGTCTCATTACAACTGTGTTCTACACCAGATAGTTATTCTGTCCATTGATCCAAAAATATACTGCAAAACGTAAATATATAAAATAATGCATTTATATTCATAGTGACTAGATGGTGTAAACAGAAGTGTTGTCTATGGATATATATTTAAATAAACAAGCACTTATATCACCATTCACAGTTTAATACTCTGAGCTTATATGCTTATTCAATGTACATGTCTCATGATTTGCCTTATTTATAATAGAAGGGAATATCAAAGCAAATTACACACCACAGGAACATGTGCTAGTTCAACAGAATCAATTAGTATATTTTGAGGACAAATTTACACAATATGTTATTTTGGATGTGTTTCAAGAAAAAACATGAATCATACTTCAAAGCAGAAATACTTCTGAATGATAAATGAAATCACATATAATTGTTAAGTTCATTAGTCATCTGAGAAGCTTTCTAGTATCTTTGTAAAAAAATTCTTCCTTATGTCAAGATAATTATTTTACTCATAAGAGGAATCGTTATACATTTAGCTGGCACCAAGCGCTTCAAGTGTTCAACTCGAGAACCACATAGAGCTGTATTAATATCACTCTAACAGGCCTACAAGAGACACTGTCAGAGCTCTGACCAGATACAAGGTAAAAGGCTGCTATGCAACTGACCAAAAGTGAAACAGGAGGGAAAGCATTGTGTAACAGTGGGTAGGACAACAGGGTAGGAGCTGGGGTGGAGCTGACTGTGTAGGAGCTGCTTTAATGATAAAAGCTACCCATGAGAAGAGAGGGACCAGGACTCATCCTAGAATCCCAAACTAGCAAACTGGAGGCTGATGAAGTAACCGATGACAGAAAAGTCAAGAGAGAACAGTGTGTGCAAGCTGGACTCAAGATGCCAGAAAGAAAAGGCGCAAAGGAAAATCTGGTGGTTTAACAAGCAGGGATTATTTACTAAAACTATGTGAAGACTATGGGCAACATGAAGAAGTTACATTTGGGCTTCGAATATAATCACAAAGCAGTACATTCCCAATGGACTCAGTCTCCTTATGACCACACAATAACCTGGGAAATTAAATAGTAGACAATTAAAAACAATTAAAAAGTATTTCTTAACTGCCTACCATCTACCGTACTCCCAAACAGGCTACCACCAAAACATTTGATGCTTGAAGCCAATTGAAAGTGTTCCAAGAATGGCATTTTATCATAGTTATAGCACGTTCTTAAGCACTATTTATTTCTTCTCAAGGCCCGCAGAGCATACTACCACCCCAATCTACTACATACACTAAGTAATATTTTGAAAATTTTAAATATACACTTTATGTATTTCCTGGCAAGAATGCCTACATACAAATTCCACAGTGGCCCCAGCACGTCCTGGAACAATGTTTCTGAACAAGGAAGTAGGCATGGTTCTTGGAGGGTGGGGCAGTTAAGAGGTAAGAACATGTATTATCAAGGAGAAGCATGAGCATCCTACTCTTTCTCCAGCGTTTGCCCAAATATCTAAAATACGTGTTTTTACTAATGTTTTCTTTACTCAATAATACTTCTTAGATATATTATACCTGTGTATGTGTGTATGTGACTGTATATACATCTTCCTAAAGCTACTGTTAATTGATTTTAGACTATCCTACAATATAAAGATTATTTAAATGTTTCATTTTTAGGGAGCAGTAGTTCGGTTACTTTTTACTATATAAAGTGCTATAAAGAAATACTCTGCTTACTTTTGACATAGCTCAGTGGTAGAGTACTTGACTAGCATGTATGAGAACATGAATTCTATGCCAGCACTGCAAAGCAAAGCCTGCTTGTCTTAAAGTGAAATTATTTACCGTAAGTAAGCTGTGTTTGGTGTATATGCTGTAATTCCAGGGCTGAGAAACAAGAAAGGAAGACCGTGAGACCAAGAACAACCTGGGCTATGTTCAACAGCGTGGCCACAATCTCTCAACATGTTTACTAGCCATTTGATTTTCATGCTTTGGGAATAGCTTTTCATGTCCTTTGCCCAGTAATCCATGACACTGGTTTGTCATCCATTTCTGGTTTTGAAGGTTCTGATAAACAAAGGTTTTCTTCATGTATACTCAATGTCATTTTACCTTTCGGTTTATTTTTGTTGTTTACAAATATATTGTGTTATAATATTGAGGCTGAGGCTGGCTTTGAACTGAAGAGTTCTCCTGCTCAGCTTTCTAACAACGGGATTATAACGACACACTATTACGCTCAGCATGGCCATGCTGACTAGGGAAAATATAATACGTTCTTAGAAGCCTAGTGGTTTTACACTGATATAAGCTGATCTTCCTTCTCTAAGATTAAGTCATACAAGTTTGCCTTTATAGTTTGTTCGTTTTAACACTAAGTAATCCTATAGTTCTTTTTGTGCTACCAAAGCAAACCTAAAACTCCAGCTTTTTCTAAGCAGGTATTTAATCCTGATCACTTATACAAAGATATACTTATTTATTACTGGTCTGATATTTCTCTCTCAGTCTCTCTCACTCTCTCTCTCTCTCTCTCTCTCTCTCTCTCTCTCTCTGTGTGTGTGTGTGTGTGTGTGTGTGTGTGTGTGTGTGTGTTTGCGCACAAGCCTGTGTGTGTGTTTAGTATTATTCAGGTGTGTTTGGTTGCATGTGCATATGTGTGGAAGTTAAACTTGGGTATCACTCCTCAAGTACTATTCCCATTCATATTCATATTCTTTGTCTTGACTCTCTTTCACCCACTTTCTCCCTCTCTCTCTCTCCCACCATCCCTCTCTCTCCCTCTTTCCAGGTTCTCCCACTGGCCTGGAACTTACCTAGTAGGTTAGAGTAGCTGGCTAATATGTACCAGGGATCCATTTTCCAGGAGGCAGGCAAGGTCCACCCTTACTCTTCCATATATATTTCCATGGATTCATGGATTTGAGGGGTGGATGTCAGATTGTCAAGCTTCAAGGCATGACTTTAAAGACAGAACTACCTCTCCAGGCCACCACTCAGTGGTCAGTGGTTACTACTACAATATATATATATATATATATATATATATATATATATATATATATATGGCAATTTAAGAATCAGAAGGTTATTCTTTCAAGGAAATATTGTGACAAATTTCAGTTTGATAATACTGAAACTATACACTGACTTGGGACAAATAAATTATTTATAATACTGAATCTTCCCATCCAGGAATAAAATATTCTTATTATATATCCTCTGTAACAAATCTCTCCTTTTAGAATTGATAGCTCCTTAATATAAATTTTCATATGTGAGTTGGATGTTTCATGCTAGGTCACAGTGATGAATAAGCTATTATGAAGATTTCAAAGTGTTATAGTAAGCAAAACTGTCAAAATTCTGTTCCCCAAAGACTACAAATTCTAATTCTTACAACCTGAAATCTGATCAAAGTCCCTTTGATGGGTATTACACGATACAGGTTACCGCTTAAAAGAGCAGGATGGGGCTGGAGAGATGGCTCAGCAGTTAAGAGCATCGACTGTTCTTCAGGAGGTCCTGAGTTCAATTCCCAGAAACCACATGGTGGCTCACAACCATCTGTAATGGGATCTGATGCCCTCTTCTGGTGTGTCTGATGACAGCAACAGTGTACTCATATACATAAAATAAATAAATAATTTTTTTTAAAAAAAAAAAGAACAGGATGATCTGTGACCAGCAACCCTTAGAAAGATGAGTGCTGGTCTAGCTGGTTGCTGAGAAAGAAGTCGGAATTCAGAGACCATAAGACTTGATTTTTATTGGGAAGATGGAATGAATGAAAGTTAATGTGACTAGCTCCTAGAAGCACAGACCAAGGCCCAGCAGATGAACAGCCGCCACACAACGGAAAACAGTGCCAGAAATTTGACAGCAACTTAAATGCTTTTAGATAAATCTATTCTCCAGGACTCTGAAGAAAACTGCCCAGTGGGACAGATGAAATTCACTGTGAGGAACAGAGTAGTCAGCCAGTCCAGCCCAGCCAGGCTGACCTATAACCTATAGAAACTAACATAGCAACGTTGCTGAAAGCTACAGAATTTACAACAACTTCTTACAGAGCAAGTGCTTCCACTGGGGTTTCTACTGCTGTGATTAAACATAATGACCAAAAGAAACATGAAGAAGAAAGGGCTTATTTCCACTGACAATGCTCAGGTCACACTCCATCACTAAAGTGAAGACAGAGCAGACACTCAAGCTAGCAACCTGGAGGCAGGAACTGAAACAAAAGCAATGGAGGAAAGCTGAAGCCATGGCTTTGCCTGGTATCTTTTATAACTCAGTTTCACTTGACAAGGGATAGCAACCTTCCCCTACCCACATGCCCTAACTCCATGGGCTGTGAGCATGCACACTCAATCATGAATGATCAAAGTGCCCTACATACTCGCCTGTGCACAAGTATGAAAGAAGGAATTTTCTCTTTTTAGTTTCATCTTCCAGGTTGTAACTCTAGGTTGTATCAAATAGACAAAAGATTAGTCAGCACAGCAAGAGAAAACTCAAGACAAGATCCAGAACAATTACTGCCAGAATTAGGCATGCCCATGGCTTTTGGGATCACACCTGGAAATGGGGTCAGAGGACATAGGACATAATAGGACACATTTGGATTCTTGGTGCTGCTCACTAGTTAGGACTAACACATACAAACCTAATCCCTAACATTCCTATTAAATTTTAAGACCTTCCTAAAATGAAAGAACAGTATCTCCCTAAAACATGGGAATAATGTCAGTACAAAGCAAACTGATGCAGATAGGTAGATACTATATGTCCTATACATAAGATAAGATAGCTCAGCTTTACTAAGTAAAAATGTGATTAAAAAACAGAACATGATCAAGTCCTCAAACTTAAAATCAAGTTCACATAAGGTCAGGATATGTGATAAAGAAGCATATTTCAATATTTTGTCTATATTTATACAGTGACTATAATGTTTATGGAACTCAATAGTTTGGCAAAATAGGAATTAACCAGCAATCTTAATCTCATTCTCATAAACTGCCCCACTATTGACCTTCTATTAAGAGGGAAAAATGACTGTTGCATAATATATTAAATTTCTAAAAATTTTTCTTACTCTAAGAAATACTGAATTATTCATATTCTGATACATAGCTAATTATGTAAACTCTGAAAAAAGGTATTTTGAAAGGAAATTTATAACAGTAGGATAGCAAGACTTTAAACATGCTTCATGTTTTATCTGTGGTTTAAAGTGATATGTCTATGTGCCAAGTTGACAAGGAAATTTTGTCCTGTAGTCACAAGAGAAAAGTCTCAATTGAGTACATGTCAGTATCAGAGTGGTCTGTAGGTATGTCTGTGAGAGAGAACCTTGGTTGTCATTTGATGTAGAATGAACAGCAACTGTGGGTGGTACCATTCCTTGAGCAGGTAGTTCTAGGATTGCACAAGAAAGCTAGCTGTCAATGAGCCAGCAAGTAACAATTCTGGTAAGCTGTGTTCCACGGTTTCTGCTTCACATTCTAGCTTTAGTTTCGGTCTTGACTTCCTGGAAGAATGGACTCTGATCTGGAAATGTAAACTAAATAAATATTTTCTTCTCCTAAACTATTTTTGGATACAGTGTTTTATCACAGCAACAGAAAGAAAACTAGAACAAATGTTGATTTAATAAGTAACGGTAAAACTTACCTAGTTGTCACAGTACTTCTAGATGTGGTAAGAGTGTGTTTCAGTTACCTGGCATTCACTGAGAAAGCCTAGCCATCTAACATCTACTTCCCAGCTGCCTGCCAAAGTGCCTGGTAACTCACAGTATAGAATTCTTTTACTAATGTTTTTCCTGTTTATAAACGGTTTTATAAATGAGGGTGGCATGAAGAGTTAACCTCCGTATCTTGTCATTCACTTGCACCTTAATAATATAAGCAGCTTTCCTTCAAAACCTAGGCTAGATTTGAGATGAAGACAAAGTTGGGCATGTGTGAGTAATCTCCATAAACAAAGGGATAGCGTCTACTGTTTTATTCTGGCAACCACAAGTACTGGTGTACAATTCAATCCTGAGTATGGATTTGGGAAAGGAGAGAAAGCACGCACATACTGAAACACACCAAATAGCTTTAAGAGTTCCTGAAAAAGAAATCACCCAGGCAAATGGCATATCATAGCAAAAAGATACAGAAAAGACAATGGTAACAAAAGAACTAAAAATTTAGTTCTCATGCTATGCCTATCTTAGTCTATTTGGGGTAAAGTATATATAAATTGGTTGTCTTAAAAACAAATTTATTGCACACAGTTCTAGAGATTGGGAAGTCCAATACAAGGAAACTCAGTTACTGCTAAGTACTCATTTTCTGGCTTGTATATTGTAACTCCATGCTGTGTCCCCATGTGATGGAAAGGATAAGGGAGTTATCCCCTCTTTTGAAGGACAATAATGGTCTCCAGGAGGATTCTCCCTTTATGGATTAATCAATTCCCTCAATACATGGAAGGTCTTACTTTCTAAATACCAGGATTTGGGGAAATGTGCTTCTAAACACAGGGAAACATTTGGATCATACCAACAAAGCATTTTTATTTCTCTTTACTCTATAGCCATTTAATAGCTCCATTCATCTATGAAAATACATAGTAGAAATTAAAATTCTATTAGACTCCAAGGAATTATTATGAAAAGATGTATCACTGTAAAATTTCGATGAAGTACCTTTTACAAAAACAGAAACAAGCCTTTCTGTTCTGAAGCAAAGAACAAATCAACAAAGAGACACAAACTGTTGATGACTAATTTCAGGCTGGACTATATAACCAATTACATTCATACATAATTCATTTAAGAAATCTGTTAAGGCACTACAATCAGAAGATTTTTAAAAAAAAAAAAAAAACAAACAACAACAAAACCCAAACATTTCTTTGGGGCACAGAGACATAACTTAAAGGTTAAAAACATTTGTTGCCCCTGCAGGGGACTCGGGTTTGGCTCCCGGTACCTACACGGGTGGCTCAGACCTCTAACTCCAGCTCTGGGGATCTAGCTGCCTGCTCAGGACTCGAGGAACAGGGCATGTATAAGGGACACAGACAAAGTTGCAGGCAAAACATACATACACAAAAAATAAAAATTAATCTCTAAAAAAAAAAGAAATCTTGCTTTCTTCATTTTATTCTTAGCTGAATCTCTTCTGCTGCTTCTTTTTCATGACCTATTTCATTTTCCTTCTTCTCTATTTGCTGCATTTCTTCCACTATATTATCCAGCATTTTCCCATTGCTATTCTTATTAATCGATGATTTTGTATCTCTACTCCTTTTGCTTCTAATGTTACTGCATTATGTGCTAGTAATTGTTTCCAATTGTTTACTGCTATAACTCGATCACTGTTTTCTGTAAGTTGTGATTGATACCATAGTTAGTTTTCTTCCTTCTAAGTGGTCCTGTGCATTAGCTTTGGTGCCTTGCAAACACTGGGAGGGTGTAGCTGTTGAGCTCAAACTTAACTTCAGGCATGAGAAAATTCAATTCCATCTTGTCATGATCTACTCCAGCCTGAATCTCCTAAAAGCACCCAAGACATTAATAAAACTTCTATCTGGGCCCACATGGCTAAGTTCCAGTATAGAAACACAAGAAATAACAAAGAAGCAAGATGTTTCCCCTCAAAGTTAACAATTCTATAGTAACTGCCTGTAATGATTACAAGAATGATCATTTAATTTACACAAGACTCAAACACATGAGCCCAAAATAAAGAGGACACAAATAAATGATGAAATAAAACAAGGAAGACAAGCCAGGAAAGACAAAAAGAATGCAATGAAATGAGGGGCTGGAAAAAAAAAATCACATGAAAAATAGAATGTTTCCCCTCAGCAAAAGTGAAAGAAAAACTAGAGTTTCAAATAATGTCATTTATTAATAATCGTAAGGTACATACTCTGAGAAGTGATGATCAAATATATAACTCAAAGAAAGATTATTTTTATTATAGAAAGAATCCTTTAACTGGACAAAAAAATTACTGAATTACCCTACTCTACTTAAGAGAAAATCTTATTAGAAGTAGACACTCAGTTTATTTTCAACTGCGTATGTATATGACTGAAATGTGTTATTAATAATTGCTATCAGGACATATTTTGTAACAACTTTCATAGATTTGATTTGTTTAAAAGCTACATAGTTTTGTTTTTAACAATATCAATCTCTGCCCCCAACACACACAATGCTAATAAACTTAATAAGATAAAGCAAATAAATTTAGAGACTTGTAAAATAATATAGCTAATTCAATTTCATTAACAGCATATTTAATTCTTAGTGTTTAATTTTAATACTTTATTTATATTAGAACAAAGTACTTAGGATTAAATCAATGTTTCTACTTATACAGCTCTGAGATACATTTTAATAACTTAAGTAATTGATACAGACACGCTACGTCTTTTAGGATAATTTCAGTGATTTATGATTCTCAAATCATTTATATTTCAATTTAGTGAGATAATGATAAATTATTAACCAAGTATTAAGTTTTACTTATGGTCAGGAATTTAAATTATGTAACACATCTCTTTAATAAATGTATAATCATGAAAAAGTAGTTAAAGAAAATAGACTATCAAGTTAAGAGGAGCTGGAGAACATCCAAGAAGTAGTAATATAAATTTGTAAGTGATAGGAAATAGTTTAGCTAAAGAAGCCTAAAGTAACTTGGGTTAGTAGAGAACAGAGGCTGGAGAGGAAGTGTCAATATGAGAGCAGAGACTGTCACTGCTATCTTCTTAGAAGAAAGGGTATAAGAGAAACTTGATTAGCAAAGGAAAGAACTATAATAACATACCAAAATAATAACTATAATAACATACCAAGATAATATTCAGTCTGCAGTTTTAAAACTTCAAACATTATTATCAAAGATAAGGTTGTTAAGAGGCATCACTGAGGTTTTAATCCACAGTAAAGATGACTGAAGGCAATCACTCTTACAATAAATGTACATAGTAAATGTCATGTGTGCTGTTTGTACATGCTCATCTATAGCATCTCAATGTACAACTGCAGCCCAGTCTCTTAAGACAGTGCCTACTTGGCTTGGCTCCCTAGCACTCCAATTAAAAATCAGGATATTATATACATCTATGAATAGCCCTCTGACAATGACTGTTAAGGAGTCTTCTCACCTCAGATAAATTAAGTACCTTAAGTATCATTTCTCCACTTGCCTCAGATTAACATTTTGTTACATGAGTTTTATTTTATTTTCCCTGTTTGTAAAATGTCCTGGATGTATTGATGCTCATTCCTAGGATTTGTGTTTAGATTGGAGGTAGAAAATTCAAGATTCCCACTTTTTATTTGACACCTTCCTTGCTCAGAGGAAAATCCTTTATATCAGGTGTTCTCATTCTCTCTTCAGGTAGTACTGATAGAGAACAGCAGACTCACCTCTCAACATTTCCAAATTCCTCCCACAAGCAATCCCAGGACACACCCTGTCTCACTGTTGCATTGAGATCCAAGAAGAGCTACTACTTCATCCCATACACATATACGAGAGAACACTACCTCAGCCATCTACACTTGGTACAAAGATGGCAGTCTTCCTACAAGAGGCAGTCTGAAAAGTGGGATACGCTATCGTTTCAGAGCCTGAACCACAAACCAACAGGCCAAACTAGTGTCTCTTACTCATGCCTTTCAACTAGCAAAGGAACAATTCCTTAACCTTAATACAGACTCCAAACATGCCTTCCATATTCTGCTGTCACAAGCAGCCATCTAGATGGAGTGTGGACTAACAACTAACAACAAAGGGAAGGTTAGTAACTAACCCATCCCAAATTATGGCCAAGCTAAAGGCCTCTCGTTTTACCACGGTCATAGGAATTGTCCAAAGCTGATCATACCAAGCAGACAATTATCTGCAAGGGAAATAACCAAGCCTACAAGGCAGCTTGAGCCTAGAATCTCAGAGGCCTGGATTTCTCTCACATGCCACAAGACATCCTCACTTTACAGCCCACATCTGTTCTATCATCCCCAGACACTAGAAGAATTCTATCCTAGTCTATTCTACCAACTCTTTCACCTAATAGCCAGGCTGTCTCATTTTACTAAACCTATTACAGCCTACCCCTGAGGATCTTTTATAAAGACTATCACTGCTTCTTTTAAAATCTGTCAAATTTCCAATCCCACCTCCAAGCATTCCATCTTTCTTCTCCAACACTTCAAGCTAGGGGATCCCTCCCTGGGTCAGACTAACAGCTCCACATGTCCACTAGTAGACATTTCAAATACCTTTTGATCCTGGTTGATACATTCTTAGGATGGGTAGTGGTCAAAGACAGTCTCATACTCCTTCTCAAGATCATCCCCCATTTCAGAGTTCCAACTTCTCTTCAATAAGGTAAATGGGCAGGCACCTTCAGGGTGCCTTGCTGCCCCTACCACAGCTAATCTCAATATGCTGCATTAATCTTTTCCATCTTTGTACAATCATCTCAAGATAACCCTCATTTTACATTTAAACCCCAACAGAACCTTGCTCCCTTAGACATCAGAAGATAGCAGGATAAAACAAGCTTGCCTCCAGTCTCAGAAGAATGTGACCCCATACATCTGCTGAGACTCAGGTCTGACCCTACTAGGTTATGACCTACCTTTCCTTTTTCTACTTCCTGCTGCTCGCTCCTGTTGGTAGCAGATTCCATGTATGGAAATTTGGACTTTAAAAGACTTACACTCAACTATTCACCCAGACAACTAAAGTGGTAGAAACTGGAGCCCGCTCAGTGGAAGGTTGCCAATAAGAGACAGTAAGAGATAATATCCGTATAACACCTACATCAGCCTTTTTCATACTTGGCCACTTTGCTCGCTCACTTTATGACCAAACTAAAAATTATTGTCAACATTGGCCAGGAATTTATGGAGGCTACCCTCACTGTTCTTATTGAATACAAGAGGCATATTCAGAAGAAACCTCTAGGAATGGGAGATTTTTATCTTTGAATTAAAAACCCATATCACTCCAGATGTGGGAAACAGAAGTCACTGGTAAAGTTTACTACCACATTTATCACAATTATTCATTGAGTACAATCAAAATACAAGGAGTATGTACCCCATTCTCCCAACATGTAGGTTCAGAAAAAACAGATGTGATCTAACATTCATCAGACCTCTTATCTCTCTAACATCTCCCTTCCTGAACAACACTGGTCCCACCTCTCTGTTCTCATGGTCAATCCATCTTTTGTTTCAGACTTTAAGTTCAACACATCAGTTACTGGATCACATTGTACCTCGCTGCTTTGGAGAACACTTGTTGTATTGCTCCTGGATCAAACTCATGCCCATCATTTGTGGCCTTAGATTCTTTTCACCACTCATTAACTGATCAAAGCCAAATATCACTACCTTATTTCTCCTACATTTTTTTCTTTGGCATCACAAACTGCTTTAACTTCTCAGTGACACATTTTATGAGCACATTGGACTCCTCAGATTGCAATTTAACACTATGACTCTGAGCACTACAACCCAGCCACTATGTCTGAACATTCACAATGCTTTAATCTTCTGCAGCACACATGTTTATCACTGCCTATCCAGTGGGTGGTTCGAGACTTGTGTCCAGGTGTTCCTTTTCCCAAAATTTGGTGTGCTACCCACAAGAACCTTTGTTGGTTCCTGTCACAGAGTTTATAGAAGCACAACAAGAAAGACAGAGCATTCAAGGCCTACCACTTCTTGCAGTCCTGGTGTCACCACTAGACCAGTAGGTCTAACTACATCCCTAACTACTATTTTCCTCTCAGCTCATCCAGGACTTTCAACAGACGGCTTGGGCCATCCTTACTTTCCAGGACCACATAGACTGACTGGCTACTGTCGTGCTACAAAACTGGCAAGGATTATGTCTACTAATCACAGAAAGGTTGCCTTTTATTCTTCTTCATCAAAGAATGCTGCTTCTATGTAATAAAAGACAAGATCCAACAACCCTAACAGATCTTCAAAAACATAAGGAATAGCTCAGTGCCTCTGGCCAATGGTTCATTGATGGTCCAATATGGAATGGACCTTAGCTCCTCTTTTACTTCCTCCTAACGCCTCTCTTAATGCCCTTTCTCCTCCTTTTCTTAATCCAAATGTACCTGTTCTTATAAACCTCTTGCCTATATTTTTTTATAAAAACCAAAATAAATAACAACAGAAACTCTTTCTTTTAGTGCACCTAAAATCTTAGCAAAACTTTTCTTAAAAATCATTTCCTCTAGGAAAATGTCCTTGGTAAGTGCTAATATGACAGTTTCTTAGAACTAGCTTCTTGCTTAAAAGGCATTGGTTCCTTATTTGAACCCATGAGATGACTAAAGGGAAGATGAAAGCCTGCCATGTCTGCCTACATTTCCTGTCTCTCTGTCTGTATGTCATCTTGAATAAAATCCCTACTTGATTCTTAGTTTTGTATAACATCTATGATAGTGTGGCTACCCCTTGGAGTGGATCCCATTATAGAAATCAGAATCTCTTCAAGTAAATGGAGTTATTCAGATTACTTTATAAAGCCAACTACACCTACAAGAGGGATGGCTAATTATGCAAATTCTTGCACCCTTGCCCTAATTATTTCTATTTTTTAACCCAACGGCAATTTAAATGCCTTAAATATGAACAGAGGGTTACTGGATCCCATTATTTGTTCACTTCTCAAGTGTGAATAACTCTTATCTATTTGCTTTTTATCATAACACACTTTATCAACAGGCATATTAGAATAGGTGGTCTAGCCCAGTTAGTATATGTGCATATGTATGTTCTTATTTCCTGAACTCACTTGAAGTATCTCAACCCCAAGACTCCTCTAGAAGGTACACTATAGAGATAGCATGCTTGTTGATTTATATGCTTACTGATTTGGGGAGAATAAAATACATATGTGTCTTTCTCCAAAGAAAGTATAAGAGTATTAGATAATTACAGCTAGCTGTAAAGGTTGCTGAGAAACTTGGAAGGGGTGGGGCTTGTAGGTCCTAGTTCCAATGGTTTAAGATTCATCGTCAATATCAGCAATATCTGTAGACCCAGGAGTAAAATTAGTACTAAAATTCTGTCCTGTGTCAAAGATCTACCATTAAAAGAACCTGATCTGGCTAAGAACTAGTAGACAATAAGGTCCCTCTCCTAGAAGTTAATTCTATTAGGCTTAGGAGGATTGTATCCTAGAGACAGGTATAAAATCACTGCTGTGAAGAATAAGTTATGAAAAAATTCTTAAACAAATCTTCCAAAGTAGAATACCAAATAGCACAGAAATAATGTAAGACTAAGAGTCCATGTCTAGTCAAAATTCTACAGATATCTCGTCACCTAATCTAGTATTTTTATAAAGACAAGATTTGTATTATAAAAACTGCCACAATTTGATTAGTCAAATTATAGTAAAAAGCTGAATCAACAGAATTAACTACCTTTAACATTGATACTTGATTTCAATATCCATCAATTTTCACCAATATCACAAATAAAAGCTAAAAGAATTGAACAGCATTCTAATTAAAATTTCAAACATTACAGGCATATTAAAGCAATAGGAAATTATTAACATACTATTATTATCAGTTATGGATGATTATATTGCATAAGAATATAACATTCAAGCCAGGCAGTGGTGGCGAACTTGGGAGGCAGAGGCTGGCAGACTTCTGAGTTCAAGGCCAGCCTGGTCTACAGAGTGAGTTCCAGGACAACCAAGGCTACACAGAGAAACCTTGTCTCGAAAAACCAAAAAAAAACAAAACAAAAAAAACCAAAACCATTCAACCAAGGGAACTTCAAGCAAGAAACTCTTCTAGTAGTCAGGGAGAGAAGAATAGAATCAAAGGAAGAGGAGGATAAAGTGAAAAAGAGAAAAAAATCCTTCTGAATAGGCCTACTAGAACAATCTAACAAGTGTTTCCAAGCAAATCTAACACTAGCCAACTATGGGAAATAAAACAATGTTGACAAAAAGAAAATGAGAATTCTCACTTTCTAAGCTTGACACAAGCAAAAGGAAGGTATCACCTGCCTTGAACACCCCAGAGGAAAGAATCTGAGGAACTGAAAAATATTCCATCAGAAAGTAGTTCTACAGAACAGCTCAGGAGTTCTTAAAGAATGGTCCAGGTGTACAAGAGACTCTTTTTTTTTTTAATGGACAAGAATGAAGTGTGAGTATGTATGCATGTATACATGTTTGTGTGTGTGTGTGTGTGTGTGTGTGTGTGTGTGTGTGTGTGTGTGTGT
>JANHMN010000003.1:154578086-154599191 GCA_030674055.1 Rhabdomys pumilio
TGTGTGTGTGTGTGTGTGTGTGTGTGTGTGTGTGTGTGTGTGTGTGTAAATATGTGTGCAGTCAGCTATTTATGCTTGGAGATGCTGACTTTCTACTTCTGGCAGTAGTCTCCTTTTCATGGGACAGATGTAACAGAATGTCATTGTGTTCTACAGTTCAGCCTTGAACTTGCTCTATATAGAAGCTAGCCTCTAACCTACTCAGCCTTCTACATGCTGCGATTACAGACATGTATCATCATACTGGTACTGCTTTGTTTTTACTAATTTTACACACACACACAGAGGGAGAGAGAGAGAAAGAGAGAGAGAGAGAGAGTTTCTATCTAAGGAGTAAAATACTATCAAGTCTATGCAGTAAGGTCAAAGATGTTACTTTCATAAAATGTTTAGAGGTTTATTGTTTGGTTCAATGCCTACACTGAGGAAGACCAATCAATCACCTGCAGTACCAAATTGGTCTTGGGGGTTAGGAAGGAGAGCTACAAAACAATAAAACCTGTTTGTCTTCCCCTACTCAAGTCCCAATATCCAACCAAGCATTCATTTAAACCCTGTGTAGGAAGCTAAACAAAGTTTTGGTAGGTATATAACTAGCCAAAAAGGAAAGACAAAGTTATTAAACACAGTATGGTTTTGAAGTATAAATGGGTCAGACAATTCCAGTTTACATGCAACAAGACTCATTAATGCATTCAGACCAGATTCCTATACCTATATTTTATTTGGTTTGTTCTTATGCATATATGATTTGGTATTATATGTAAAGTTTTGTTGTTGTTGTTTTGATTTGATTTGCTTTATTCTTTGAGAAAAGATTTGATAAGAAAGCCTATGCTAGACTGTAACTCTCTAGGTAGTCCAGACGAGTATCAAACAAATGACAACCTTTCTATTCACTTCCTTGATGTGGGATTACACCTGGCTCCACACATTTTAAATTTGGATAAATACCCAAAGGTTATCTACATTTGAACACATTTTTAACATGAATAGTATAGACAAAAAGCAAAACAGGGAAACAAGAAAACAAACAAACAAACAAAATTCACTAAAGCTTTACTAAATTAAACCTCTCATCCAAGAAAGATCTTTCCCATCCTCCAGGATCTAGTCCAGAACTGTGCTACCTGCCACATCCCATAGGTCTCTTCTATGCCACATCCAACCACTCTTACATCCTTCCTCAGAATCTAGACTGGTGAGTCTCCCTTGATGCCCCCTAACCTAGCAGCTCTAGCTCAAGTCCCATATTCAGTGTCCTGCTCTATCCAGGTTGTTAGATGTACTGCTTTTATCTTCAGATAAAAACAATATAATACTGGCATAAAAACAGATACGTAGACCAATGGAACAAAATCTAAGACTCAAACATAAGTACATGTGACTTCATACACTACGTATTAGACAAAGATACCAAAATCAAATGCTGGAAAAAATCTCCCACAAATGGGGCTAGGAAAACTGGAATCCACATACCACAGAATGAAACTAGAGCCACATCTATCACCTTGCACAAAAACTAATTGCTGAATGGATGAAGACATAAGCATGAAGCAGTGAGTTGACCAGAAGAAAACACATGCATCAGCCTATATGACATAGAGACAGTGAAGAACTTTCTTCGCCGTACAAATTATTGTACTTTATTTGTACAATAATTAAGTGAAACAACTAAAAAGTGGGACTTCATAAAACTAAAAAGCTTCTGCACAGCAAAAGAAACAATGAACTAGATGAAGAGGAAGGGGAAAAAAGCTAAGAAATAACCTAAAAAAATTTTCATCATCCCATATCCAAAGATACTTGTTCAGTCATGTTCATTGCTAATGTATTGACAATGGTTAGGAAATGGAAGCAACTTAAATGTCCTTCAACTAGCAAATGGATAATGAAAAATGGCACATATATACTATGGAATACTATTGAGCCATGAAGGAAATAAAATGATGAACTTTGCAGGCAAATGCATGGAACCAGTAAAGACCATATTGAGTGAGATAATCCAGAACCCAAAAGACAAATGCTGCATGTTCTTTCTCATTAGTCTCCAGTTCCAATCATCAGATGTGAGTACATATCCTGGAACAACTGCAGAAACCAGAAAAGCAAAAGGGACCATTGCCATGGTAAGAAAGTAGGGAAATATTAGAGAGAAAAATAGCAAGGGACAAGTGGAACATCAGGGAAATGGGGTGACTGGGTGTGTCTAGGCAGGGGAGAAAATACAGAAGAAACAGGGAGAAGAGTAAAATAATAGTAAAGATCTCTGAACAGTTATAAAAAATTATTCTACAGTTTACAAAATAAAAAATCCTATGTAAGTCTGAGTATAATCAGACATGTATACTTTAAATGTGTAATCTTCTCATCTTGGCTTACAATGTTCCCTAAAAGAGCCAAAGAGCATCTAACAAAAATTCAAACACCAAGCATAGAAACCCTATTTTGATTTGTTGGTAGTTAGTTGTACAAGAGACCAGGACAGATCACATACATACTACAGACCTGCTACCATCTCAAAAAGTTAAGTCCTGGGACTAGGAACCTTTGCACATTTATACTCATTCAAAGTGTCATTTTTTACACGGGTAGGATCAAAATTAGATCCTGAACCAGAAATCTTACCTATTCAGCAAGTGCTTAATATTGACAGATTGGTGCTAACTTTTTAACGTTAAAAATGCAGAACAATGTCTCAATTGATCTTTACTTATTCTTTGAAGCAAGCCCTACCTTTTTGAAAAGTGTTAAATTGTAAAGTTGGTAATGATGTCAGTAATCCCAGTGGCTTTTAAGGCACTATTTGTAGAAGTTCCTTTTTAGTTCTTGGAGGTGGGGGGTAGGAGGGAGGGAGGGAAAGAGGAAGGAAGGGAGGGAAGGAAAGGAAAGAAAGGAAAATAGCAAAAAAGAAATGAAGGAAGAATGACAAAAGGGAGGGAAAAAGGGAAAAGATAAATGTAACTAGTATTTTGAAATATGCAAGTCCTTGCCACTATTTGGAACAAATAACTCACACTGTGCTCATACGCACACAGAGAACTGTTAACTGGCATATAGTGCTTGTCAGTAGCTTTCCTAAACAAGCCAAATTTCCTGAGCATGATTAAGACCTGTACTAAACATCTGGTGATGAATTCTTCTGCAACTCGTTAAATGAGATGAGTCACATATACAGACCTTTAAGAATATTTTATTTTCATTAAATAGTACTTAGCAGCTAACTAGTGCCAAGGCAATTTCTAAAACACCACAAAGGCAAAATCCTTGCAAATAAAGTACATTATGCTTTTCATTATTAAGTACAACTCAACCAGAGTAAAAAGTATTATTGGTGAAATTTCAATATAAAAGGAATTGGAAGCTCTAGCAAGCAGTGCCAAGAGAGGAGAAAACAAGGTGGCCAAGTTAGAAAAATCAACTCCCTGTAAGCATTAGAAGCTCTTAGGAGAAGAACATGGTCTACAGTTTGTCTTATTAGCTCTACAAACCAGAAAGGAAAGGACCTGGCACACCAGGGAACTAGCCAAGAAACGTTTGCTGACCTAACTTAAGAAGCGAACTGGAGCACTGCCTCCGTCCTCCAGGAAGAAAGATAGTAAATTCTTAGTAATCTTTGAAGTACGTTCTGTTAGTCATCATAACAAACAGCACCTCTTGGAATAACAGGTCCTTACCTGCTGCTGGACTGGCACTTGCTGTACCACCTGTGTAGGCACTGCTGCTTGGCTAGCCACAGATGTCTGCAGAGTCACTGTCGAACCTGTGTCTGAACCCGTCTCTGAAGTCTGCATGATGGTCTCTGGAATATATGAAAACAGTTTAAAGTGTTGGCCTTGAATGATGTGTTTCAATGCAGTTCTTAAATGCTATACTGAGGCTTTGGACATATAATACCACTCACACCAATATACTGTCACCACAGCCCATGTCTGTTTTTAGTTACTGTTACCAGTTCTTAACTAAATAAAGAAAATTAATAGTGTTTACTTAAAAAATCCTTATTAGTACCTCTTGGTCTAAGATAAAGAGGCAGAACATCACTGAAAGCTGTTGTCCTTTGATCTCAGCTGTTATAAAGTATTTCAATCCTTTAATGAACTATGGTTTAAAATATTCATGATATTCAAATCTCAGAACACAATCTGAAATAGATGCCCATGTAATGAACCACACTTTATCGATACTTTTCAAGGCTATTAGGATGTCAATAAAGAATATAGAGTAAATTGTTTCTAAATTACTTTCTGTGTGTGTGTGTGTGTGTATACACATACATATACTTTATTAATATATATACACACATATATGTACATACACATATATACATATATATTATATGTTACACACTAAATGAAAATAAATGTGAATTTCCTGGTCTGTAGATAAAGGCAGATAGATTTCAAGGTCTGTAGATAAGATAGGCGGTACTATTTAATTGGTAGCCAATGAAAAGAAATGCATTGCAGTTTAAATCTGTAAAGAACATGGTGAACATTTAT
Source organism: Rhabdomys pumilio (assembly GCA_030674055.1). Lineage (NCBI taxonomy): Eukaryota > Metazoa > Chordata > Mammalia > Rodentia > Muridae > Rhabdomys > Rhabdomys pumilio. The sequence continues at coordinate 154,582,589 of JANHMN010000003.1, forward strand.
GTTCCTAAAGAGAATTAAATTCTCAAGTATTCAAATGCTTGGAGGAGAAAATTAATTCTTCTCAAAATCTTTGTCACAGTGTGACCAATCCAATTCTTTTTCTACAACCACCATCTTGTTCAAGTTTAGAAATCAACCTTGAAAAACAACAAACCTACTTTTATAAATATACAATCTGCAGTGCAGTGAGGTTGGGAATGTCCTCACTGTAGCAAGAGAACAGCTGGGCCATGCTTATCATTATGATCTGAGTAATTTTTTCCAGTGTTATACTGGCATTTCTATACGTGATCTATGAATTTCCTTATTGCTTTCTTAGTCAAGATCGAAAGCTGTACAAAAGCCACAAAGTCCAGCAACAACAGCTATGACTGGTTGTGTAACACAAGTAAGAAGATCTTCTGGGTGCTTTTTATAAATACATTTACTCATGAATAAAGGAATCCACAAATCAACCTGAATTTCACTTTTAACTGAGGGATTCTGGCTATACTGGGAAGGAAGAAAAGGGTGACTGTGGCTCCTGGGTCATTTACAAGGACAGGCTGGATATAGGGGAGGACACTGTGCAGAAAACAGTTGCAATTTTTCAAAAGAAGTTGAAAACTCAAGATTTTCATGTGAAATATAACAAACTATGGTTCTTTCAAATGTAACAATAATGCCAGTAAAGTTTATTTGGACTAACATTAAAGCCATAGAGATGCCTACCTAAGACTGAGCATTACATCACTATACAAAACTAGGGGGATGGAAGACAGTGCTGCTCTAATGTTGGAAGGTAAAGCTAGGTTACAGTTCACAGAAACAGTGCTTACTTCGCCCCAGTTAGATCCCAGCACTGGCCATTCCCTTCAAAATTACCTTTTTCTTAAAGAAGAAAAATACATAAATTAGAACTCCTCTCTCTCTCTCTCTTTTTCTTCCATTACAAATAGAGAGAAAAGCAGCAATCCAAAAATGAATGCAACAACCTTTTGGGTCCTGTGATTTATTATATATACACAGAGTATTGATTACATTTTGTGCTATAACAAAGGAGCTAAATGTGTATCCAAGGCTTGTGTTTGTAGAAGTAACAAGGAATGGCCCAGACACTGGGCAGCATCTGCTGGGATGGTGTTCAGTCTCACCAGCTTTGGGACAACCAGGAGACCTTGTTTGTATAGTGTACAGATTCAGACGTCATGTGTGGCCGGCTAGGGCTTCTCCTGTCCTCTCCCTCATTCCCTCATGAGTAGTGGGAGGGTTCCCACGGCAACGCCTCTTACACTAACACTCCCTCCTGCTTGCCACAGAGCTAGCTGAAGCGGGGCCAACACGAGCTTATGTGCCAGTACTTTGTATTAATGATTAAAATTATGATGTCCTTCACTTTATAGGTGAGGAACTGGAGGCTTGGAGACGTCAAATCCCATCCCTTACTCACTATCACACACACAGGAAGCATAAAGGAAGGGGTGACACCACAATCAAATTCATGCTCTTGACTTCACAGGATATATTCAAATCTCTGAGTTTAATGACAAGTAGGGCATGTGTAAATGTAAATAAAATAACGAAGAGTGATAAAAGCTTTAGAATGAGAAATTGAAAAAGGTAGAAAATGTGTCAACTATTCAACAGGAATAAACTGAACAAGTACGGAGAAGTGATCATTTTTAAATGTAAAGCTAGACTGCAGAAGAGAACCTTTGATTCGGCCTCTAGCTCTGTCTATGCTACATCCAAAATAGCATTAAAAGCCCAACCTAGTGCACCCAAGTATCCTTCAAACCCCAGAATACTTTCCACTTAGTCCGAGTTTCTACGCGTCTGACCAGCTTTTTACATTTTACTACCTGCATTGTATATGTGTAAGTGTTTTCCCTGCATGTATATATGTGTGCAAATGCACTCCTGACTCTTTGGGAGATCCAAACAGGGTTTTGAACCCTTTGGAACTAGAGTTATGGGTGGCTGCGGGCCACTATATGGGTGCTGGGAACCATCCTCTACAAGGACAGTCAATGCTGCTAAACCCTGAGCAAGCTCTCCTGACCCTCTGACAGACACAGTTCATTCCCCAGTTTCTCCACCCACATCAGCTCAGAAGAAACTCTGACAGGCTCCTGACTTAAGAGATCTCTTCCCGTCACTCCCATGAGCTGCCTCTAATGGCTGTAACTGCAATTAGGTCTATCATTTACCAAATCCTTTCCTGTTGCCAGAAAACAGTCTAATGCCTTAAATACATTTGCTGGCTTCATGCTCACAGGAAGCTCATGATGCAGATGGTTTCCTAATCTAACAACTCTGGAAACTGAGACTTGGGCGGGACTTTTAAAAATTGTTAAAAGCATGGAGGCAGAAAAAGGAAGAATCTGAATTCGTTCAACCTCTGTCTCCCGTGAAAATCCACACTTGCAACCACTGGGCGTACAGTACTGCGGCCTCAGGACAGGGCAGTTTCTGAACAAACAGCCTGCGGCTGTTAGTGAGCACTGTTTGGGATTCTGATGCACGTTATTTTTCCAGAAGCACTTTACATTCACTGACTCTGAGGACCTAATCTTAACAGCAGAACAATGACAGTGTAAAGCATACTGGGAGAGTATAATCCTTGAAGAAAGTTTGTTAAGCAGATTGTTTTAACCTATTGACACACTGTAGTATTCTGTGGACTCCACCGTTTGTGCAAAGTGAGTATTCTCACAGCAGAGCAGTGCCTGAAGCCTGCTACCTTAGGTTGTTGCTTCAACCCGAACACTTGGGTGCTTATAACCTACTTTCTCTCATTCACCAGCACAAGTTTCTGAGGTTTTGTTTACGCCTGGGGGTAATTTGCTTAGTTTTGTCTTTCAGTGCCTGTTAAGTGATATTTGTTTATCAATCACAAATGTAGTCACATTACTCTGTTTTGATAAACTAAATAACCCCCTGCAGTTTGTCACTGACGTAGCCCACATGTAAATGAGTTGTATACTCCTACAGGAGAGACATGCACAATTTCTGTTTACTCATCCCTGCCTAATGTGCCTGTCAGGTGTGTTACGAGCAACAGATGCTTGTTTGACAAAAGACCTTTTTATTCTGGCTAATTAACCAGTTGGACACACCCGCCTGCTAAGGATTCTGCTTTGTACAGCCAGCACTGGATGAGTCATGAGAATCTAAGGCTAAATAGGCCACATTTTGAAAGAAGGCTAATTAGCCCCTAGGAGGAGGAAAAGAATATTGCAAAACCCAGCTGCTGAATGCAACAAATTAGCATTTCTTCAACCTGATGGGCAAACCTAGGCAAATCAAGTGTATTTAGAACAAACATGCCTTATTGCAAGTTTTAAGGCATTCAAATGTCCTTTGGGGGACTTCCTGGAGATTATTTAACACACTCAAATTCACAGTTGGATTCTTTTTATCACATACAATGAACATGCCAAATTAAATAGTTTAATAATCTGACCTAGCCAATTGCTTATCAAACAGAACTTTATAAGCCTGTAACTGATTGTGTCTATCCCATGCTGACTGGGATCCTCCTTTCTAAAATACTTTCTCTCACACAAAGCAAAGGCTGAGTAATCTGATTCTGAGTCCATTAAAATGACTTAGTTTTCTGCATGAAGACAGTTTAATCTTCAAATTGCTTCTTCCTTTTCCCTTATAGAAAGGCCAAGATGCTAATTCCACTTCCTGCTTAAACCAGATTAATCAAAGTTATTATGATAGTTCTCTATGGTAAAACAACATGGCTGTACTCACATAAATTATAAGAATTTTACAAGGCTGACTCAACATAACATCATAGCAATGCTACTTCATAAGTATAAATTACTATTTTTAAACTGGAGAACAAGTAGTCTGACATCAGTATATTTTTAAATAAAGAAAAAACCAATATCATTATAGAGATTCTGAAACATAAAAATTTTTTTACTAACATTCAAATCAGGAAGAATTAAACCCCCATTAATTAAAATTGTAGGTATAATGGGACTGGAGAGAGTGCTCAGTGGTTAAGAACATTTAGTGCTCTTTCAAAGGAACAGATTTTGGTTTTCAGCACCCACATTGGTTGTTAGCATTCTGTCTAAGCTCTGCCCCACAGTTACCTGGCAATAGCCAGGTGTGCCTGACTCACTATAAAAGGGGCTGCTGGACCAGTCCTCACTCTCTTGCTCTTGCTTTCCCTTCCCCCCTCCCCATTCCCTTTCCCCCTCTCTTTCCATGTGCTCATGGCCAGCCTCTATTCCTCTACTTCTCCTTCCCACTTTCTCTCCTTCTCCCTCTCCTTGTCTCTCTCCCTCTCAACTCTCCTCCCCATGCCCTAAACCCTCTTCTGTACCATACTGTTCTGTAGCTGGTCCCTCAGGGGGAAGGGATTCCTCAGCGCGGGCTTCACAGAGGAACCCCCTTCCCCCATACCTCACCACACCTCCATTGAACATATCCCCCCCTTTATCTTTTATAAACACATCATTTGTTAGTTCACAACTCTCTGCAACTCCAATCCAATGATCTGTCAACACCTTTTTCTAGCCTACACACACACACACACACACACACACACACACGAACACACACATGGACACACACACAGCATACATTCACATAGATAAAGGCATATACAACTTGAATAAAAAGTAAAAACTTACAAAATATAAAATTAGGGAATTAAAGCGAGCATTGCCTTTAAAAAATATATATATTGTTAACATTTACATTCCAATGAGTGTGGATATCTACATTTTGATTACTCTTGAGTTTTTTTATTAAGAAATTATTCCAACTTTTAACAAATAAGGCTATTAAATCATTTTCAAAAAGACATAATACAAAATAATAGGAATATTTGAAATGGTCTATGTATCCCATTTAATATGCATTAAATAATCACACAATAAATTTTTAAACCTTAATAAAATATGTAGAGCTGATTATTTTACCCACATAGATAAAACAGTAAGACTTGATTTTTACTTCTCTACCCAAGAAGTTAGTAACTTAATGAACTATATACTGCAGCCATAGCCCAAGTCTTCTATTTAAAAAACATTTCTAGGGTAAGTTTGTACACTGCAAAATGCAATCTTATCCCACCAACAGATGAAGTAATTGAGGGATATAAGAAGAAAGCCCAGGCCTCTCTGCATGCTAAGAGCCCTGATTCATTCTTTAAGGTTGAAGGTGTGATTTTAGGAAGGTGCACAGTAAATCTTCCATGCTAAGCTCATCCTTAGGAAAGCTGAAAAAGTGATAATGGCCTAGTCTCCTCTACAGTCACCTGTCTGTGATAATCAATGACAGTGATTAACGTTGGAGATGATGACTCAGCACACTTGTGGCAAACACTGGTTGCCTGAGTAACTTTTTTCGCTTTTTTTTTTTAATTAAACATTTTATTTATTTACATTTCAGATGCCATTCCCTTTCCCCATTTCCCCTCCCTAGAAAGCTCTATCCCATCCCCCCTCCTCCTTTTTGCTTTTATACCATTTTAATTGCATGCAAGTATTAAGGTCAGTTCTAGGTTGAGGAACTAAGTAATTTCATGCAGGAATCTAAATTTTAGGCTAGAACAAGGAAGTACGTTTCAGACATGAAAATTACTTTTTTTCACTTTTCAACAAAGGCTTTCTCTTACCTAATTTTTCCCATGACTCAGATTATAAAAGATTGTTTCTTCTTCAAAAAACAAAGTGCAAAAAAACTACCATTGATTGTTTTCATCTTAAAAGATTAATTACAAAAAAAAAAAAAAAAAAAAAAAACCAATCCACTAACACTGAGGCCAAAGCAACCAAGCACCGTGAAAACTGTTTCGCCATTCGCTTTGTTCCTGGTTATCAAGAAGCCGTCATCGGGCACAGGTGCTATTCCATCTCCCACTTACTCTCTTGAATTAAAATTCAGCTCTGTCTTGCCCAGATGAGAGACCAGACAACCACAACAAAAACAGAGTGCCCAGCTAACAGTGGGGGAAAGGAAAAGCTAAACAAACAGACTCCCTAAGGATGCAAACTCTATTCTTGACTCTAGAAACAAAATTGCATGATATACAGGTTCCTACAAAAATTTACGAGACAGAGTAAGACATTTTCTCCCCACTGATCTGTCCAGTCTTCAGAACAACCGGAATCTATCAAGTTAATAATAATTCTTAGAACTGAAAAGCTGATGAACACTGAGTATTTCATCATAAATTTATTATCACTATTTATACAGATACTTGGACAAGTTACTATGTTTGTTACCTATGGAACAGGTGATTTATACATATTTAATTCTAAAGCTGTCCATGAAATAAATATTTTAAATAGTCTAAAGGGATTAAATTATTTTCATTATTAAATAATTATTACTAGCAAATAGCTATTGATCTATAAACAGGATTCAAGTCCAAGTCTGTCTCAGTTTAATAATAATGGCCAGCCAAGAGTTTGGAAACTAAAAGAAATAATTAAAGATTTAAGCACACATACATAGCACAGGAATAAGATATATAGATATAGATGTCATATATAAAATGCTTTATGGATATAATCTTTCATAATACCTACAAGGCTGTAATTTTTTATTTAGGAAAGCACATCAAGCAGTCCCAGATACCTCCAAATAATATACGCTGTTGCCACTGTTTTATTTTCCACCCAGAATTTTAGAGTATAACTCTATTCCTGAAGACACAACACATTTTGGTCATGGAACTGGAAGTTTCTTCCCTGTTGGCCAAACTTCATAGTATTGGAAGGTCCTGTACCAGATGCTATAGGAGAAAATCACTAGCAGTCTACCCAGCTGTGAACCCCATGCGCTAAAACAATGACCAGTATGAAAAGATTTGCCCAAGGGAGCAAAGGTGGCAGCAATGTTAAGGCATTTACCAAAACTTTATGATTGGATGTAAGTCCCAGACAGGAGGAAATGCATGCCGGGTATTGTAAATCTGGCAAAGAACCTGGGTCTGTGGACCACAAGGTGCTCTACTAAAATTCTATTCAATGGACATAGTATCAAACTGCCATCTCTATACACCTAGATTAGTACAGCTCTCAACCTCACCAGAGATTCTTTGAGCAATGTCTATCAGTCAACACAGAAACTCACAACTGTTCAGAGTGCAAACAGTGTTCATAAAATGAATACTCAACTATAACGTGACTATCACACACCACTTCTACCAAAGGGTCAGGGACCATGGTGAGAATGGGAGAGCCTGGTCAGAAATCACCTGACCATACCAGTATCTTCTAGGCATGACAGGAGCATTGCACTCATGAACTCACAGGTTGTGTGGATGCCTGCAGAGGACCTTTATAAGATTAAGCCAGTCAACATTCCAATGTGGGGTTGGGGCTTGCACTTCCTCCCATGCAACTAAAGAGCTACTAACTATTGAGAGATGCTGGGGGACAAAACATCAGCTTTATGTGCTTGTGTGGACCCTGGTAGTTAACAATGTTCCCACAGCAGGCCCCAAACCCATGAGTAGATAGGGCCAAGTACTCAGTTAGGAGGGGTGTTGGGCATCAGATCTTAAAGAAGTCAGAGGGAAGAGTTGGAGCAGGGGTGTGAATATGATCTAAACACCCTGTATCGATGCAAGAAATTTGCAAAGAATAGAAATATTTTAAATATATTAACTTAAAATTTTAAAATTTTGTTTAAAGTACATGAGTCTGCATGTTTTGAGGGCATCTTGGGCACTATGCTTCATAACTGCTGATCCCTTACATTTGTATTAATCAGTGACAAGAAACTCAGTTGTTCAACTGTCAAAACATGCTTTAACCTCCCACTAATAGATTATTAATCAGATATGTTAAAAACACAACATAGATACAGTACTGTAAGCATAAAAACCAACTTCTCAATTAGTAGATTGCCCCATGATACAAGTTTTTTAGATACACAACCACATATTTAAGGAAACCTTTTTGAGGCATATACTATAACGGGCCATGAGAAGAGACAATGATATCATTGGAACTTACAAAAGCCATCACAGATCAATGAATATAAACTTTGAGTTGTCTCAAGCTAAACCCAGAACTGCAGGTCAAAAGCAACATGTATTAAGCAGAGAATGGTAGCAAATGACTAAAGCCATCACTTAGCAAGAAAATCAGGTGTTCAAAGTCACCCTTAGCTACAGAGTTAGTTCTAGGTCACCAAGACTATAGGAGACACATGTACCCAAACAAAAAGGAACATGTGTATAAGAAACCAACCTTAGCATGACCAATGAACCTATCTCAACATGGAGCAATGCAAAACAGTCTTTTAAAAATTCTGTAACCCAACACTGATTTCCCATCAGGAAAACAGCTACTAATGGATTTGATTTTTATCTGTTCAGTTTCAGGTCAGACGTTCTGCTTCTCTCTTTTTACTGGTAAGTAACTCAAATCTCTCAAACAGTTCTTGAAAAGCACTCTAGATATTTTTAATAGACTGTGCTGTTTTTTAAAAATATTGCCAGATGCCAGGAATGCTGTCAAATGGCTGTAATCTGAGAACCTAGCTAAGAAGGAGAATCTCACATTGCAGGCCAGTTAGGGTTACACAGTATATTCCACAACAGCCTGAGACCTTGTCTCAAAACATAAGCAAGACATAATCCCTGAAGGGTGTCTCTAGATTCACTTTTGGTAGTTTCACAATCATTGCCATTTTGTGCAGAAGCCAGGAAATCTATTTTAATATATACTTTCAAATATGAAATGACCCATTTTACAACACTTTCCCAACTTAATGTCCAATCGATAATTAAAACATACAATTCATTTCTGATCCCTTTGATAACAAGTGATAAGGGTAAGAATGCCTCTAACAAAGATTTGGATTGAAATACTGGAAAATACATATCAAAGTATTTAGTTCCTCCAAGAAAGTGGACTCCTGTTTGTTTTTGTAGTGCTGGGGATAACACCTTGGACTTCACATGTGCAAGAAAAATGAGCTATAGTCTCTGGTGTCATGTGTGCATTCTTCCTAAAACATCACACACTATGTGCAGTTTACCCTCCACCCCAACACAGACACACAAAAAGATCTGTCCTTGGGTTGATAACCAAGAATATGCTTGCTGAATAGGGTATCCCTGTGCTAGGATGGCAACAAAGAAAAGGCAAACATTGTCTTAAAAGGCAGGGAGATTCTAAGAACTACTGGAGAAGCAAGCCAATAAATAGTACTGTCCCCAAACAGGAAGATTGTATTTGCCTTTTACAGGGACTAAAAAGCAAGAGCAGGTTTCCTTACTTTTCTTCACGCCCCAAAGAAAATTTTCCTCTTAAATTTTCTTGCCCTCATAAGGATTTTTTCCCTCCTCTTTTTCTTTTTATAAACTGGAGAATACTCTCTTGCAATTCCTAACTATTCTAATGACAGCCTCAAAAAAATCAATACCATCTACAAAGGGGAAAGAATACTGTACAATAACACTGTTAATAATGGAAACAATACATTTCATTTTAAAGGTACAGTAGTTTAAAGAACTGAATTCTCTGACATTTTTTGGCAAAAAAAAAGTGAATGAGTAGGTAGACCTCAAAAAAAAGAAATCAACTCTATTTTCCATACATACACCACACAACACCATGGGGGAGAGAGAGGGACAGGGGAGAGTCAGTGACAAACAAACAGAAAGAGAGAGAAACATTTACTGCTAAACATAACGCCAGCAAGCAAACAAAACACCTACGTCATCTTTCATTACAGAATGTACTTGGAGCATTTTGAAGTGTCTAGCCACCTTCAAAAAATCACAGATACTTAATATCTAAACAGATACCTAAATATAGTTAAAATATTTCTTTGTATAAGCAAGGAAAATTTATAATGTTTGCAATTATTTAGAACCACTGTTCTCATGAAGCAGACAGTTTGAGGATTAGTAATACACCCTATATGGCTGATCTTATAACTTAGTCTAAAGTATTTTAAAGTATTTTCTTGCCTTTAAAACAGTAATTTCTTCTAAAACTCATTTTGAAATAGTACTACAGTAATATCTTATGTCATTCCACACATGTTTAATATCCCTAACTGAAATAAAGCAGATGTTTAAAATCAACTTAATTTTTTATGATTGACAGAGTTGACGTTAGACATTTTAAATAAAGTTGAAAATCCACACAAATGAGTTTGATTCTTTTCTTTCTTCCCCTCACTAAACTTTCTTCTTCTTCTTCTTCTTCTTTTTTTTTTTTTTTTGTGGGTATAGAATGGATAGAATTCTTCATACTCTACAAATATATTAATAGTTAACTATTCTTAATACAGTAATTCTTTCCCTAACCACATTTGTTCACAAGAGTGTCCTAATGTCATCGTGTACATTGTAGACTCTACAAGACACCTAGGTATATCTTTCTAGCCATCACTCTCAGAGAATCCTTGTTCCAGACATAGTAAGAGAAATATCTTATTCTACAAATTCTACTTAGTTTCTGCCTAGTTTAATAACAACCTCTTATCTCTGGAAAAGCTCCTTCACAACATTCTATATTTCTGCTTTTATCCCAATTTGCCTGCCCATTCATATCTCTCTCAAAGGTTGTTTTTTCCCCTTTGAAGGCCCGTGCGCGCGTATGCACGCACGCACGCACGCACGCACGCACGCACGCACGCACGCACGGCTTTGGGATATATGTTCTACTTTCCTAATACTGTTTTGAAGGATCTAGCATTTATATCAACTGTATGCAGCTAACTCTCCAATAAATAAGCATATTCAATAATTCTACTGAATGTTCTCGATTTTAAACTACTTGTTGAATTGTTTTTAATATCATATCATCAATCTGAATTTTAAAATTTAATCAAAGCCAAGCTTAATTTTTATCATGCTAATTAAATTTCTGCCAAGTATGTGAATGTGTTAGTTCCAGTCTGTTCTCAGTGAGTTCAGGATTGACTTATTTCTTCAGACAAGAAGAACTACCTTGGCATCTACTTACTTTGGCGTTTCTATTTCTCAAAGAAATCTACTAATAAGAAACAGACTTCTTTTCTTGTATCCCCTGAGTTTAATCAACTACCTACTCCACTGATTTAGCTTCCTAATTAGTCCTCAAAATCTATTCTTGGATCTCCATCCTACCACACAGATACTTGGAGTTCAAGACGTTAGCTACAAGAGTCCTAAGTACTCAGGATAAACTGTAAACGTCCTGGTGAGACTTCGGGGCTCTTCAGAATCGGGCTTCAGTTTCCACATCCCAAGATCATACAATGTAGCAAGATGGAGCTCCTCGCACAACAGAGCTTCTTCGGCTTCAAACAATGTTTTCCACCTCGCTTCTTTCATCTTCAATTTTTAGGTCTAGAATAAATCCTGGGTCCCTTATGCTTCCCAAACACCTATCACTCTTTCCCCTTCCTCTTAACAAGCCTCAGCCTGGTATCCTCCCAGGGGATGCTGTAACAATCTGTCATTATTCTGTGTGATCAGTTGTTGTTTTGAACCATAGTGCAATTATTCATCTTGACACACAAAGAACAAATGCAAAAGTCCATGAGCACATAGACTGTGATTACCCCATCACCCACAAATATGCCACAGTAACTAATACACACAGGATATTCAATTCATTGAATACAATATAAATCCCCAAAGAGTATGAGTTTAAGATCCTATTGAAACAGTACTATGCTTTCTCTAAGTATTTAATACTTAAAACTCTATAAAAGTATAATTGTCTGCTCTACCCATCTGCAATAGAGAAATTCATTAAGAATGTTTTTTTCTTTATTTTTAATGTAATTTCAATTTCAATTGTTAAATTATTATAATAACTTCCTTTTAAGGTTCAAAATACTTTGCGCCTATTTTTTAAAATAAAGAAATAAGGATTAACTAAATTTAAATAAGCAGATCAAATCTGTTGCTATGAGTCTTCAGATGCATCATTTACTGCTTTGAAAAGTACAAATGGCTCACAGGATGGCAGTTTCAGAACCAGTGTTCTAACCATGCCATCTCAGAATAGGTGAGTGGCCCTGTTATACTTCCTTTGCTAGACAGACACTAACAGATCTTTAACTTTCATAGAGAAAATGCTAAGGATAAGCAATTAGCCTACTAGTGATTGTCAGACTTCATGACAATTAAGCATCTGAAATTTATTTAAGCTTGCCAATTCTCAACTGATATTCTCCTAACTTTTCTTAGTAACTACTGAAACTTTCTACAGAAAAGGGTATTCCAGGAAGCCTCCACTTACTAATCAGTTAATATTCTATCTAAAGAATTTAAGTACTTACAATCTCAAAATAAAAAAAAATGATTATTAAAAAAAGAATTTAAGTATATCATTTCACCTATTTTGGAAATCCTGTGAGGAACATACAATTATTATTCCATTTTTCTATGGATAAAAAACCACATGGTATTTAAATAATCCTATCAGCAGTAAAGTCGTGTAAGTAGAACAGAAGGTGAGGATGTAGTGTAATATATGACCCCTGAGGGCCAAGGGCGGTTTTCTCTTGCTTTATTCTTTATCTCTCAGCTAGACGCAGTACTAGTCTTAGCATATGACGCTGCAAATGTTTGACAGATCAACTGTTATGTAGTCCTGCATTATAGTAATTGGATATGCTATGAGTTTTTAACCTAGTTAACAATCTTCCATTATTATATATTATATTATCCTCTTAAGCCTTCGTTTCTATTTCAGCAGCTCACAGTACCTAACAAGGTGGTTATCTATTCTTTTCTGTGTATCTAAGGCTAAGATTAATATGAATCATTGAGTCTGGGGCTGGAGAAAGGAGGTCAGTAGGAAGGCACTTGTCTAGCAGGACAAGGCCATATCCTTCATCCCTAGCACGGCTCTCCCCACCTCTCTCATACACACACACACACACACACACACACACACACACACACACTTAATTGTATGGTCACTATAATCTTCTGCTGGGGCATTAATACCATTAAGCTTGGAATTTGAATCAGGACTTGGGGAATATATTTCTTTTTGAAATCTCAGTGGTGAGCTCTCAAGTATCCACTTCAATTCTTCTAAAGGAAGAGGAGGGGCTTGAAGCGTTTTAGGTATCAGTTAGTAGTCGTCTGCATTGGCATCAGAGTTTGTGGTTCCCTTTTTATTCAGTCACAAACTGCCACCTCCCAGAAAGTGCCAGAAAAATACACATAAGTCTACAGCTTAATGGCATTGCCTTTAATGAAAGGTTATAATTGAGAAGTGGGGGTGGGAGTTAGGCATTAAGTAAGAATGCAGGAAAAATAAAAACAAAAAATAAAAAACCCACCAGTGTTTAGAATAACTCTCTGTATTACAATGCCACAATGAGGCTCTCTAATCTAATTTCATCTCTGCTCCTGCTTGAGCACAAGGCCATTTTCTTCTTGACATATGCCAAGAACTTGTTGCACAACTTGCTATATTCATTCAGAGACATAGACATCTCTATGCTCATAGAGACAAAATTCGCTGTAGTGACAAGACACAGCAAGTGTAAAAAGTAACTTTCCGGTTCTCACCCAGGTCTTTTTAACTTTGTTAGTCTCAAACAGCCCTTGGTAGCTAATGGCTCATATATTCATCAACACAAAAATATATATACACAGACATAGAATTTCAACATGGTTTGAAATATAGTTGTAGGGGATGGGTGGGGGATAGGAGCTTATTCCTAAGACACAGACAGTCTCTCTTCCAGGCTTGCACCGAGCTGCACACCCACCTTCCTCCCATCTGGACAGGAAGAACAACAAAGAAATGAAAAGCCTAGGTTTACAATGTCAAAAATGAACCTATTTTGTCAAGTGACAAATTCCCCAGTTCACCCAAAACTTATTTCCTTAAAACTTGTATAATCTTGACAGTTATCTGTAATAAATAATCAGGCTAACTGAGCTTTGGAAGAGCTATTTTGATGTTTTAGACTGATTAAGTCCAATGTTTCAATTTACCATGAGATGTACTGGATCCTTGGCCTAGGTCTACGCAGACTGTATCTGAGAATTTCATTATCCTTTGGTACAGTAACTTCTGGGAATGAGAATCTTTGTTTTAGATCAAATTATATACAAATTTCTTGAATCCTTTTGAGTTTTTAAGTTACAGTGTGAACTGTTTCATTTGTAAATGCCTTTCATCTTAATCCTTTATGAACCTCAATTCCTACCTTTCTCATAGAGTTCAGTAGAACATAACTTCTGTTTTAATATACTAAAAAGCATTAAAGTTATTACATTCAGTTATCAAATGCACATAAGAAATTTAGCATTCAGCAGAACTGAACTGATAAATAATTCTATTATAAATAGATGGGGTGAAATGGCTATTATAGAGAAATATTAAAACCAAACTAAAACTTAATATTTGCCACTAAAAATTCCAGTCTTTAAAACTATTCTATCCAGACTGATTTTTGATAAATTTTAGACAGATTTAATATAAACACATTTCAAGAAGTTAATAATTTTCTATTAAGCAAATTGATGCATCACATTAGTTGGCAGATTAAAATGGATAGTGAGTGAATTTGTGTTTCAATAAATTTATTTCAGAAGCAATATTCATTGGTAAATGAATCACTCAGTAAATGCTTTTTGGGTTCAGGAGGATAATCAATTACTAGGTAACTGACCTCTTTCCCAATATCAACATTTAAAATTACTACGTGCTCATGCTCCCAATTCAGAGTCTGAGACCAATATTCAAAACAGTCCTATTGGTTAGTATCAGAGTTGGCACAAAAACTCAGGACTTCAGTTCCCAGTTTTTTTTTTTTTAAAAAAAAAAGCTGTAACAGAGCAAGGCTTAGAAAAAACGAGAAGGCTGTCACAAAGAACAGGGAATGCAGCCAGATGCTCAGGGCCCTGGTTGCAGAGGGAAAGAAACACTCATATCACACAGAGAACAGAATCCCACAGTCAGAGTCTCGCCTACAAGTTTCCAAGTGTCTTTCTCACATAAATGAATCAGGCACTTTTTCAAGGCATTTAACAAAAATTCAAGTAAATCAAACTATGCAAATGTGTGTGGCAATGCCAACTAAATGTTTATACATTGTATATGTTTTGAGGGCTTTGGGGCCCATTTACACGAGTTTGTGTTATCCTAGGTACTTGGTATGCTACGTTTGCTATTTTATTATCATATCTTTGTTGCAGGCTGAGGATTTTATTATTATTTCATTTCTGAATGTAACCTACAGTACAGATTGTATGTTTATAGCAATGAAGAAATCCAAAAGATTTTCTAGCTTACCAGGAAGAGGGGTGGGGCAGCAATATCAACATATAAGCTATTGCAACCAAATAAACAGGAAACAAATTTTGAATCTTCACTAGAAGGGAGTAAGTGTAATTTCAGGGTGTGAGGAGGAGACCTTTTAAATGAAGTGCTTAGCATGACAGCTTTTATAGGGTGCGCTTTTCATTGTCAGACTACACGAAGCTTTCCTGAGATAATCGGGTCAGGGTGTGTTTGGTTTGTTTGTGGGTTGGTTCTTTTTTTTTTTTTTTTCATGGCAATTCACAGGCTTTCCACAGCATGCACTAACTATCCTTATTTTGCAGTTCCTTCTATGTATTTATTGTGCTAACACTTTCATTTTAAAAGATTTAAAATCTCTATTGTGAGGGAAAATTTGAAACAACCCATACTGCTTAAATTCTTTAATGGTTCAGTATGTTCTGTTGGATTTTATTAGCTTAAGAACTGTCAGACCTAATATACACAGAAGTATTAAAGATTTTAAAGCAACATCAAAACAAATAGCTTACAAAAATTCTGATTTATATGTAGTATTTATTATGATATTATGAACTATTCTATTACACTCTAACTGCAATCTAATAATTACATATCTAAAATCACATGTAAGATATTATGGTTATGCCACAGTTAACATGTGGCCATTTTTTGTACATTTACAAAAAATGTTTCCTAAACACATGAATAAGTTAATTATGAAAAATACATTCTCTTTCATTATAAAATGTATTTAACACTGAATAATAGATTCTCTTATACTTAAAAGAAGAGTATTTTCTTAATTTTGAGACTAACTAGACACTCCTCCTTTTCTTTCTTTGCCCTTACTTTCTCTACTGACCATGCTAAGTAAAAAGATTCCATACAACTAAGCAGTAGTGACAACATCTCTAAATTGCTCTGGTATGTAGACTATCAGTAATACCATGTATTTTATTCTTCAAGCTTTGGGGGGCAGGGACATCCTGACAACTACTTTAAGCATAAACTGTAAGGCCACAGTCATTATCTGAACACTACACACATTAAAATCCAGGTAAAGCCAAAACGGTTGGCAACATGTGTAGTGCTCCTATTTGAGAAGAGAAGGAAGGGGAAGCAGGAGCACAAGCTCATCCTCAACTATATAATGAACTCAAGGTCAGCCTGGGCTACATGGAAGTCTGACTCAAAAACACAAATTTAAATTATTAATTTTAAATCAGATAAACTATAATGTTATACATACTTGTACGCCACGTGAACAAAAATGGTTCTTCTCTGAAAATAACGCTATCATCATTAAATCAAATTGGTGTTATATATTCTTGGCGTGTGCAGTAAGCTCTAGAGCAGACTGCACCATAGTAACAACACAGAAG
>JANHMN010000003.1:154599201-154708054 GCA_030674055.1 Rhabdomys pumilio
ACTGCACCATAGTAACAACACAGAAGGTCAACATTGGTCTTGTATTACCGACAGGACTGTTCAGAATCATAGGCTCAGAGAGCAGAGCAAAACAGGTACTTCAGGCAATGGCCCTGAGTCTTAGTTTACCCCAGGATTTATTTGGATCTCCACAATGGAGATTCTACTGGATCACTTTACAAGTAATATTAGGAGTTACAGATTTAGCTCTGAACATGACTCCAAGGTGATTCTATTTTTGTTTTCAAGTCCACAAACAGTAACTAACAGTCTAAAGGTAAAGAAGCCAATGTGTATAACAAATCAATAAGAAAAAAAAAATATTTGACTGTTTTTTTTCTTTAGAGTGCTCCAAAGGTTTTTTTATATATAAAATAAACAGTTTTAGTAAAAAGTTAATTAAAACTGGAATGGATGAGACTGGCGTTTCTGAAGCTGCTGCTCCAAATCCCGGTTTTTCTTCCAAATCATTAATCATTAAGACAGTGTCAAAAAAATCTGTTTACTACTCGATATAAGTAAAATAAAAACCAATGTAAATAAAGAATAGTGTAATTTAGAAATAAGACTCTAATGTGTTTTCTTCTTCTGATGAACCTACAAATCCCACATTAAATGCATAAAACTCTTCTAAACAATAATAAAGTAAAACTGACAACCAAAAGAGAAAAGAAAAAAAAGGAGAAAAAGAAAAATCTTTACTTAGGAAATACACATATACTTCTGTAAAATGTGCATATTTATTAGAACATCAATTTTTTTCAGTTATAACCCTTTCTCTTTTATCTAAACTGTCTAAATGTCAAGTTCTTTCCATATCACGTGAAACTCTTTAATAACATACCAAATTCATCTAAAGAGTCATATTGTGAAATTTTATTAATACTAACTATAATTAAATTCCCTTCAAGAATATATAATAAACTTATATTTATATTTTGAACAAAGTATAGTGTAACTATAGCACTTACTGTCTCATTCAGATCATACTAAGGCACAGTTACTAGCTCTATCTATGAACCTTCTGAGTTTGTGTGGAAACTAAAAGGGCCAAATGAACTGTGAGTGTATCTGATAATTCATTCATATGTGAAAGAAATTTGCCATTTGGACTGGAAACAAGAGCATGAAATAGAGACATGCATAACTATCCCTTCATATCTGAAAGGTAGCTTCTGGGGGAAGAAATAAGCTTCTACTGGGTAGAAGTTATAACTGCACAGATCGTTCTAAATATACAAGAGACAAAAATCATTCTAATCAGAGCATGCACTAAATACTAAGTCACATGTCTTGAACTTTTACTGTTTCCCAGACAGAAAAGAACAAGCTTCCCAGCAATGCACTACACTGTCATGCTAAATTTGTCTTACCAAGCTAGAGAGTATGTTAAGACAATGGGATCAATGTCCTATAAAATTCCCTATATTACATTATGTGCCTGTAAAAAACAAAACTAAAATGTATAGTCTCGAACCGCTAATTTTATAGCTGTATGCTTCCTGTATATCAGTACTTCATAAATACATGTTAATCAAGACATAGTGCTGTTATAAGAAACATACCCAAGGCATTAGTGTAGTATTAACTAATGTTGGAGTTTGGTCTAGTGCTGCTATATATTCAAATGCTAAATTCTGTATCCTAAGATATGGTTGCCCTGCAGACAAGAGAAATCTCACGTTTACCAGCCTCTGTTGGGTATACCTTGCTCCCCTATTTAAAGCTATTGGTTAAAGAGAAGTGGCTATGGTCAATTACTGGAAAAAAGAGAGGTAGGAAGGGTTTTAGTTACTGACCTGAGGGTCAGAGGTAAGGAACACAACAGAAAAGGAGGAGGAAGAAAGAGGGAGAAGGAGAAAGAAGACAGAGAGAACAGGAGGTCTCCATTAGATGTGATGGGCCAGGAGCACATGGCCAAGCGAAATGACCCTGGGGGACAGACAGTGGAGCAGAAATAACCCAGGCAAGACTCTAACAGCAAATACTTCGGGAACATTTAGAATTAACACTCTACCATATACAAAAATAGATTATGGGTAATATGCCCACTAATGGTTCTAAAGTTGATTTAAAAATTGATAAGACTCTGCCTTGATGATTAGTTGGGGGGAAGCTGGATCAGATAAATAGCTAATAGAGTTGTTAAATAACATTTAAAGGTACCATTTACAATTTAATCATAAAATTCTACCTTTCTGGAAAGTAAAATATAAGGTATAGGGCTTATTTTTCTTTGTTTTATTTTTCCTTTTTTTTTTTTTTTTTTTTTAAGTTGCTTATAGCCTAGGCTGGTCTCAAATCATTTATGAAGCCAAAAGTAAACCAGAACTCCTGATCTTTCTGCCTTTATTTTAAATTCTTGGTATTTACAAATACATACCACAAGGGATGGCCACAGCTTTACTGTCTGATGTAACTTCAGTTATAGCTAACAACAAAGAAAAACTATTGAGAAAGAAAATAGAGAAAGGTCTGTGCTTCCGATGATCACCATGGACAACTGGGTTTTCCTATTGTCATCCAGGCCAGGTAGGGCAAGTTACACAGAGTTGGATAGGAGAGGAAATAAGGACTTCTGGCAGAAATTAAAAGCTACAGAAGGATGGTAAGGATGGTGCTACATGTAATACACACGAATCGAATCGTCTGCCTTACCATTTACTTTTTACATTTCTCAAAGAAAAAGACTTTCAGTTGAGATTTAAAGGGCTGCAAAGAAATTGTCTTCCTGTTTGTCTTCTGGGATCACACAACCCAGATACAACAGACCTGAGGTTGAAATATTACCTACACTAATTAAATCAGAATATATATATTAAGCTATTTGTTGAATATACAGAGACATATACTTCCTCTCCTAGCAATGTAAATATGAAAATAATTTGTAAAATAAATCATATCAGGACCATTAGAATGAACTGTATATCAGCATGTTAAAACAAACAAAGTCTAAGTTGCTGGACCATTCCCCAAGGCACGCTATCGCTCAACTTTTGATTTATGTGTTTTACACTTAAAAAATTTTGCTACTGGGTACAATTTGAGAGTTATTTTGCTAATCTATCTTCTTTAAGATCATTCATATAAATACCACAAAGTCAGTTTTTAATGCTGATGCTTTTTTGTAAATTTACATTAGAATAAACTCAATATGCATTCTACAATGATATATATAACATATCAAATCTAGTTGCCTAAAACTACTGCTTTTCAATAGAGCATGCATGCAATCCCAGCACTCTGGTGCTTGAGAGAAGATAATCACCCTGAGTTCAAGGATAGCTTGATCTAAATCATAAGCACTAACCCAACTAGGGCTACTTAGCAAGATTTACCTCAGAAATTTTTTTCAATTTTTTTCTAATTATATTTTATTCATATAACAAAAACTTTATACACAGAAAAATTTGCTATAAATCTAAAATGTCAACTTGAAAACTGGTTTTAAGCTCTGTAACATCATTATTTTTCATGTCTTTTTTCGTATATGTGTGAATGCAAGTGTTGTGTACCAACTCAGGACATGTTAAACAAGTCCTTTATCAGTGATCTGGATCCACAACCCTGGATAATTCTTATGAGGATTTTTCAAACTCGTAAATATTTTTGATTTTTACCAACTATTTTGTCAGTATCAGTCTCAAATTCAATGAAATAAATAATGTAAATAAATAAATGTGTGCTCTCTTAATTTATTACACTGTCACATTCTTAAATTTCACAGGTCTAGTCTTCAGCTTTTCATAACTATACTAGGCTCAAATTTGGACTCACTCTTTCAAACATTTAATATTTTATATGCCAATCTCCAAAGCATTTCACGTGGTTTATAGATTACAAAGAAAACGTGTGTTCTAATTATTGAACTAATAGGCTAAAAACAGGAAATGCCACCTTCACTGTCAGTCTAACAAGATTAACTAGGGCCACACATCAATTTAGAGACACAGTTTGTTAGCTCCAAAAAGAAGAGGCAACGTGGACAGTGTCATGTGGATAGTCTCCTGCCCACCCACTTCCTTTTCTCCTTGAACCTGATTCCCGGTACCAAATAAATCAAAACCATTAGGAACACAAAAAAAGAGCTTCTAATAGCCAGACTCTAAAGTTATCTGATGTGTAAGCACTAGAATTGATGTCACTTGTCATTTTAAATACTTCAGTAAAGAACTATAGAGAAAAATTGCAACTAAATATTGGTAAGAAAAGACTTAATTGGTCTCACTTACCACTTTGGGATTTTGAGAACCATTGCAGATTCCAGTCTACATTCCTCTGATAAAAATCTCTGAATAAAAAAGAAACAGGAGGCTGTCTTTGGTGAACTTCAGGTGCAAAGTCACTTCAAATTCATTTTTTAAAAAATCATTAAAATGAGAAAAAATAAATACACATGGGGTGTCTCCGAAAATTCTTTAGCACAACAATCTTCTCAAATATTGGTAAGGGTGAGAAATATCAACAACCCAGAAATTGTAATACATAACTGAATGTTCCATCAACTGAAACAGAAATTCCATAACTTCATAATACAGAAACAGAAAGCAGAAGCAGTTTTCATAATTTGCAATTCATTTCTCATCTATAAATAGTAGAACTTCAAATATATACATATATACACATACACTTAGGTTAGGCTGAATTTACCATAAACATTATTCACAAAATAGATTTTAGGTAAACTTAACATTAAAATTATATATAATGATCAGACTTTAAGGCTTATTTTATAAACTAAAAGCCTTGATAACAAACAGGGGCCCATGTCTGTAGGGAGCCGACAGAAGGTGGCTATCATCCTTGCAGCCATCTTGAGCCATATACCCTGACCAGAGACTTGATTACAATAGCCTACAACAGCTGAGCACACTCTGATAACATCTTGCTTTAGATACCCAGGATCTTCCCTTGGGTGTGTGAGACTTAAAGGTGTGATTTAGAGATAAGACCTAAGGGCGTGACTTAAGGGCATGACTTAGAGGCATGGCTTAAAAGTGGAACATAAAAGGCGAGAGGCAGACAGAAGAAGTTAGTTAGTTAATTATTAGGCATTGGACACAGACACTTGGATTAGATAGCAGGCACTTGGAAGAGAACTTGGAACTGGAAACTTGGAACTTGGAGGCATTAAGGACTAGGAACTAGGGACTAGGAACTCAAGACTTGGGACTTGGACTAGGAAGAGAGACTGAAGAATAAATGGGATTGAATCACACTCTGTCTGGTCTCCATTCCTCGAGTCCTCACTCTTTCTCTTGCTGAACCTGCGGACTGGAGCAGCTTGGGGCAGTGTGGGCTCTACAAGTTTAGCTCATGAGGCTTTGGCAGTGTGGGTCCCAACATTGACAGAGTGGTCCGCGACATTTTAGCCCCCAAACGTGGGGAATTGCGGTTCTCAACATTTTTGGCACCCAACGTGGGGCAGCTCAGGCCAAGACACATGTCTCAACATCTGAATAACAGAGGCAAGAGAGTACCAAACATTTTAATTCAACCTAGGCAACAACCTTGCCTCAACAGCAACAATAATAAATTATAATTGACAATATGGCTATTATAAACTAGAAATATGCTCCCATATTTTGCCTATCAAAAACAAACAAAATAAAAACATGATGAGATAAAACAGTCAACTTTAATTTAAATCTATATTGCTTCATATAGTTCATTTTATGGGCCTGGATGCCTCTTATTATCTGAAATATAAAAAAGTACTTTTAAGTGGACCCACATATGCAGTCTCTATGACTTAGTATTGTTAAATACATAAATTAGAAAGAGTTGATAGCTCTTTTGTGAATGGCAGTTGGATACTTTTAAAGTCCCTTACTATTTTCTTCAGCCTGGGCAAAGTGACACATAATCTTTAAGCCCACTACTCTCTATGAGTTCAAGGCCAGCCAGCTATACACAGTGAATTCCAGGCTAACCAAAGCTACCTAGTAAGACCCAGTCTCAAAATATTTTTTTTTCATTATCACTGTAATGGCTATTAGCTATTTTAGAAATTTAATAGGATACATTATACTCAATTTGTACCACGTGGAATTTCAGAAGCTTGACATTTTCTAATTTTAAATGTTATATCCTCAATCTTCAGTCCTTTGTATTCCCTTCATGCTCCTCTCTTGCTATAACTTCAATTATTATACATGTGTAAAACCATCACACATGACTGTTCAGAATCATTCACTGCTTATTTTCCTTTAATATTTTATAGCTGGGCTCTTCAGAATTGAATGCATTTGATATATGTGAATTAACATTTTCTTAATATCCTACAGGTGGTAAATCAATACCTTTTAATTATTGCACATTCTAGTTAGAGAATTTTAACTTGTTTTAATTATTTCATTTTTACACTATTGATATTTACCTGTTTGTTTACTATTATCATAATTATTGTACTGTGTCCTTGTTTTGTATTTAAGTGTTTACATAGATGCTTACACATAAACTTTTTCCCATGGAGAACAGCATCTACACCATCTCTATATACCTTTTCTCTTTACCAAAGGCTGCATTTTCTTTGACATTTCTAGAATAGATTTTTTAATCATATGTTGAGCATTGTAACAATAAACTGTAGGAGATTTAAACTGTATT
The DNA here is from genome assembly GCA_030674055.1 of Rhabdomys pumilio. Lineage (NCBI taxonomy): Eukaryota > Metazoa > Chordata > Mammalia > Rodentia > Muridae > Rhabdomys > Rhabdomys pumilio. Next base: position 154,605,811 of record JANHMN010000003.1, read on the forward strand.
TATATAGCAATCTTTGGACTCAATCAGTAAAAATCAATAGCTAAACAATTAGAACCCAATACTGGGAAAAGAAATTATTCTCTACATTGCCTTAAACTGTTCTTTCTCCTTGTTATTTCAACTCACAGTTCTCTTCTATCCTGTGCCCATTTTGCATATTTTAAATTTGGGCTAAATATAAAATGCTAAAAAATTGTATGAGTGTGTGTGTGTGTGTGTGTGTGTGTGTGTGTGTGTGTGTGTGTGCAACTAGCATAGCATGACACTGCATGCCTTATCCCAACATTCAGATGGCAGAGGAGCAGCTCCAGATCCTGGCCCAGCCTGTACTACATGCTGAGACCCAATGTTAAAAAATAAATAAATAAATAAACCGCAAATCTTAGAAGTTTAAATAATTTAGGTAAATTATAATCACGATGACAAAAATATTTATTATAAGTAATGTAATTATTAACATGAACAGAACTGTCTCCAGTAGAACTTACAGTGTAATAATGTGGACTGAACACAAGCAAGACATCTCCACAGCCTGCTGCTGAGCTGCTTTCATATCCTTCCTTCCTTCCTGAACATTACCTTCCTATTCTCATTCAAGTCAAAAGGAAAACAGACAATTCAGAGTACTTCAAGTTCTCAGAACTCTCCTCTCTCATCAATTCTAGCATCGATTTGCTCTCTTGTTAAATGTAAATGTCTTTATACTTATATTTAAACTTTACAGAAACATTTATCTCTCTCCAGGGAAACATGAGTGGTTTAAATGAGAAATTACTGTAAAGATAACTAAGTACCTTCATATTTTAAAAAACCATTTCCATAAAGTTGATAATCTCACAAAAGTAGATATTTGCTGAGCATGGACTTCTCAACCAACAGATATTAAATGAAGTAACACAAACACTTAGACATACTAAGAGCCAATTTAGCTCTAAGGCCTAGGGATCATAGTTGTCTTAAGAGTCCAAAATTACCTTTTGAATTATCCTAAAGTATGAAGAATAATTGAAGCCAAATATTTAACACCTGATGTTAATAATACAGCATCAGTCTTAAACCCTAATTATGTGTTTGTAGTCTGTACAGGAAGATACAACAGGTAAGTATGTTCAGAGTTGCTAGGAACTTCGCTCTTTCACTATACCTAGAAGGTGAAACTCCAGATATTTCCCACTGGGATAGATAGGTATTCTTTTCTATAGGTACAGTCCAAGGAAACAATACATCCCTAATGCTTCCTCTACACATACACATACATACATACATACATACATACATACATACATACATACACATACACACACACACACACACACACACACACACACACACAGAGTTTTTGTATTTACAGAAACTTCATTCACTGTCAAAGTACTTGTGTGAGCCAACAATGGGAAAATACAGGGCAAGCTGTGCTCTGGGTAAACAGACATCGCAGCTTTATAATCACAGCTGCAACTCATCTGCCTTACTGCTGCTTTCTGTAATACAGAAAGGAACCTGTTATCTCAGTCTTCAGCAGACTACTGAAGCATTCTATAAAGCCACAAGTTCCTGTGTAGGTGAGAGCGCCCAACCACAGGCACATGCAGAGAGAAGATACAATCACTCGGAAACCCACAAAGTCTCCAACCTTAGCTAAGTAACATTGTAGATTTGCAATCTTTTTGAGTTCTCTTAATTATCAATCAAAGCTACTTGAAAGGAGATTTCTTAGCTTCAAGTCACCACAGCTTAATAGCAGAAATAGTGTATCAATGACCAATATTTGTTTTTACAAAGAACAGTAAGACAACAGTATCTTTTAAATCACATAAAAAAGCAAGTCTGGAATGTTGTGAGGATGGAGAACCCTAACCTATTATAACTTCAGCCTCAGGCTTCTATAAAATGAGGTCACTCAGCTCCATTGCTGGGTCATATTCTCATTGGCAAATAACTCAAGTTTAGTCTCTCCAAGTACTAATAAGGTAAACAGATAAGCCACCTCAATTTACAAAAGACAATTACCATTAAATGATCAGTTTTTTCTGAGAAGAACTTGGCAAACTTTTTTTTTTTAAGATTGGACACAACAAAAGAGGGCATGTATCAGATCCCATTACAGATGGTGATGAGCCACCCTGTGGTTGCTGGAAATTGAACTTAGGACCTCTGGAAAAGCAGTCTATGCTCTTAACCTCTGAACCATCTCTCCAGACAGAACTCCACAAATTTTTTAAATAAAATAAATTATTTCAATGTGTCAGCAGGCATTTAGCAGGACTGGTACTTAGTGCCAGTTAGTTGGGAAGGAAGGTATGGCAGGAAGATTATCTGAATAATGAGCTTGATGCCACCAGAATAGAAAACATAGATAAATGTGTACTACTTCCATTTTTTTATTTCATTATGATGATCAAAATATTCCTAAATGTCATAGGCATGATCTCCATTTTCATACTTGTATCAGTCATAAATTTTGACTCGTTCTTTTGGATGTTTAATTTTCACTTGGATTATAGACTACAAGATAAAACTGGGTTAAGTCACTAGTTTCAGAGCAGTTCAAACACTGACTAGCTCTTAAAGCCATTCCCAACCAATGAGCTGAAGTCCCATCATGCATGCCAGGGCATCTGTCTATGTTCTACAGGGGTAGCACAATAACACAGTAAAGGCTCAAATAGTAAATACCTTGGGTTTGGTAGGCTCAAATATCTGAGGCAAACAATTTATATTTGCTGTGAAAGTAGCTACATATAAGCTATAAACAAATGAGTATGGATAACATGTGAATGAGAAAATACATGTCTACTATTTGTTAGTCATTAAACAACATGTGAGTGAGAGTGTGTGTGTGTGTGTGTGTGTGTGTGTGTGTGTGTGTGTGTGTAAACTTAAACATACAGACCACCAAATCAGTATATGTATACTTTTTTCTGTTTTGAAGTAGTAAAGTATTTTTAGGCGCTAGGGATCAAACACAGGGCCTCACGATTACTAAGCATGTATGCTTCCATTGATCCACATCCTGAGCTAGCAAAGATTACTTTTACAAAATAAATTGTAAATATTGTTTCAAATAGGGCTGGAAAGATGTCTCCACAACTAAGAGCATTTATTGCTTTTGCAGAAGACCTGGGTTCATTTCTCAACACCTACATTCTGGCTCATAACCATCTCCAAATCCAGTTCAAGGATATCTGATGCCTTCCCTGGCTTCCAAGGGCACAAAGCATGCACACGGTGCACATATATCCATACAGGCACTCATGTATGTAAAAATACATCTTCAAACATTTGCCTAAAACAATAAACTAACAGCTGAATTTGGCCCCCAAACCTGAAAGGAAGGCAGTCCCAACCACTTTTGCTCTAGGATACTGCTTCTCAATCTACACAATGCAGACTAATCACATGCTGTTCCTAATGGAGATTCCGATTCCACAGATCCATGTGAGATCTAAGATTCTAAGATTCCACTACTCTCCCACATGACTAAAGTTAAAGTGGCTAAAGAAACGGTTAAGGGATCAAGAAGACACGCGACTCTTGCAGAGGACCTACCTTCAGTTCCCAGAACCTGAAGGGCAGCTCACAAGCACCTAGAACTTGAGCTTCAGGTATCTGATATCCTCTTCTCCCCTCTACAGGCAACAGTGCACATGTGCACTTACCCCCAAGGAAACATGCATATGCACAGTTTAACAAATCTTTTTTTTAACGTGAACCTCAGCATAGGATTTTTTTTAGGTAGCAGAAATTTGATAGTCTATGTGAAAAGGACTCCTATCTATTTGGTAGCTGTGATGACTAAAACTGTCTAATTGATAATAAAGCGCTAAATAAATATTTCTATATTGAACACATAGATAAACAAGGGAAAAGTTTTGGATACAATGCTAAGGTTCTTCTTATGCCTTTACTATGTTACCTTTATGGATTTCTCATTCATATGTCCATCTTACTGAAAATAACAGTACCTTTAATATCATAGGTTTTCTTCTAAATGTTACCCAATTAAATCACACACTTGGTATTTATAAACAGTACAAACACTGAGTCTTAGAGCTTGACAAACCAGGTCCTCTGCAAGAGGAGCAAGTTTCATTCACTGCTCAGCCATCTCTCCGGCATGGACTTTTTCAAGACTGTTCACCCTCTCCTTACAATATAGCGCTTGAAGTTCTAATAAAAACAATAAGACAATTAAAGGAGATCAAGGGGATACAAACTGGAAATGAAGATGTCAAGTAGCCTGAGTTGCAAATAATGTAATACATATAACTAACCCAGAAAATTCTATCAGAAAATTCTACAGCTGATAAAAACCTTCAGCAAAGTGGCTGAATACAAGATTTACTCAAAAAATCAGTAGCCCTCCCATATACAAATGATAAATGGACTGAGAAAGAAATCAGGGAAGCAACACCTTTCAAAATAGTCTCAAATAGTATAAAATACCTTGGAGTGACTCTAACCAAGCAAGTAAAAGATTTGAATGATAAAAGCTTCAAGGATTGGAAGAAAGAAATTGAAGAAGATACCAGAAAAGAAAAGATAGAAAGAAGACTCCTTTTTCATGGATAGATAGTATTAACATACTAAAAATGGCCATCTTACCAAAAGCGATCCACAGATTAAATCAATCCCAATCAAAATTCCAAGACAATTCTTTACAGACCTTGAAAAAAACAAGACACAACTTCATATGGAAGAACAAAAAGCCCAAGATAGACAAAACAATCCTGAACAATAATAGAACTTCCAGAAGTATCACCATTCTTAATTTCAAGCTGTACTTCATAGCTGTAGTAATAAAAAAACACACGGTAGTGGCATAGAAAGACACATTAATCAACTGAATTGAATGGAAGATCCAGTCATAAGTCCACACACCTATGCACCCCTCATTTTTGATTTAAAAAAAAAAAAAAAGCAAAAACTACATAGTAGGAAAAGAAAGCATCTTAAAAACTGTTGCTGGTCTAATTGGATGTCTAACGTAGAAGAATGCAAACAGACTCATGTCTATAATACTGCACAAAACTCAAGTCCAAATGGATCAAAACTCTCAATATAAAATCATACCCACTGAACCTGATAGAAGAGAAAGAGAGGTATATAGCCTTGAACACATTGGCATATGAGATGAGTTTTTGAACAGAATACTGATAGACCAGGCACTACTATCTACAATTAATAATAAATGTGACTTCATAAAACTGAAAGCTTCTGTAAGGCAAACACACTGTCAAAAAGACAAAATGTCAGCCTACAGAATGGGAAAAGATTTCACCAACTCCATATGTGACAGAGGGCTAATATCCAAAACATATAAGGAACTCAAGAAACTAGACAGCAACAAACCAAACAACTGAATGGAGTACATACCTAGACTGAGACTTCTCAACAGAGAGATCTCAAATGGCTGAGAAACAAAGAAATGTGTTAGCCTTTTGCCAATGTGTTAAGCCTGATGCCCTTAGCCATCAGGGAAATGCAAATCAAAACCACTTGGAGATTCCATTTCACACCTGTCAGAATGCTTAAGATCAAAAACACAAGTGACAATTTATGCTGGCAAGGACATGGAGCAAGGGGAACATTCCTCCATTGCTGTTGGAATGTAAACTTGCACAGTCACTATGGAAACCAATAAGGTGGTTCCTCACAAAATTGGTAACTGATATACCTGAAGGCCTAGCTATACCCTCTTGGGCATATACACAAAGGATGTTCCATCCTACCATGAGGACACTTGCTCAACTATGTTCATAGCAACTTTATTCTTAACAACCAAAAACTGAAACAACCTAAATGTCCCTCAACAGAAAAATGCATAGAGTAAATGAGGTACATATTCCCAATGGAGTATTACTCAGCTGTTTAAAAAATGACATCATAAAATTTAAAGGCAAATGGGTGGAACCAGAAAAAAGAAAATCACCCTGAGTGAGGTAACCCAGACCCAGAAAGGAAAAACATGGTATGTATTCATTTATAAGTGGATATTAGCTGTTAGGAACAGATGCGAGACCCACACCCAAACATTAGGCAGAGAGAGGATCCACATTTTGAGAGAGTTAGAAGTAAGGAGTGGATCTATGGCAAAGGTGAGGTGGGAACATACTGGAAGGAATAGAGGGAGGTGAAGCTGCAGTAGGGATACATTGTATAAGAGTAAGTTTAAAAATAAAACTCACTCACCTACTCCTGTACAAGTTCCTCAAAGTTTAGAATGGTACTTCCTTTATTCACCACTAAATCTCTACCAATACCACATCTGACCATAAGCACATTCATTATGTTTATATACCCAGTTTAACAACAGTGAGTTCTTTTTTGTTCCCTCTCAAATTCCTGATGTGGCACAGGAATCATTTACTGTTTCTCCTGCTTCAACCTCAGAGTGCTAAACCTACAGAATTGTGCCACAATTACGCCTGTTTTACACATTGTGTCAAACTCAGGGCTTCCTGTATTCTAGACAAACACTACCAACCGAACTACATCCCCAACTACTGACAATGTCTTTCATCTGAGTGGGCAGCAACCAAGTTTACACTCCATGACATTGCCTCTACGGCTGTGTGTTTTTACAACCAGGGTGGATAAGACGCACGGTGTTCGGCATTCTCTTTCCAGGGATTTTTGGAACTGGACTACAGTATGATCTCTCCACCTACACTCATAACTCAAACTGAAGAACCAAAGAGTGGTGGTCTTGCGCATTTGGGAGCATGGGGGTAACTTTATAAAGTAAACAGGAAGCATAAGTGAAGAGGAGAGCACTGCTTACGATACTATTGACGTAATCTACAGCACACCCAAGCCGTCAAGGAGCCAGGTTTTACTGTGAGGTTTCAGAAATTATCCTAAGAGCTCTCTGAATTTGCATATGGGGACAGAGGAAAATTGATTTCTGACAGTTACAAACAACATTAAGTTAAAATAAAAATATTTTTCAGAGTAAATATGTTCACTATCCACAGAGGCAAAATTATAACCACAAGATGTCAAAAACTGCAATAGGGAAAATATTATGTGATAAGGGGGTTGGTAAATCTGTGGCCATTATGAAATATTATTAATAAAAAACTATTGAAATGAGAATATATATGTATGTATGTATGTATGTACGTACGTATACACACACACATACACACACACACACACACACACACACACACAAAAAAAAAAAAAAAAAAGATCAGGTCTACAATTACTCTAAGGAAGATTTTTCAACAATGGCCCCTTCCAACTATATTGAAGATACTTCTTAAGTGGTTAGCAGGAAGCACATTTTTTTAAACCAGGAAAACCAATAAATGGAGTGAAGTAATTAGGTAAATATAATCAATTTAGCCCAAAATAAATGGAAGAGCAGGAACTGAAGTGTAGTCTGTAGAGTAGGTGTAAGCTGAGGGTAAGACTATATGAACGTATCCCCTGCCATCCTGTACTTATGCATCCATGGAAAACAGACATAGCAAACTAGGTCAGAGCCAGAAACCCTCTGAGACTCTACTGCATACCTATCGCTTCAAAATGTGAATCAATTCTGGTGATTCCTACAGTTAACTAATCCTTCTTAATAAAAAAATTAAACTCTGCTAATTGAGTAAGCCACTTTTTTAGGAAGTTACAATGTAAATGAAAAAAATCCTAGCAGTTTCTTTCATAGTGCAATCCAAAATATCCATTATTTTCCAAGCAGAAAATGAAAATGTCAAAAACAGTTTTGCTGTAGATATTTAGTTGTTTTCTGCCAAATTAATGAAAGGAAAATATTGCACTTTGAATTGGTTAATTACCATGAATCCTTCTGCAAAAGGCTCCTGTTTGCAGAATTGAGCCAGCTTCAGTTGGCACATTTCCCTCGTCTTCATGGAGACTGAACTATAGGCTCCACTGTACTGCAGACATGTAGTTTCTGTCATCATTCACAAGCTTACTAATCAGCCCTAACCACTCCACACTCAACTGTCTGGAGACACTAGACAAAAAGAAAGCACTTGCCCAACAGGGATGCTACACATTTGCTGCTTTGAATGTTTAAGAACTAGCTTTTAGAATATACAATGAACAAGAACACCAGGATTTCTAAATCTTCTAGAAACTACATGCACTTCAAGAAAATCCTCTGTGGCCATGTTATTAAGCAAATCCTCTAGGAGCAAAACAACAGATGGAAGGAGATCCTGAAAAATGATCGTTGGAAACAAACGTCAATATTCATACCTTCCACATGTCAGTATTGTGACCAATAAAAAGGATCAGGGAGACAAAGAGCTTACTTCCTATAAAATTCTAGCCAAAAATACTTTAAAACAATACTGAGACATCAATGCAGTGATAATATGACACAAAATGTCATATATCACTTTAAATGAATAGCAGCTAGCTGAGAACAATATGTTTAAGAGAGCGAGGAACTATGAAGAAAGACAGAATACAAATAAACACAAAGGAGACAAGAAGGGACAAAAAAAAGCAACATGATTTTTTTTTAAAGAAGATAAGATGGGACAAAACCACTACTAAAATGAACTATTATAATAAATGTGATCAAAATATTGAAACTAAAAGGCATAGATTAACAGACTCCTAGAAATAAGCGGTATAACATGTTGCTTTAAAATGTACATAAAGTATATACCCAAAATTAAAAGCAAAAGTATGAAAAAAGACAGCATATTAACTCCAGTGTAAGAAATTTGGAGTCGCTACACCACCATTAGAGAAAAGCTGCTATAGAAAAGAACTGTTACCAGAGATAATGAGAATAACTTCACAATGATAAAGTTGTGATTTTATCAAGAAGATCAAATAATCTTAAATCATTATGCGCCTAATTATTGATGTTTAAAACATGAAAAAAGGAAACAAAATGATAGGTTAAGATATATATTATCATCACCATAAAGTATGTCTCAAATTTGAAAATGTCTAAAACAACACAGAGCATAGTCTCTCCTAACAATCAACTAAATTAAAAGACAGTAACAGAGGTCTCTGGGAAGCCACAAAATACTTAAGCTGAAAATGTATTTCTAAATTGCCAAAAGGTCAAAAAGATCAAAGTGGAATTAGAAGTGCTTTTAAATAAATAAAAAGGAAAACATGCCATATTAAAATAAGTGTCACTGAAACAATATTTCCAGGGAGATTTATGGCACTAGATGCCTATACTAGGGATAGAAGTCTGAATGTCCATAGTAAATAAGAAAGAAACAAACAAACAAAAACAAATGATGATAAACTGAAAAGGAAATAGACCAAAGTAGAGTTTCATGTTAGGGGAAAATAGAAGAATAGAAAAAAGAACACTGAAAGTGTAATTCATTCTTTTAAAAGATCAGTAAAATTCCTCTAAACTGATCTAAAAGATCAGGAAAAAAAAACTCTAAAACAAACTAATCAGAATTAAAGATATAAATGAGCAACTTCAGAACTGAAAGAGGATATTGCTACAAAATCTATATATAACATAGCTGTATTAGAAAAACCTTATGCCATTAAATTTGACAATATAGATTGGAAAGTTCAAATTAATTTATTTATGAATAATGAAAGAAAACCCCAAGAATAGACAGATTTGCTGTCTATTCTAGCACATACTTAAAAAGAACAAATGTCTACACTGTCTAAATGTCCCATTCTATGAAGCCAGTTATGCTGATGATCAAAAGACAAATGAGAGCAAAAGTGCATCACCACCAGGCATGGGAAATGCCTTCCTGAATATAAGTTAGCATGATCTGACAAATGGGAAATCATCAACTTAAACAGCTTCTGAAAACAATGAAAGAAAAATAATGAAGTTCAGAGACAGCCTACAGGGAAGGAGACTAATATCAGTAATATAGAAAAGTTAAAACATTAAACACCTTAAGTAAATAATCTAATCCAACCAGTAACTGGCCAAAAGAATTAAACAAACATCTTCCAAATAAACTACAAATGGCAAATAAATTCATTTTTAAAATGCTCAAAAAATCTTATCAATTAGGAAAAAAATCCATTAAGAACCACATTGAGATTCTAACTCACCTCTGTCAGAATAGCTATTGTCAAAAAGGGGATGGGGTAGATGCTGCTGGTAATGTAGAGGTAAAAAAACATTTATCTATTGCTAGTAATAGTAAAATAAGTGCAGACATTGTGGAATTAGTATGGGGTTCTTTTAAAAAATATAACTACCGCATCATTCAGCTATTCTACTTCTGCTTATATACACAAAAGATTCAAAATTAGTGAACAAATAGAGATTTTTGTGCACCCATGTTTATCAGGGCCCAATTCACAAAAGATAAGTAATAGAAACAACCTAGATGTCCATCAACAAATTATCAGATAAGGTGATGTATATAAATATAAGACTTTCATTTCCTTATAAACTAAAATTATGTTGTTTGCAGGACAATAAATGGACCTAGCAATTATGACTTTAAGTGAAATAATCTTAGACAAACATTCCTGGTTTGTTGTTGTTGTTGTTGTTGTTATTGTTTTCCATTTGTGGAATGGGGATGGGGTCAAGCAAGAAAGAGAGGATCTATTACAGATGTGAAAGAGGTATTACAAAGGGTAACTGCAACAGTAAAAATGAGCTAGTACATTGTATGAATGGATAACAATTGAAAAAAAAAGAGGCTGGCAATTTGAAAGGAATTGAGGAGTGTTTCATGGGAAGTGTTTAGGGGGGGAGGAAAGGGAAGGGGAAAATGATATAATTTAATATAATACCCAAAATAAAAGAAATTTTAAATATTCATTGAATCAAAAGCCTCAGAAAAAATAAGCTTTTTTATTTACTTGTGGTTTTTTGTTTTCTTTAGACAAGATCTCAAGTAGCTCCAGCAGTCATCAATTCACTATATAAGCAAAAACGATTTTCAACTTCTGATCCTGTTACTTCATCTGGGATTACAGACATGAGCCACCAAGCTGTATCCATAAGCTTTTTTGAATAGGTATTAGTATGCTAATTTCAAATTCCACTTGGAAATACAGAAGACTGACTAGCCAAAACAACTTCAAGGGGAAAAAAGAAAATAGACTACCACTATGTGATTTAAAGACATTTTATAAGTCAGCAATAAATAAGACAATATGCTACAAAAATTGACAAACACAATAAAGAACTCTAAAACTGACCCACAGAAAAATGGGCAATCTATTTTCAAAAAAGATACTAAGGCAGAATGTGGAATAAAAATAGTCTTTAATAAATAACGATCAAACAACTGAATATCCATAATTTTTAAAAATGATATTTGAATATACATATGTGTGTATGAAATTATCAAATAAAAATATTGTACTACAAAATAAACTTTGATAGTACCTTATGCTGCATACAAAAATTAACTCAAAAAGGATTTCATGCTACATATTAACAATTCTAAGGCAGATACTGAGTTTCAAAGCCCATAGAAAATAGATAATTGCGGTCATTCCTATAACTACTGGAAATTGACGGTAAAGATAATCAGTTATGCTAAGACAAATTACTGTGTAGCAAATAAGAATCAGAGACTTATTTCTAACACCTCTAAGGATGTTTTAACTTTGCATAGTGAGATTATGAATTTAAAGAATGCTGCTCTGCTGAACGCTGATACGGCACATACTGCTGAAAAAATTATCCATGGCCTGAGGTCAGTATTTCCATTTGGTCAAGCTTCAAGAATGGCATATATAGCTTGATCATGCTAGCCCTTTTTGTCCTAGGAATATTTTTATTCCTGCCCATCATGTTGAAGCTTGTCTTTAACAACATGAACCTGTTGGCAGCCAAAGTACATGGCTTGAAAATGAAAACAGAACGCCAAACAGAGTTATTCCATTAACAGGCTGGCAAGCCAAGGATAAGATTCTGCACAAAGCCCTACCAACCTAAACAGAAGTGCATTGCTTTTGATAATGCATATTCCATGATGGGTAAGGAAGGCATTCTTGTCAGAATGACCTAAGACAGGCTCAGTCTTGCTTACGAAATAAAAAATGTGGAGAGCTTTTGGGGCTTCTGGGCAGGAATCTAACATTGGCCAAGGACAAGGAAATGGGCTGCTTGACAAGAATATGACACTGGCCAAGGACAAGAAAGTAGGCTTCAGGCAGGAATCTGACATTAGGCTAAAACAAAAAAGTAATTTCAGGCAGCAATCTAAATCTTAGGTTAGAACAAAGAAGTAGGCTTCAGGCATGAAAATGACTTTGGTAGGACAAGGAAGTAGGCTCAGATATTTTGGTCATCCCAATAAGCCCTTGGAAACTGTGATCACAGGAGTGTTCACAGAACTTTGTTTATTGCCTTGCTTGTTCTTTGACTATTTGTGTTTACTGTCTTGCTTGTTCCTTGACTATTTGCATCTATTGTATTGCTAGCTCCTCAACCTAGAACTGACCTTAATATTTTTATTTAATTAAAATGGTACAAAAGCAGATTGGGAAAAAATTTTTTTAAATTTTAAAAATAAATATTAAAAGGACACAAAACAGAAAACAGAAATCCTTAGTTATCATATAATGTCAGAATGCGAAGCAATTCTTAAATCAATAAAAGAAGCTAATAAGTTAAAGGAACCTTGGAGCCGTCTAAAAGAGATCCCACTGTCTTAAGCTAGAGCGAGTTGGGTAATAACATAAATGACTAGCAGAGAACATGAGTATGTATGATCTAGGGCATAAAATAAATGCACATGGTTTCATAGTGACATAATAAACAAGGAAGAAGAGATGAATCTTTCTTTACAGAATTTCAAATAATTTATGTGCATACTTCTCTATACAGACCATAAGAACCTCTTCATTCTCTTTACTCCTAGGAAATACTTAGTGACTTAGTCCAAAGAGCATAATATAGAATAAATTAACTTTATACTCAGGTACTCAGGAATAAACAAGAGTGACAAAACATACTGATTTCCCAGGTTTCCAACTCTCTCTCTCCTCTCACACCCACCACCCCCACATGTATACATGCACTCATACAAACACACCACACACACACACACACACACACACACACACACACACTCACTCACTCACTTACTTCAGCCCCAATTATAGCATAATGCGCATGATGAGAAGGGCCTGTTGTCAGGTGGTGAAAAAGTAGAGTCTCATTATATCATACATGCTAGGCTCAAAATCCTGTAGCATCTATCATCCAAATATTAGCATTCCAAGCATTCACCCTGCTGACACTATGTAAATAAGTACTTCTAAAATCTCATTTGAATAATGAAGAAAATATCACACAAACCCATCTTAAAAGATATTCTAGCCAATGCATGATCAATACTACCCAAAACTTCCATAGTCATGAAATCCACAAAACAACGGACAAATTAAGAAACTGTCATATTTCAGAGCAGATGAGGGAAATGTTAGAACTGAAGACAAAGTGGAATTCGGGAAAGGAAGAATAGCTTCAGCAGAAACACTGGTGAAATCCAAATAAAGGCTGAAGTTAATTGTAATGAACAACCAGTGCTCAGTCTTGATAGGTCCCTGGGGTTATGTAAGAGTTAATAATAGGAGAAAGTGGGTGAGGGGTTATGAGAACTCTCTGTGCCACCTTAGCAACTTTGTCTAAAGTAAAAAGCTTATTACAATAATGGGTTACAAATCTAAGTGTAAAAAGCAAAGCTACAAATCTTTCTGAATGTAAGAAATTACATTTGATATTTAGTTTGGTAGAATGATAGCAACAGAACATAAGAGATAAAAATCAGTAAATCTGACTACGTCAAATGAAAAACCTATGTACTCTGAAAGACACTTTATCAAAAGGGAAAAACTAAACAAACAATAAATAAATAAGCAAATCAAAACATGGAAAGCATGAATCATCTAATAAAGGACTTATATTTATAATATATAGAGAACACTCAAAACTAATAATCTGCTTAAAATTTGGTAAATATTTGAACAACTCCCAGGGAAAACACAAAGACAGGATGGGCAGAGGCACAAACTCATGCCCAGCACCCTCAGCTACAAGGAAGACACATACATCAGCCTGAGCTCACTACACAATTGGCTAAAATTTCAAAGATTTGGGAAGTGATGGCAAGGTGTAGAGGAAGTAAATCTCTTCCAATATTGGCTGAAATATATAATTAGTACATTTAAAAAGCAGCTTAGGAGCTTCTTAAAAATGTAAACATAGACTTGCCATTCAATTTAACCATAAAATTTCTAAGTATTTACTCAAAAGCAAACAAAAAATATTAAAGGTCATAGCATTTCACCAAACTACTTAGTAACTGGATAACTGATCATTTTATACTCACATTGCTATTAGCAGATAATGAATAAAACAACCTTGACATATTCATATAATACAACTCATCATTTAAAAAAGAGTTGTGTTACAAGCAAAAACATGGATGAGAAGCCTTATTTTGAATGAAATAAACCAGACATAATAAATACATAACAGATTATTTAATTTCTATGAATCTCTGAGAAATTTACTCCAGTCTAGTAATAGGGACCAGGTGAGAGACTGCAGGAGTGGAGAAGGAATTGGGCTTCTGAGACAGGGACAGGCAGAAGAAAAAGGCTAGAAAGGGACCCAGGAAACTTTGAGAACAACGGTGTATGGACTATTTTGATTATACTCATCATATTGCAAAGAGGTACTGCATCACACCCAACAAACCACACATGTTAAATAGGTACAGTTTGCAGTATATAAAATAACCCTTAAATGTTGTTTTAAAATCAATACTCAGAAAATCTGGAAAATGTAGAATTAGTTTGAGCCTGTAAACAAGAAGCTTTAGAAATGTCATGATAGCTTTAGACACAGTAGATGAAATACTGATTTGATGTGTCTTATATGGCATTATAAGTTAATTAATACTCATAGAAGAAACAACAAAAGGGCATTGTATTAGTCACATCACCAAAATATATGGACAAGTGGGACTGTCTATGCATTCCACATTGTTTTAAAGATATAGGAGTATACGAAACTTAGTACATTATGTTAACAGGCAGCTGGGTTATATCATTCACCTAAGAAGATCAGTAAAGAAGGCTTGAAAATTTGATTTTATGTGTTTAGCATTTTGTTTATATTACAAATTTCTATTTATTACCACAAGGTTAAGCACATAATAATAATAATAATAATGCCTACCAATTATTATGTTGAAATAGTAGGCCTAGAAATTTGACCAGGCAATCTATTGTACACATAAACTTTATAACACTTGAGATAACTATTATTTCAATTTTACAGATAAACATCGGGTTGAAGAAAGTTAAGGAAGATCACAATACAGGGAATGCTCAGGCAGTCAAGTCTTTCTGGCTCCACAATTTAACATTTGAATGCTTACTAGTTCACTGAAGACATGAACCACTGATGGCTTTTCTCCTAAAAATACTTGCTGTAATCTCATCTGATTTGTGTTCAGTTCTTTCAGTGCCTGCTAACTTCTACAGTACAGCGATGAACAAAGAGCCATACCAACCAGTGTCGGAAGTCATGAGGCGAGGCAAAGACAGTCTATGCATTATGTAGCAGAGATAAACTAGTTAGAAACATCATAACAACATAGCTGCATATCAATTCTGTAGGATTTCATCTCAGTATGTCTTAATTGAAGCAACTATTTTTACCTGGGCTACGTGATTGTACAATCTGTTAAAGCAGTTTATTTAATCAAAAGTAAAAGCAATATATAATTTGATGCAAAAAAATTTCAAGTCTTTAAAATGGTTAGAAACGAGGAGATCTGTGAACTCCTCTGATTGCCTGTCAAGAAGAAGCCACAGAGAAACCTTTTCATGACCTCCTCCTACAAATAAAACTATTCAGAGATCATACTGTTTCAAGACACAACTTTGTTTAGTACTTTCCTCTGATGGATAATGAAACACCACAAAACTAGGAAGAAAAAAACTCCCTTCATTGAAATTCTGGACTCTTTCCTCTTCAGTTCTTTGTGGTTTTAAATTTAAATATTCTTATGTCTAGCCAAAGGATGTTGCATTAGCTTCCTTAAATCTCTCCAAGGAGAGCTGGAGTAGCCCATAGTGCACACTCATTTGTGGGGCATCAACAGTCATCTTATTCTCTTGCCCAGACCTGATTTGGAAAGAGCTTTGGTTCTTGTTGGGACACTGCTGCTTTTGTGTTATAATTTATAGAATAGGTATAATTACTTGGTATACAGTATAAGTTAAAAGCACAAAACTCATCTGTTCTTGGCAGATAAAACTGTTATTTCAGTGTACTGGATATGTTCTGAGGCTATCTTCTGTATAAAAAGGCAATAGTCTTCTCCGTTCTCCATGGAAGGAAAGGCCTTCCCTGAGGAGGTCTCTCATGATAGAAACATTTAGTGTGGATCCAATGCCTTAACTGTGGAAGTAGACCAAGAAAAAACGAGTTCACACCTTAGTAATTTTTCTCTGAAACGCTGTCTTGCTACAGTACTAACATTTTGATTATGCTACAAAGGTTCCATTCTGCAAAAAAACTAAAACACCTTTTTTAAAAACACAAAGGGAGGATAGGGGAAGCCTTTGGAAGTACATGCTGTGAGCAGAAGGGACATGGCTTCCAAGGGACAAAGGAAAAAACAACTTTAACTCACTTTAAATATAATCATTTTTTGAAACACGATAGTAAAGTGGGAATAAATTAGTGATTTCAGAGCTCAGTGATGCAAAACTAGGTAACTGATAAGATGACAAAAGTAAGAGTCCAGACTAAGAAATCCACCAAACAAAAGCGACCACCTCCCAAAAGCTGATAGAATTTTCTCACCAGAGCCTCAGAACATGGGATATGCAACTTGCTTTAATTCTTCCATTTCTATCTTGAACTTGACCACTGTGTTTCTTTTCACAAAGAAACAGGTTACCATAGCAGGTAAATGATTTTTTTAATGTACCACTTTGTGATCTTTCCAAGGAAACATTTTATTCTTTCAAGATCAGCCTCTCCTAAGCAGCTTTCCTATGCCCTGCACAAGCAGATACTATTCCATAAACAGATACCATGCATGAATTAAGAAGGCTTCACAAGAGAACCAGAATCTAATTACATAAACTACTTCCCTACAGGTAGATATAAATTTCAAAAATCTCTGAAATCTTATCTTTAAAGGCTGGCCGTCCTTTTTTAATTATGCTAAAAGTCCCTTGTCTGCTTGATCTCTTGTGAACAATTCTAATCAGGCCAGTGTAATACATGCTGTCTCACAGACAACTTAACGGAGCTCTCAACTATGAGCTAATGGGAAGAAAAGGAACCACAAGGATTTTTATTAAAAGGAAAAAATGGCTGGCCTAGAGATTTAGCTAGCACTAAAGCCAGATTAAATCATGTGCTTTCCCTCACTTAGCTCACTTCACTTCAAGAACTACAGACATGTAATTAATGTGCTCTTGAGGTTTACTCTGCAAATGTAAACATACTGGTTGTTTTTAATTATCTTAAAATTTAGTGATTTCTGTCATTCTTTTTTTTCTCCCTTCACAAATGAACTAATGTTCTAACAACCAGTTTTTCAGAGTCTAAGAAGAGTTCCCAAACCCCTTCCAGGATCTGGGCTGATTTACCTGATTCTAATTCTAGTTACCCTGATTCTAATGAGTGGTAACTAGCTAAATGGCCTAAGTAACTTTATCACCACACCTCTGCATCGGCTATCACTATGAACCTCCCATACATTCTGAGGTCCCCAGGAGACAGTTGATGGTCAAAGTCCAAATCTTCAAATAAAATATATCAATCTAAACCTAACAATCACATTATAAATGTTTCCCTTAAACAACTAAATAAAGAAATCCCTAACATTATAAATGGTTGTCTCAGACCCAAAGAGCTTTTACTAGTTATTTTTTTTTTTTGTCTTGATTATCAAACTACTCTGAAACTAAACAGCGTACCCTGGTTTTATCTCTAATTAGTTCAGATGTGTTTGGCATCACGTTTTCCACCCATCTGTGCCCCATTGCTTGATGTAAATCTGTAATGGTTAACAGCTACTCCTCAAACAGTTGATGTAAGAATTAAATGCCATAATACACTGCATACTGTTAATGCACTGTACACTGGACATTTTCAACTGAATTTGAAAGATCTAAATCTAACAGCAAGCATAAATGTTTCCCTTAAATGACTAAATGTAGAAACTTCTAACAATATAAATGGTTCAATAAAGGCCATGTTCTAGATTTTAGGCGCACTGTACCGGCTTCAAAAAGACATACTCAAGTCTCCATGTTCTCTGGAAACCTTGGCCAGTATCAACAAACAACACTACCTTTTTTCTCTCCATAATCTGATAAACTGCTCTGTCTGTTCTCACTATGGGTCTCCCTCTCTCCTCCCCTCTTCCTTCTCTTCCCTCTCTCCCCTTCCCTCTCCCTCTCCCTCTCTCCCCCTCCCCCTTCTCCTCTCCCCTCCCCGTCTCCCTCTCCCCTCTCTCCCCTCTCTTCCCTCTCCCCCCTCTTTCTCACCCTCCCCCTCTCCCTCCCCCTCCCCCTCACATGTCCCCATGAACTTGCCACAGTTCTTTAGCACTGACACTGCTTCATTTACTGCTACTTCACCTTTTCCTTGCTGTATCCTTGCCTCACATGCTGTTTCTTTTAATTGTAATGGGAATCTTTCAGCTTATTTAATACTTTTCTACTTACATTTAATTTAAAAAGACCACTCTGTGGAGTTAAATTCTAAACAAATATTAAATATAGATCAAGACAACTAATATATCTGATTCTTAAAAAATTGTTTCAGCCGGGCGGTGGTGGCACACGCCTTTAATCCCAGCACTTGGGTGGCAGAGGCAGGTGGATTTCTGAGTTCGAGGCCAGCCTGGTCTACAGAGTGAGTTCCAGGACAGCCAGGACTACACAGAGAAACCCTGTCTCGAAAAACAAAACCAAAAAAATATATTAAAAAAAATTGTTTCCTTCCTTTGTGCCTATGCATGGGGTCTTATAATTCTAAGGCTGACATTGATAAGCTTCACACATTCAGTCTGTTTGATGAAACGGTGTATGCCAAAGAGGAAGAGAGGATATACACTCATGAGGTATTACAAAATACAAACTGGCTTTCACAACTGTCCACTGGCATTACAAGACTACAAATTCAAGCACACAGGTTACTCCAAAGCTCTAAAAGGTTATCTGATATGTATATAAACTCCCAAGTTAAAAAACCCTCAATTCAAACATCAGAAGGCAAAATCTACACAGATATTGTTGAGAACAATGAAAACTGTGAAGGAACCATCCAGATAGTTTTAAATTGTTCAAAGGTCATTGGATCTCTCTTAATCTTTTCTTCTTTCCTCAGTAAAATATTCTCTATCCTCTTTTAAATATAAAATTTAAAATGATTAGTGATATAAAATAAAATATTATTTTACAGATATATTTTTCCAGAGTTCATGCCTGTTAATTATCCTAATGGAGCATAAAGTCTCTTCAATAGCATAGAGCTAATCTCAATAAGTTTCAAATTACCATGTTTTAAGTTTTTTGCCTGAGATTTTCTGTTCAAGAACACATACACAAAAAGATATCTCAAATGAACTGATATTTAAAACTAACAAAAAGACAATAAAATTTCTGGAATTTTTCATTTAAAAATCTTAGTATTATTTCATTGAATTAAGGCAAATTTTACATTCCAGAAAAACTTAATTATTTCAATGACCTAATTTAGTATTACCTATAATAATGGCTCAACTTTTAGATTTAGAGATCTGCAATTACATCTGGCACTGGTTTTGGCTTCCAGTGTTAGTTTCAGTGAAAGTAACCAGGGCTCCTTGGAGAGATGGCTGATTATAGAAGCAGGTTATAAAATGTTCTCATGAAAATTGAATTATTCTCTAGTATCAGAAAAAAGAGAAAGTTCTCAATAATAATCACAATAAGGGTATATCAGTGAGACATAGAAGACAACTTAAAGAGCTCTTAGTGGGAAAAGTGGGAATAATTTTAGAAATACAGAATTGTTGGGTGATGACTTAATAATCTACAAAAGTGTATTTATATGGATAAGTAATTGAAAAATAGAGGAGATAAATCCCTTTTATGGAGGTATTTAAAATAATTTACTTATATGCTCCAATATATGGAAGTGCAACGTCTCTGTCTATCCTTGAGTGTGGTCTATGTAGTGCCATCCTTCTGGAGAACAATACGGAGGTACGGTCCTAAGCAGCTTGTTCACCTAAGTTATAGCTGGAGAAACCTATAATAATGGTAGATACAGGGAATGTGATATACAAGACGTGCAAACAATGTATACAGCTTTCTTCAAAACAACAAGTGTAAAAAAAAGGAGGAAGAAAGGAGAGGGAGGAATTGGCCATTGCTTTGGTTCTTCTAAGTCTTTTCCCTAGCTTACCCTCTGAAGTTTAGTCAATTTAAACTGCTTCATATATGTGATTCTTCATATAGTCTAAATTAAAGGTTACTTGCACAACAGTAGGACAGAGAGCCAGAGTATTGAATATGAGCTTTTCTCCAACCGCAACTCTACTTTAACAACCAATTTCCTCATCTATAGTTTAGACAAGTCTTCTGGGAAGCCTCTGTTACCCTATAAAAAGAGGGTCTGATCTTAGCATTCTAAGAAGCTCACCAAAGGGTTTGCATTCAGATAAACAGACATGATTTCTACCCCAGTCACATGTGTGAAACAGGAAAACACACACAGCAAGTCCTAAAGCAAGGTACTGCTGATTGAAGAAGGTATCAGAACAGAGGGCTGAAAAACAACTGTCACAACTCCTGAGCCCTCGCCATTCACAAAGACAGTAGTTTTCATCAGATGTAAATATAAGAACAAAATATAATAAAAGACAATTAAGATAGAACGTGGCTATCACTGCTTATTTCTCTAACCTTACTCTGCCATTGGCATACATGTGAGCATCAGGTACTTAGGTCTCTCTTCCTGGATTTCATCAGTACTTCAGCGATCAGATAGGGAGTCTGTTTCCCCAGTCTTCTCATGAGGTAGTAACCTCTGTACTCAGTGATATATTCATTATCATCATTACAATTTATCATTATTAAATAACTACTCATTGACAATATTGAAGGAAAGAATCTATTAAAACATGTGTTTTAATTCAAAACATAGACTAGTCTAAGGGATTCCCCTGGGATCTCACTTTTGCCTTCCTAATGTGAAAGCACAAATCTGCCAGCTTTGTTACAAAGGATGTGCCTAACCAGATAATGGAAGATACAGGCTAAAAACCAAAAAGTAATGAATGAGAAGGTAGAAGGCTACAAAATTGAATCCATATTTACACTCATCTGACACATCAAAATTCTAAGTTTTCTTATAATGAGATACAAATCAAATTAAATGGTGGGCTCAATTATTTCACAAGAGAAAAAAACACTGTAATACCTCAATCGATGACGGGATGAAACTAACATATTTGATATATGAATCACATAATCGATTCAGTAATGCTAAAAAAACCATTCTGCAATCATCACCCTAATATTCTCCGGGATCTCTAAATCTGATGGATTCATCAGATAAACATGTTAGAACTACACTTTTGAAAACCACAAAATATATTTTTAATGCTTAACCTTAGTGTTCTCAGCATTAAACTTGATATTGCTAAATTAAAATCATGATAAAATGCTATCTGTATCATTTAGTCATTTCACTCCTTTATAGTTTATGCCGAGGCAGGATTTCACAGACTCTTAGAACTAACTCCTTACCTTCCTTTGCCAAAGGCATGCTAAGGGAGAATATTAGGGAGCATGATAAAATTCGCAAACAATTCTTTGCATCACCAATCCCATTAGGATATACTAATTACAAGCCACACATAATCTGTACCACAAGCTCCAAGGTACTGCTAACTCCTCACCACTCAAGGATACACATTTGTTTGTACAGTGAGAAATGAAGGAGGCTTATAACCATTCAATCTCTTAACAAAGAGCCTGTGTGTACAACAGAGAGCTAAACATGTCTTTCAAAGTCCCATCACAGTCTGACTTAATCACTTAATGTTCTCACAGATGACTTTTCCTTAAGACAACAGGTTATAAGATGACAGGTTATCAAAATTTATCAAATCAAGCATTTCTAGTTATAACATCCAACTGAGATGTACAATTTTTCTTATTTCTTTCTCTTTATTTTTATTTAAAATATGCATTATAGTAGCACCCCCACGGCTGCCATTAAGAGAGTAATTTGTTCCCTGGCTTTTAAAGTCATTCCATATAGTAAAGCAACACAAATGCAGCTCATGGCATGAGATACTTCATAAAACATAGCCATGCAAAGTATCCACAATGCTTTTAATGATTTAGTTACAGGTACTGATTCATGTTATATCATTATGTAGGTGGTATCCACTTCAAAGAGAACATTAGCAAATTTAAACAGGAGAGAAAATTCAAGTTCATGACTATTATAAGAAGCAAAATGAAGAAAGGATCTGTTTAAGCACCTTATGAAATCCTATTTTATGCAATTTTAAATTTTCACATAGTTTTAGATGTTTGTTATCCTAATAAATGGCATTCAATATTTATCAATGCAAGAAAATGCTAAAGATTAATAAGGTAGAAAGTTTCTACAAAAGGAAGAATCAGATTCTCAACAAGACATAAATAAAATATAAATAACAAATTTACAAAGCTCGTGGTAAAGCTGAAATTCTAATACTTTTAATAGAATATTAAGAGAGCAACAAAGTGTTTTCATCTCATCAGCATATTTTATTATCTAATACAGTTTATTACTTTTATTTTCTTAATTCAAATTTACAGCCCTCCATAAGACCTTTAACAAACATTATCTCAGTCAAAAAATAGCATTTATCAGCCTTATTCAAAATTTTATAAAATGTACTTTGGAGATATATATTAACATGTAAAACCCATCCCACCAGGTCAAGTCCTAACTTGACTAACACCTGGAATAAATCTAAAAGTCTTTTCAATAACTGTATTATTTAAAATGGTTTCAAAGATAAGGATCTTGTTTTGGTTATTGTCTGTTTCTTCAGAGGTACCTCACCCTGAACTCAAACTTGCCATGTAGCTGAGGGTGACTCTGGACTTCTGATCCTCCTGCTTTGACTCCCAAGAAGGAGGATCACAGAAGAAAACTTAGCCAAATTAAGGAGATGAGATCACAAGCACTCCAAATAAATAAGACTAGGAAAGAAACTATCCATGGCACAATAAAGATAAAACACTAAAAATAGAGACAAAGAGAAAACTGAAAGCTGAAAGACAAAACCCACAAGTCACATGGGGATGCAAACCAATCACAAGTGACAATAATTTCTCAATGAAAACTTTTAAAGCCAGAAAAACCTAAAGCGAAGCACTCCAAGCTAAGAATCCATTTCCTAAATGGATGAACAAGAATAAACCACACAGAAATGTTTAGTAGATAGAAGAAATAATAAAAATCCAAGTAGAGATTAATGAAATGGAAACAAAGAAAACTAAAAGCTGACTACTTAAAGATAAAGAATATTGATAGACCCCTGAACCACTTAATCAAAAGAATGAAGGAAAGGACACAAATTAATGAATCAGTGGTGAACAAGAAAACATTATAATAGGTACAAAAACATTCAGAAATTACAAGAGAATTCTTTATATGCCTGTATTCCAATAACTTAAAAAAGAATCAGACAAGTTTTTATATTAATCCAAACCACCAAAGATAAATTAAGAAGTGACCAACAACAAACTGATGAACTCCCCCCCAAAAAAATACAGAGATCAAAATGCAATGAAAATCTTTCTGAATAAAAGCAGACCAGGCCTAGATAGGTTCACAGCAAAATTCTATGAGATTCTTAAAGATCTACAACCAGTATTTCTTAAAAAGAAACAGAAGCAGCTCTTCCAAACTCTTCTATGAAGCCAGTATCACTCTAATACCCAAACCTGGAAAAGAGACAACAAAAGAAAACTACAGGCCAATATCTATTAGGAACATGAATGCAAAAATCCAATGTCATTTATATTGTGATAACCAGAAGCTGGAAACAACCCAGATATCCCACAACAAAAGAATGGATACTGAAAATGTGGTTCATTTACACAATGGAATTTACTCAGCTATTAAGAATGAGGATACCATGAGTTTTGCAGGCAAATGGATGGAACTAGAAAATATCATCCTGAGTGAGGTAACTCAGAACCAAAAGGACATGCATGGTATGTACTCACTAATAAGTGCATATTAGCCAAAAAAAAACAAACAAAAAAAAAAACAAAAAAAACAAAACAAAAAAAAAGTACAGAATACCCAGGATACAATCCACAGAACTCGAGAAGGCTAAGAAGCCAAAGGGCCCAAGTGAGGATGCCTCAACCCCACTTGGGAGGGAGAAGAAAGCCATCACAGGAGGTGGGAGGAAGGAACCTGGGTGGTAAAGGTGACAGGGGAAGAGGTGAACATGATCAGGTACTGGAGCGGGAACAGGACTGAAGCCCTGAGGGCCAACAGAATGTATGGAAACAGGCAACCTTGGGAGTTTAGAGGTGGGGGGGGGCAGGATCCTCTAGAATGTACCAGAGACCTGGGAGGTGAGAGACTCTCAGGATCCAAAGGGAGGGACCTTAGATGAAATGCCCTAAGGTGAGAGGGAACTTGTAGAGTCCACCTCTAGTACAAAGACAGGACATCAAGTGAAGGGATGGGGTTGCCATCTCACAGTAAAAAACTGACTCAGAATTGTTCCTGTCTGAAAGAACTGCAGGGAAAAATATAAAGAAAAGCCTGAGGAAAGGGAGGTCCAGTGACAGACCTAAATTGGGATCCAGCTCAGGGGGAGGCTTCAAGGCCTGACACTAATACTGATGCTATGATGTGCTTACAAACAAGGGACTATCATGACTGCCCTCCAAAAGACCCAACAAGCAGCTGAGTCAGATGCAGATATTTATACCCAACCAATGGACAGAAGCTGGTGACCCCTGTGGTTGAATTAAGGAAAAGCTGGAAGAAGCTGAGGAGGAGGGCTACCCTAAAGGAAGATCAGCAGTTTCAACTAACCTGGACCCCCAAGGATCTCTCAGACACTGAACCACCAGGCAGCATACACCAGCTGATGTGAGGGCCTTGACATATATACAGCAGAGGACTGCAGGGTCTGGACTCAGTCAGAGACTTGGGGTCCCGGGGAGTAGGGAGGTCTGGTGAGGTGGGAGTGAAGTGGAGACATCTTCTTGGAGATGCGGGGCTTGGAGGGGCATGAAGGGTATAGGAGGAGGTGTAAAATGTGGAACAGTCGGAGGGTGGGCCAGGAGGGGCATAAAGTCTGGACTGTAAAAAAAAATTAAAGAATAAAAAAATAATAAAAACATCAAAAAATAGTATGTCCACAGATTTGGATGTAAGAGTGGCAGAAGTCTTCAAAATATGATTCTACCAAAGAATATGTATCCAGAATATGTGGAAATACGCACACAGACAAAAAAGAAATAAAATCCCATTAAAACATTGTCATTTAAGGAAAATACAAATTAAAATAAACACTGAAGTGAATTAACATTGTACTTCATTGGCAAGAATATACAACAATTACAATCAATACATTATCCATGACAAAGTCAAACAGTAAGAAATACTTTGGAATATACTTGTAAAGTGTTCCCTTACCATAATACATTGATATTTCATTATATTAATTGATCTGGGTGAGATTTTTAAAAAATATATGGTCCAATAAATACTTATATTAAATTTGTGTAACAATTTTATTTATAAAATGATAAACAAGAAACAATCTAATTCCCATCACCTTCTTCAGTTATTTTTTCACACAGAATAACTGAATTGTGGTGTTACCATACAGTGATCTTCTACCCAATCATTAAAAAGGAACAAACAATTGACTTGGGTATAAGTAAGAGTAAAAGACAAGTGTAAGAACTGCATACCCTATACTACTATACTCAGGCATGGTAGGAGGATGCCCTGGGTTTGATTTCAGGCACTACCGAAGAAAAGTAGAATAATTCTGTTACCAGTATGAAATTCTAGAAAGGCCACAACTGTGATAAGGAGCAAGGGAATGGGACAAAGGACAAATCTTTGCAAAGCAATGGAAATGCCATTTCTTTCCTCTTTTCCTCTTCTCCCCACCCCACACAGAAACTCCTATTCTGCCCAAATAATCAGTCCTCACACTCAGCCTCCTGAGCATACAAACACACAAAGGGAATACAAACACACAAAGCCATGCTCAGATATGATCTCTATGTTGATTAGGACTATGCTACATGATTTACACACTTGTCAAAAATCATTATACATAAAATTGGTAAATCACACTATGAGTATACTATAGGCAATAAAATCAAAGAGTAAAAATATAAGGTTGTGGTGGATTACACTTAGAAATCCCAGTACTTGGGAGCCTGAGACAGAAGAATTACGAATTTGAAGTTAGTCTGGGCTACAATTTGAAACTAGTCTCAACTAACTAGTTAAAAAAACAAACATATGGTGAAGACATATACATTGTGGGAATGCCCAATAAATCATCTATTGAAAAAACAATTGCAATTTGTTTGAGAAAAGTAAGTAAAAATACAACTGTAAAAGTGAACCAGGGAAACAGTCTCTCTCTCTCTACCGTCTCTAACACCTTCTTATGCTGTATTTGTTGACAATGATCTATGCTGGTATATAAAAGCTTGGCTGCTAATTAAGATATGTACAATTTAAAGGGGACTGCCAATGAAATATAACAAAATAACTCTTGGGTCACTCTTTTCCAAAGACTTTCCTCAAAGTGACCTTAAAATCTGAATTCTTCAACTCTATAAATCAGAACACCACTGGTTCACCAGCAGTTTAATACTCTACTTCTAACAATGTGACAGTTCTTACCCAAGATTTACTTTGCAGCAAATTACCCCTCCCCCCAAAAAAAAACTTCAATAAATTTATCCTTAAGTAATAACTACAAAAGTAAAAGTATTATCCTCTCCTCCAGGAGCTTGATTACAAAGAGAGGGTATGCTCAGGATCCTTTCCTTGATAATAAAAAATACCATATACAGTAAAATAGAGGGAAAACAAAATTAAATTAGGAGAAAGGCTTGACTACTTTTGAACAACAGAATTTGAGAAAGATGAATACAACTTTTATTTTCTTTCTATTGCTGTGCCCAAACATTATGACCAAAAGAACTTGGGGAGGAATCTGGCTACTTGGCTTACACTACCACATTACAGTCTACCATTAAAGGAAGACATGGGAGGAGATGAAGCAGACACCATGGAGGAATGCTGCTTACCTGCTAGCTCTTCTTTATTTACTCAGCCTGATCGTTTTTTATTTTACATCAATATTTTCATTTAATAAGATTGCTATACATATCTGTAACCATCTGAAGCATTAAATGATTATGGTATGCATTTTTTGATATTATATATTAATATTAATGAAAAGGCCCAAAAGGAGTGTGCTTGCTATGGCCATATAAACAGAACTAGGAACAAACCGTTTTTCTAATCCTAGCCCAGTATTCTTTTTCCATTCTCTCCATTGGCATACCACTCAACCGTTTTTCCTTTTCTAAATATTTATTCCTTTTTTTAAATTGGATATTTATTTACATTTCAAATGTTATCCCCTCTGCAAGCCCCCTATCCTATCCTCCCCTCCCGACCCCTGCTTCTATGAGGGTGCTCCCCAACCCACACACTCACTCCCATCTCTCTGCCCTCGAATTCCCCTATTGTGGGGCATCAAGCCTTCACAGGACCAAGGGCCTCTCCTGCCACTGATGCCAGATAAGGCTATCCTCTGCTACATATGTGGCTGGAGCCAGGGTCCCTCCATGTGTACTCTTTGGTTGGTGGTTTACTCCATGGGAGCTCTGGGTTGTCCAGTTGGTTGATACTGTTGTTCTTCCTATGGGGTTATAAACCCCTTCAGCTCCTTCAGTCCTTGCCCTAACTCCTCCATTGGGGTCCCCACACTCAGTCCAGTGTTTGGCTGCTTGCATCCACATCTGTATTGGTCAGGCTCTGGCAGAGCCTCTCAGAGGTCAGTTATATCAGGCTCCTGTCAGCAAGCACTTCTTGGCATCAGCAATAATGTCTGGGTTTGGTGTCTGCATATGAGATAGATCCCCAGGTGGGGTAGTCTCTGGTTGGCCTTTCCTTCAGTTCCTGCTTTACTCTTTGTCCCTGTATTTTCTTTTGACAGGAGAAATTCCAGGTTAAAATTTTGGAGATGGGTAGGTGACCCCATCCCTCACCGTGGGTGGGGAGAGGAGGGACATGCCTAACATCTGGATATGGTCTCTACAGGTTCTCCCTCCCCTTTGTTGGGCATTTCAGCTAATGTCATCCTTGTTGGGTCCTGGGAGCCTCTTGCTTTCCTGGCATCTGGGACTTTCTGGTGAATTGCTCAGTGGTTAAGAGCACTGACTGCTCTTCCAAAGGCCCTGATTCAATTCCCAGCAACCACAAGGAGGTTCACAACCATCTGTAATGGGATCTGATGCCCTGTTCTGGTGTGCATGAAGACAGCTGCAGTTTATTCACATGCATTAAACAAATAATTGTTATGACAAATACTCTTTATAAAGCGGGAAGCAGGCCCAAAAGGAGTGTGCTTGCTATGGCCATATAAGCAGAACTAGGAACAAACCATTTTTCTAATCCTAGCCCAGTATTCTTTTTCCATTCTCTCCATTGGCATACCACTCAACCGTTTTTCCTTTTCTAAAGCAATCAGAAATTAGGTTGCTAGGTTCTACACAATATGTAATATAATAAAAAGCAATGCTTTATGAAACGTGCACGTCCAACTTATAAGGTCTGACTTCGAAGTCAGCAAACATTTAGAATGAAAATCTAGCATTCTACTATAATATTTTAAAAATGGGTGGTAGCTCAAAGGATGAAACAAGAGGTCTTCTGTAAAAGAACATTATGGGATAAGTTTTATGAAAATACAAAGACATTCAGAGTTAAGTAGAGATTAACAATGAACCTGATAGAACCAAATAGATAGAACCGGATAGAACCAAAATATCAAAAAATAGACCTAATTTCTTTAGGGTATTTTTTATTATAATCCAATTATTTCATAAATGCAAAGTTATTATATCAAATAGCATAGCAGTCTCTTCTCTTAAAAAATTAAACCAGCCTAAAATTTACTGCTATCCTTGGACTTTTATTACAGCTTCCTGTAATTCTCTAGATCCAAAAACACTAAAAACCACTTCCTTCCATCTGTCAGAGTTATTCAAATAGATAAAACAGTAAAATTTATGCCCACTTCCTAAAAACACCTAAAGTAATTGGTTTATATAAACCTAAAATAGTAAATGTATGTTTTATCAAACTTATCGCTGAATTAAGCTTTCCCTTTAGGGGATCAGGGTTATTTGTCAGCACAAGTAAGTGACTAATCTCTGGATTGCAGAGAAAGACTTTCAATGTAGAAATTATTTTAAAATTTATGCTTATGAATCTGCATTAACAATTTAGGAATATTTCTGAAACAGAGTTCTATTTATGACTTTTTCCTAATGTTCTAAAATATCCAGGTGGATATCGATGATGTTATGTTTTGAAGAAAAATGTTAGATGTCTAGCCTTTTTAACAAATATAAATGAAGATATACAACAAAGGAAGCAATCTCCAAAGACAACAATCATGAAAGTTAAAATTAAAAAATAATAATAATAATGCAGCAATGAACAGAAGTCAATGTTACACTTCAGACTGGCCAGTAGAGACTGCCAGTACACAGGGACACTTGGTCTCCCTCCCTACCGCAAACAGAGAGAGTGTCCAAGAAGAAGCACTGCCATGATATGCTATGAAGGCCAGCATCGTGACCTCAACACAGAGTTTCATACAACAGCAGTCTTTCTACTTGCATCGCCTACCCATGTTTCACAGCAACCAAAAAGAATAGACAATTTTGATTATTTTCAAACATGATCACTTAGCTACTGTTACCAACAGAAACCACCAACCATATATGATTATCTTTCCAGAGATAATGTTTATTACATGAGAAAATGAGTGTTTCACTGGAGAGTATTTCAATGCATGTCCCTAAAATCCTTCATTTAATAGAGGCCTCTGCTTCGTTAAATAATGACTCACTTTCAGACAAAGAAAATTTTCAGTTACTGAGTACTATAAAATCATAATTTGACCTAGAATATGGATCAATCTTAAGCTCCAATATACTTATATGTAATATACTATTAATATACTTGAA
Organism: Rhabdomys pumilio; assembly: GCA_030674055.1. NCBI lineage: Eukaryota > Metazoa > Chordata > Mammalia > Rodentia > Muridae > Rhabdomys > Rhabdomys pumilio. The sequence continues at coordinate 154,636,072 of JANHMN010000003.1, forward strand.
ATTTTGTCATGTGCATCAGCCAGGTAAGACAGTCCATCTGTGCCCTTTACCTAGAGCCAAGGAAAGATACCTAAATACACCAAGTGACAATCCCTTCTCAAAATTTGTTTTATGAAATCTGCTCTATGGTTTTAAAAATTATGTGTCTGGCCCCCTTTTTGAATTCCACAGCACTGCTTTTTCTTATAGAGAGAAAGTTTCTGACAATCACTGCACCCTTTTGCCATGCAAATATGTGCTCGGATTTCATGTGCCCTCCTCTTGTATGTAACGTAGGCAGCGTAGCACTGTACTTAAAGAACTGCAGAAGTTAAATACATGCATTATTGTTGTGATGACAGAGAAAGCAATGAACTACGTGCGGCTCCATCTGCTTTCTTTGTTAAAGAGGAAAAAGCTAATTATCTGTAGCTGTCAACCATGAAAACCTAGACCTATTTTAAGTCAGTATTAGCCTTGGACAACTGAAAACAGTTATAATCTTTTTACCTTTTTTTTTTTTTACAAGAAAAAACTCATAATTTCACTATAAAATACTAAACATTCTGAAGGACAAAGTAACAAGACAGTAAAGTATCAGAATTACACGCTTGTATAATAACTCACTTGTTTAATATTTCAGAAAAACTGCCTACCATTTTTGTGATACTCATTCCATAATTAGTAGAGGGAAAATTTAGACAGATGTAAAGCATCTCTATATAAATTCATTTAAAAGCATCCAAGTGAAAGCCCAGACTGTTGACCAACCAGAGAGAAATTCTACACCTTTACTTAACAAAAAGAAAGAAAGAAAAATAAAAGTCCCAAGTTGAAATGTTGCAGAAAGTCCCCACCTCATGGACGTCTGTGTTTATCCTGCAGTCCATCCACAAATCTTCCATCTTCTAGTCTGTTCCCACTCGAATCCAAGCAACAATTAATTAGTTTTGATTTTTTTCAAACTTAAAAAGCATATCAGATGAAAAAAGAATTTTTTTTAAATAACTCAAAGAGAGAGTCAATATAAAACCCTAGAACAGGGACCAGAAAGATGGTGCAATAGGTGAAGATGCAGCTGCTTAAGCCGCTACCAAGTGGAGCTTGTGTAAGAGGCTGGATGGTGTTACTCTCTAACACTGTATCCACAATGTACACAAAAGTGATTGTTCATAATTATGAATACAAACATTCTTTGATTTTGTTTGTGTTTCGTGATTAAACACTGATTTTGCTTAATTTTTTCCATAGGAACTCTTCTAATGGGAATATAATCATATTTTATAATTCCACATTAAAGGTATCTCTTATTTTCTAATAAATGTTAAAACATATGAAACTTTTAATTACAAGGGCATTAACAAAGGTATAATCAAATATACAAAATCAACAATGTGAGCAAAACATTGACACACAATATTATGGTTTTAAAATTTCAGCTCTCTATTCATGATTCTAACCCCGCTTCAGAAGAGACAGTGGAAACTTCATTTGACCTAAACATCAAGACTATGACTTTTCTCAGGTTCCCTCGCCAATCTTGATGAAGCACCATTGTATTCTCACATCTCAAATTTCTTAGGAAAGGTCAAGAATTCAGTATAGATCCAAATCACATGTAAAAATGGAATATCGAAAAACTTCCCCTATGCCCACATGTTCAAGGCTCTTGCCCACTTTCTCTTCTATTAGATTCAGTATATCTGGTTTTATGTGGAGGTCCTTGATCCACTTAGACTTTGAGCTGTGTACAAGGAGATAAGTATGGATCAATTTGCATTCTTCTATATACTGGCTGCCAGTTGAACCAGCACCATTTGTTGAAAATGCTGTCTTTTTTCCACTGGATGGTTTTAACTCCTTTGTCAAAGATCAAGTGATTATAAGTCTGTAAGTTCATTTCTGGGTCTTCTCTTCTATTCCATTGATCTACCTGCCTGACTCTGTACCAATACCATGCAGTTTTTACCACACACACACAAAATAAATACATAAATAAAACAATTTTTCTCAAAAACATGACCTAGAGAGGTGGTTCAGAGGTAATAGCACTTTTTGCCCTTGGAGAGGACCTCAGGTTTAGTTCCCAGTGCAAACACTGGTGGGCTTACAACTGCCTGTAACTCCAGGTCCTAGGATCCGACACATCTTCTGGCTTCCACAAGCAACAGGCATGCATGCAGTATGATTACATACATTCAGACAAAATACTCATACACATAAAATAAAAATGAACAAATCTTTTCTAAAAGACATATACCCATATATCTCCATATCCTACCACAGAGATTTATGAATTGTTCTTCTATTCACAATAACAATGAAACAGTTAACAGCCTAGACATCAATCAACAGTGATTATTGTTGATTGATGTGATTATAATTTCATTATCAACAATAATGGAATTTTACATAAACACTGGTATTGTTCAGCTATAAAGAAAGTAAAATTTGCAGCAAAATGAATGGACCTGGGAAGTGTATCAAGGGAAGTGATCCAAACTCAGGAAGATCACCTGCTCTCCCTCACCAGTGGATCTCAAGTCTTCACGTGCATGTGTCTCTACAGAAAAGAAGGAAGTGAGGATGCAGCAGAACATTTAGAAAAGAGCCCAGGAGAGAGGAATGCTGACTGATGAGGAAGGACAGAGTGCAGGCAAGAGAGGATGAGTCATGTGAGGATAGAAAGCTGACAGATTTCTACTGTCAACTCCATTGGACATCTTTTTTTTTAGTAGATACATGTATAACCCTTTCTGTGCATTGATGTAGCAATAACCATGTTTGCATCCCAAAATAATAGATGTGATAGTCCTTTGAGGCAGTGTTATAAAGGTGAGTATACATACATTTTAGTTTCACTGACTATTAGTACAACAAACATTTGGGCCACTTTTCATATACTAAACATCACTGGGGAAAGAGCACCAATTATAATCACTCTATCACATGTTCTTAACTCAGAATAATCTCAAAATGTAACAAGGCAGTTATTGTTATTAATGTTATTATTATTAAAGTCTTTATTTTCAAATGACAAAACTAAAATCTTGAACATTTATATTACATGTTCAATTTTCCTTACATATGACAAGGTCTCCTAATTCCAAGTCTAGTGTGCCTTTTGATCATATATTCTAGGTGGTGATAAGCATGGCTTCTTCAACTCTTTAATCATTTCTATGCCTAGTCTGTGTAACCTGATCTTTCCCTGTCTGAAATTCCTTAAGGGTGACTAAGCTTGTAGAGGTGTTGTGATTATGACTATATATGACAGGCCACCTTATGGACCTACTGTAAAATTAGTTGCTAAGAATGTTTAACACTACCAAGAAAATCCTCATTCACATTGTGAATGGTCAAGAATAAAGTTTTTGTGCTAGTAAAATGGCTGAACAAGTAAAGGCCCTTGCAATGTAAGCCAGCTGACCCATGTTCAATCCCATGAATCCATATAAAGGTAGAAGGAAAGAATCAGAGCCCGCAAAGTTTTCCTCTGATATTTAAATATATGCCCTAGCATACATGCAAAAAAGCATTGCTTGCACAGACACACACAATAAATATTTTTACAATAATAATTAAATTTCTAATTATCAGAAAACCATCCTAAAATCCCCAAAGAAAAACAGACACCAAAAAAGAGATGCAGAACATGCAGGTTTATAAAATTATAAATCAGACATCCTGTTGCTCACATCAATTTAACAAAATCACAGGATTATCTGCCAATTCCTCAGAACCTTTCTACTAAATTCATAATGATTACTAAAGGCCAGAATAATTGCATATCCTAAACCCTGCTTCTTGCCCTTTCATTAGACTCTACTCAAAATTGTGGAATACAGACATGGGTTCTGTGCTTTTGACTGGCTCAAGCTAAAGGGCACTGGCTGGCCATGGAGCCTGATGAAGTCTTGGGACACAGAAGGGTCTTTTTTTCTTTTGGACTTTATCAAATGTAGAGCAGGCAATTTATTTTGAGCCAGAAAAATAAAATATAATCTTGGGCCATCTGGTTCTGTAACACTCTATATTTGTTTAGAAAGGTCACGGTTGTCAAGTTATTGAATGTTATCTCTGGAATTGACAGGAAGAAGGAAGGTTTTGAAAGTAAGCCAGGAATACTAAAGCACCGGATATTAATGTGTAAAATTGTAAAGCAGTATTTAAAAGGTTGGTCATCAGTGATAAACAGATCACAGTTCAAATCCAAGCTTCACCTCCTTGAAATGACCTGAGGCATGTCACCAGATCTCTTAATCCAATGTTCCCATCTATAAAATCAGTACCCTGGTGGACAGATACAGACAGACACAGACAGATAAAATATGAAGACACATGCATATACATAATTAGCTTACAGTTACTACTCAAACTATAATCATTAACTTCACTATAACTATCTTGTAATTTTCAGTAGTTTTCTATGACAATAAATGTTTATATTTACTTATATATAGTATGGGTATCTGTGGGTGGGTGGGTGTGCATCCGTGTCCGTGTGTATGCCCATGTCTCAATTACCTATTGTCCATTTGATACATCTGAGTCATCTAAAAAGAAAGTCTTAATTAAGGGACTGACTCAATCAGACTGGCCTATGGGCATGTCATTAGTAAACTGTCTTAATTTTAACTAATATACTAGTGTTTCTAGTGAATTGTCTTAATTTTAACTGATATAGGAAAAAGCCCGGCTCACTGTGGGTAGTACCAATCCTAGACAGGTGGTCCTGAACAGTTAAGCAACCAAGCTAAATATGTGCCAGAGAGCAAGCAATGTTCCTCCAAGGTTTTTGCTTCAGCTTCTAGATTGAGTTCCCACCCTGACTTCCCTCACTGATGGACTGCGTCCTAGAAGTATTAGCCAAATAAATCCTTTCCTCCCCTAAGTTGCTTTAAGTCTGTGTTTTATCAGAGCAACAGGATGAAGCTAGAACATGAAGCACGTGCATAAAAGTCAGGAGACAACATGCAGGAGTCTGATCTCTCCTACAACATGGATTTCAGGGATCAAACCTAAAAAAAAGTGTCAGGCTTGGCAGCAGGCACCCTTACCTGCTGAGCCAACTTGCCAGCCTGACGTGTCTGATATTAATTTTTTTATTACCATTATAAACACTTCTCCAGAGAGCAAAAGAGAATTCAAATACAAAATCATGGCTTATACTTTGAATACAATCATATGGGTTTGGAGTCTATACTTAATAAAACACAATCAAACAAAAAAAACTTTCATTTTAAAAAGAAAGGGAAAAGAAATGAAAAATATCAGCTCTACAAAAACTCTATCCAACAACTTTCATGTTGCAATAAAAGAACAATATTTTCAACTCATCAGGCCAATCTATGACTCTTTTCTCACATGTGTTTCCCCAACATCAAAGCAAGCTCGAGGGCTGGGCAAAGGCTGCACTGCTGAGTTCTCTAATTCATTCATAATACTGACTTCGAATTATTAAAAACAGGTTTCAATCCCTGGAACCTAAAAAAAAAAAATCTAAAACACATGCACTAGACTAGACAAATGAGCCGAAGAAATGCATATACCTAATAGACACACAGATGAAGAGCAGTTATCAACCTTTATCTACCCAGACAGGGCACAACCTCACACCCACCATTTCTTGTCTAACCACACTGACATGCCACAGAAAAATTCAGACCCTACATTCTCTTTTTTCAGTTAGACCTCAAGTTTGATCTCAGATGCTCACAAGTGTGTTCAAGCAGAATAGTCATATTTGCTTCTCAACCTTTGGGAACCCTGCTTTATAAATTCTTACCTTTCCTGTACAGATTCAAGAAACAAAGCATAAAACTAGACTTCTTATAAACACAGATGATTGTAGATCCTTTTGGAGCTACAGTACAAGAAAAGGTTCTTGGTCACAATCAAAATAGTTCATTTATACCTTAAATTAAAATGCTAATGAGAATGTATGTTTCATTTTTATACTATTGTATCTAGATTATTTTTTTACTTATTGTTAAAACAGGGAACAATATTAGCTCCAATATTCTACTGTTGAGTCAGGAAACAGCAAAATATTAGCAAATATTGTAGGAAGACCATTAAAAATAATAATGTTCCTTAGAAAATAAAAATAAATGCTAATGTGAGCATTAGAATAATACTCTGAATAAACAGCTAAGGTGGTTCCTGTTTCACAGCACTTTGGATACAAAATTATGTATCCACTATACATTTTATGTCATAATTTTTTAAAAAATCTATTGAAAAATATCTCATAAACTACTGATCAATGAGCCAATATGCTCCATGGATAGCATTTCTCTTCAGCAATTATCTCAGCATATTATTTAACATTAAAATACATACATTACTATCACCACAAACCTTTGCTAGAGCCTTGACAGGGGAGGAGACAGTACAAAGCAAGACAAAGCTGCTCCCCTCTTCCACTATTGAGATTTCTGATGTAACAAACTCAAAGAATTAAAGCCTCTCCCTGAAGCTCATGCTGAGTGAAAAACCTAAAGCCCCTATGCCATCCAGAGAAGCTTTACATGAAGGAAGAGATTCACAGTTCTGACAGCGAAACTAACATGAGCATTTCCTGAAAAGGTTTTCATCTTTTCTAGAAAGTTGTGGCCCTGTTTTAGAAAAAGTGGGGAAATAAAAGAAGACCTTTCTCCCCAAGGCTTGACCAAACTAAATAATTCCATTTCCTTAAAACTTCTCTTTCTAATTTATCTTAATTAGGATGGAAGTTACTGGAAATATGGCCTGGCAGGTAAAAGTAAATACTGTTCTTACACAGAAGCTGAATCTGAGTCCCAGTACCAACAAGTGTGTCCCAGTGACCTAGTACCTACAGCTCCGGGGGACACAGCTTCCTCTTCTAGCATACACAGGAAGCTGGACTCGTGTGTACATAGTCTGTATCCCACAAACAACAAACATAATTGAAAAAATGTTTCAAAATCACAGAGAAATTATGTGTCAGGTTTATAAACCTAAATATCCTGTAGGATTATTATCTTCATTTATGAAAATATGACTGAGCGTTTTAATATCTTCAATTCTAAGTTCTTCGTTACTGTGCTAAATACTTCCTAGTATATTTTCACATACCTGTGTTGCTTCTTTTACTATATTTTTTTGAGTTATTTTCTTAGGAGTCTCCCTAAAGATTATAATTAGTATTTTTCTAAATTATCCTTTTGAGAATAAAATTATTAAATTATAAATATAATTTTATAAGTTTTGCTTAACTGTAGCTTCAAGAATACCAGAAGCAAAATTATATTACATATATTTTTATACATGCCTTTCATAAATCTATTGTCACTTTTACAATTGTTCTTTATTTCATGTGGCATCTTGTGATCTTTTATTTGAGGCATTGGGACTCCCTTTACAGTTTCTTATAGAGGTCTTTTGGTGACAAACTCTTCTAGATTTTGCTTATTCGGAAAGGTCTTCTACTTTGTTGTAAGAGTTTGGCTAGACACAAAACTTCTGGTCAACAGTCATTCCCATTCAATGATGAAATGTCTTCTAACCTAAGTACTGTAACTTGGCTGTCAATCTTCCTAAGGACTTACTGAGGGAGTGAGAGATGCTTCTTCCCCAGCTACAATCAATGCCTTTCTGCCATTCACTTTCATAAATGTAAATGGTATCTAGATATGTGTATCTTGATATTTAACGTACTCAGATTATCCTGAACTTCTTGAATGTGTAAATTAATATATTTTAGCTCACTTGGGAAGTTTTCTGTAATTGTTTCTTCAAATATTATTTTTACCTTTCTTCTAGACCTGTATTGAGAATTGTGGTTTCTTTAAAAACAAGAAATATTTAAGAATAGGTTTTCATTATTTCATGTGTGGGATATGGAACTGTTTCAGATTGTTCCCTGCAGCTATGATTTTCCTCATGCTCTAGAAGGGCAATTTGCCAGCTGCAGATAGTTTCTGTGACCGTGTGTTTGAAATTCTTGGGACTATTCAGAGGGTATATAGATGTTAGGGCCCCAAGAAGCAGTATGGGTTGTTGGTTGGTTGCTGGTTGCTGTTGGTTGTGGTTTAAGTAGTCATGCACAGTGAAGATCAAACTTGCCCCAGAAACTTGACGCCCTTAATCAGTAGGATGTAGTCTAATGATAACCTCACATCCTTTCCCCTCTATCCTTTTTTTTTTCTCTCTCTCTCTCCTATCTAGTGTTAGGGGGTTAGGAAGAAAACAGGTAAAAAGAAGAAAGAACCCACAAAGTAGCAAAAGAACATCTTATAAAGCTCTGTCTATGCCTACATTGGTATATGCAATGATGTCTCTTATGTCTCTTTTTCATGTCTTTTTTTGGGGGGGTGGGGGGGAGCGGTTCTTCTTACACAAGATAGTCTCTGTGACCTATCGCCAAGTTGACTACTTACTTACTCTGCTGGCTCATGTATGCTGTTGAGTCCCTCTGGTAACTCATTTGCTATGCTTTTAAATTTCAGAATACGTATGTGTCTCTTTTTAAAGTCTATACCATCATTGCAGCCTCTCTGATGAAACATCATTTTCTTCCTTTTTAGTCCTTCAGATATTTTTCACTAAGTTCTTTGAAGTTTCACATTTATAACAGGTAACTTCACAAATCTTATAAAATATCTGTATGTCCATAACTGGGCATAGTAAAGCATGCCTACTCCAGAACTAATACCAGAACTCAGGAGACATACACAAGGAGATGGCTTTAAGTTCCAGTCCAGCCTATTCTATACAATAAGATCCAAGCCAGCCAAGACTGCATCAATTAAGACAAATGTGGACTGACAAAGAACAGCTTTTTGTTGGCAGCTTTTGTTTAGCTGTTTCATTTTGTCCTGCATATGATATTTTCTCTGACAAGAAGGCTATAACTAAGAGTCCAGAAAGTTAACAGGTAGCCAATGCATGCATGGTCCAGAAAACTCCAATTCAACCAAAGCAAAATGATATGACAATCAAAATTAACTGGATACCACAAAGCCCCCTTCATTCACGAAATGCATGGAAGGAAAATGCAACAAAATGGCTCATCCTACTCACACAGGATTCAACCCTGCATCTAATTATCATAAGCAAGTAGTCTTTGATTATTGCCATATCTATTGCTCTAGCAGTAATACTAAACTGCTCTTATACTTGTATAAAGGGTAAATTCTTTCACCATTTGATAAATTACCTGACATATTTCATATTTCTTTGAAGTTTAAATATTCTGCTTAAAACTGGACATTTTATGAAGCATATTTTAACACACTAATATAGGAATCCTGGAGGCACTGTCCTCCCAATATACCTGGTTTTTGTTTTGCTTTGTTTTGTTTTCCAAATGGTATCTAACTTCTCACTTTCAAGAACTATTTTACAGTTTGGATTACCTGCATATGGCCACCAACTTTTCTGCTTTTCTTACGATTTTAGTTTGTAAGCAAGGCTTACAAGTGGTCACCCTGATGTCACTATAATATAGTGTTCAATGACTGTTCAGAGGATTTCAACTGCCACAGCTATGTATGTTCCAACCTTTGGGAAAGGTTCTTTATGAAGTGCCAACTCCAGCTTTCAAGGGCTTACTTAAAAAGCTCTTGCTTTCACTTCTTAATGACACAGAGCCTTAAGGGGACATTTTTAGATCTTTCCTAGGCAGTACCACAGTCTTGTGTGTTAAGCATACTTTTACATATCAAAGAACACGGCAGCACTTTCGAACATTTCTCAGGCTGGCCAGTTCTCCAGGACTTCCTTTAAAATTCCCAACCAGGCTCTGGTTTGTACCAAATGAAGTTATAGCCTTCAACAGCAGGGCTCTTGCCAAGGGTTTGCTATTGTCTCTGTAATGCCCTGGAGAAAAAGCTTTTTCTTTCTCCAAGCACAGCTCGAAGTCAACCACCTAGCCAAGTGTTCTCTGAGAACAGTTCTCCCAGGGAGTTGCAAGTTCAGACAAAGTACTAACTATGCTCTCGGGATGGAGGTTAATTTTAATGGAGCTTCAAAAGCAGTAAGATTCATATTCTCCTTTTCTCTTCTTCCCCCCCATTCAAACCTACTTAGGTGACAGGTTTTAGCTATGTCACCAGGGTAGAGAAGAAGGGAAAGGGAAGTATCAAGTTCCACAGACTTCATGCTTCAAAGGTTCCGTCAGTCACTTTCTCTTGGGCAGTCATTTTGGTTTACAGTACTTTCTCCAGTGTTGTGGATCATCAGAATCCTGAAGGCAGCTTGATTTTCATTATTTTACTCATTTTTTTTGTTTTTGTTTTTATTCCATTCTTCATCAATATGGGAGTTAACCATACTCTAAATTTTAAAACTTCCTTTTGGTTTTGGGAATTCTGGCTATAAATTTTACTTCACTGACACTTATCAATCGGAACAAATTATTGGAAAAATTTTATCAAAGTGTTGAAAAGAAAAAACAAAAACCTGTTTTCCAAGGAAGTAAAAATAGGTCCCTGAGCAAAGCTTTATCTTATTGAATCTTTTTTTTTCTATTAAAATAAAGGTGGTTTGGGGTCTTGTGTTGGTCCTGGCCTCCCAAATTCTTTTTATAAAACAGAAAAGGCTTAGTGAAAAGTAAAGGCTGTTCCATCTTACCTAACTTGGCAAATCAATTCAACTGTGACAGGAAGGAATTTAAACACGCACGCACGCACGCACTCACGCACGCACGAGGCTATGAAAGAGGCAGGGAGGGAGTAAGGGAAGGAGAGAAAGAGGGAGGGAGAGGGTAGGAGGGAGGGAGAGATTGAGAGATCTGTAGTAAGGAGTATTAAAGAGGAGAGAACAGACCTAAACACAGTAGATAGCCCTATAAGAGATAATGCAGAACTCCAGAACAAAGGCAACAAACCCTAGGTCTGTTTACAGGCAGCTCTCCTTCCCAAGACTGCTCTGAAGAGATTCCATATAGAAAAGGGTTTTCTACAGATTAATACAAATTTGATCAAACTTGTGAAGCCAAATAAAAACTAATTCTGAAAAATAATTATTCATCTACTATTATTTCTCTTAATATTATGCTTATATAATCCACATTAAGATCAAAACTATCCAAGTAGGACAAAAAAATTCAACACCCGTTCAAAAATGTTTTCAGGTATTTTTTCAGTTATGACACCAAACTAAACCAAAACTAACTCAAAATAATTCTCAGTTTATATTCTACAGTTACTCTTGGGGCACAGCTCAGAGAGGTTCTAGCTAACAGGTGATCATGCGACTGCTTCCCACTTGTAGGTGAGGCTTGGGTAGACCTAAGAGACTGCTTTTCCGGACTCTCCCTCTCTACTGGCCCAACCTTCCACAGGATCTTTGTAGAAGGCTAGTGAAATTTGTTACAAGATTCAGTCTCTTAGAAACAAAGAGTGAAGCTGCCAGACCCTCCTACAGCTTACATACAGACCTGGAAGAGATTGAATCTATGTTCTATTGTGAAATACTCTTTTACATATTTGTTAAAGCTCAAATGGAAAGGAAAAGGACTCTGCATGATCTGAATACCAGCAATGTGCCAACTACGGCAACATTCGAGCCACTAAGACCATTAGGGTGATCGGAATGAAAACAAATATTAAAAAATCTGGAATTGGTAAAGCTGAAAAAAGGACAACAATTATAGTTTGACTCTATACTTTGTTCCTTCCCAGTAAGGTCAATGGAGATTCAGTTAAAAATGTAATTATAAGTGAAACTTGATAAATCACTCATACGCCAAACAACCATGAACAAGTCAATTAATCTCTCAATATATCAGCTCTTCATTTATATACGAGACAAAATTATATGTGCCCTATTTTACAGAAAATGTAGCATAAACAAGCCAAAAAATGCTTTCAAAAGTATAAATGTATAGAAATATAAGAAAGTAGTATTTTCCTGAGTAAACGCTAAATTCATTCAATCTAGATAGACTCCATTCTTTGTGCATATGAACTGAATGAGAGCAGTGAGCAATAATCCAGACACAGCCTCAGTATTGTCCTAGCTTGAAATTTTCTCTGTCAAACAACTTCAGTCATTATTTTTGAATTCAGCTTCACTCTGGTTCTTGGGACATTGGCAGACTACTGGCAAATTCTTTGACAGAATAAAACCTAAATGCCCTCTAGTCCTGTTTCCAATAGAGTCCTGTCTTTCTCTTAAACTTTATGAGCCAGGACTTTACAGTCAGCATTTTTGTTTGTACTTCTCTTTAAAACACCAACTAGAATAGTCTGTTAAGCTCCGCTGATGGAGATCTAAAACTTTTATCTCTTTTTATTACTATTATTATTTTTTATTACTACTACTACTACTGTTGTTGTTGTTGTTGTTGTTGTTATTTTCTCATTTCCTTCTCCCTTTTGCTTCAGCCCCGCTCACTCTGCCCCTTCTCGCTCTGGCCCAACATACACTGTAGCTGTCTTTAAACACCCATATGAGGGCATCAGATCTCACTATGGATGGTTTGAGCCACCATGTGGTTGCTGGGATTTGAACTCATGATCTCTGGAAGAGCAGTCAGTGCTCTTAACCACTGAGCCATCTCACCAGCCCTTTTATTATTATTATATTTATTTACATTCCAAATGTTACCCCCTTTCCCAGTTCCCCTTCCCAGAGTTCCTCACCCCATCCCCCCTCTTTGCTTCTGAGAGGGTGAGGAGCACCTTTTTTACCCCCTCACCCCACCTTATCTCCTCCTCCCCCTCTCCTGGGGCATCAAGTCTCTACAGGATTGGGCCCTTTCTCTCCCACTGAGGCTAGACAAGGCAATCCTCTGCTACATATGTGATGGGATCAGGGATCAGCCAATGTGTGCTCATTGGTTCATGGCGTAGTTTCTAGGAGCTCAGAATACTGTTGTTCTTCCTATGGGGTTTCCATCCCCTTCAGCTCCTTCAGTCCTTCCCCTGACTCTTCCATAGGGGTCCCTGACCTCCGTCCAATAGGTGGCTGTAAGTATCTGTATCTGTCTTAGTCAGCTGCTGATAGAGTCTCTCAGAGGACAGATAGCCATGTTAATGTTAAGCTCCTGTCTGCAAGCACAACATGACATCAGTAAAAGTGTCAGGGTTGAGTGCATGGAATGGATCTCAAGTTGGGATGGTCACTGTATGGCCTTTCCTTCAATCTCTACTCCATTTTTTGTCCTTGCATTTCTTTTAGTTCCAATCTTTACATTTTTTTGAGACTTAAGACCTACATGGTCTAGTTTATCAGGAAAGCAACCTCATTTTTAATAGTTTTGGTCTTAGTTACTCTTCTGTTGTGATAAAATATCTTGAAAAGAGTAATTTATAGGAGGGTTTATTTTAGCTTTCAGTTCCAGAGGGATATGGTCCCTCATAGAATCAGGCATGGAACACACAGTGACAGGAGCAAGAGGCTGTTTAGTCACACTGCAGCCACACACAGGAAGTGTAGAGTGAACCACAAGTGTAGAGTCCCCCAAAAAATAATGACAAAGCATTTGCAACTCTTTAAAGATATTAGCATCATCAAAAAACCTTGCTCAGCACTGGAATAATAAGAAAGAGACACTGAGGGCAGGACTGCACCCAAAAAGAGGATCAGCTTGAAAGGAACACACCTAAACTCTGAGTATCTCAGGGCCACCTGTTCCTGAGGCAAGGAGCAATATACTTTCATCACTGCAAGCAGTGTGTCTCTTTCCACAGCTATAGAATGGAGTCAAGGTTGAAAGTACCCCCCCCCCTTTACACTTCTAACTTTGCTGGGTATGGTGGCCTGTAAGCATAGCCACTGAGAGGCTAAAGCAGAAAAGCTGGAACGTTTAGGGCAATTTAAGCTAAACGGGAGCGTTCCATGCCAGCCAGGGCTAGAGAGTGTGTCCCTCTCTCAAATAATAACAAAATGATGGTGGTTGTGGTGGTGGTGGTGGTGATGGTGGTGGTGGTGGTGGTGGTGGTGGCGGTGGTGGTGATATCAATAAACATGTAAATACAACAAACCTTTATCACACATGACTTTTATAAGTCATAAGTCAATAACATCTCAAAATCATCTGGGAAAAACAATAAACTTACATTTACATACAACTACACAAAGATGACAGCAGAATTTGTGTTATGTACATGCTCTTGAGACATAAGGGCCTCCTGCACAGCAAGCACATGCTCTACATGGAGTCACATCTCTAGAAACTTTTTTTTCCAGCGGTTAAAAAAAATGAGCAGTTTTAATGACAATTTGGCTTACAAGTAATTAATCAGTGACAAGAAGTGCAAAGAATGAATCTATATAATGAAGCGATCGTGGAATTTGGAGTTAATGTGAAGATTATAGGAGCTGAATGAGGTACTTATTCCAGTTCCTTACACACAGTATCTATTAACCATCAATGCTCTGAAGTGTTAACTAGTTACCACATAAGAGCAAGACTGTCTGTAACAGTTGATGGGGAGCATTGTTTCGGCCTCATTCTTAACTAATTATGGCTTCTTCTGTATTCTTTATCAAGTATTCTAAAAACATACAAAATAACATGGATTTTTAAAAATATTTTTAATCTTTAAGTATATGAATGTTTGTTTGTATATATACATGTCACATGAAAACCTAGTGCTGAGGAGGCCAAGAGACAGATTCCCCGAGACAGGAGTCCCAGTCAGCTGTGAGCTGCCATGTGAGTGCCTGGAACTGGTCATGGGTCCTTTGCAAGGGCAGCATTTCTCCAGGCCCAACATGGGATTTATTTTGTATGATAAAGGAATTTCAGCACCATAATCTCAAATGCATTCACATTTTAAATCTTAATATGAAAAAATAATTTACATATCTCCATAAATTGCACATGTCATTTTTAGTCATGAGTACAGCAAGAATATAGCATTATTCTTCCAAGTAGTTGGTAGCATAATTCTAAGAAAACTTGGCAGACACTTAAAGAATACACTTACTATTTAGGTGAATAACTAATCCTTTTAGTCTTGAAGACATGGTGGGATGTAAGTTACCTAACACTTGAAATATCTGTCTGCCTACTCCAAAGTTTAGGGATAAATAAATAAAATTGCCCTTTCTATAACTTAAGCTTGTTCACATAGGTTTGGTTTTCAAAAAAATAAGTTAATTCTTTTTTATTCACATCATTAATTTTAGAAGAAAAAATCCTAACAATAAAAAAAGAGAATGCAAATTACTTGGGTTACAAATTTGAGTCACTTGCACTAAGAAAGCACACCTGTGGTGCAAACTTTTGCTCACTCCTCCTATCAAGAGCATTCTGCTGTCATTTGGGGGACCCTGTCAATCACTCGATGTCCAGAATATACTGTGGAGAAAAATCACTGAATCATATTACCTAGGGGTGTTCAGCTTAGCACATTAAGCTAAAAGCTCATTAACCACTTTCAGAAAAACAGACGTCACTGCCTTTTAGAATATAAACTCCAGACACAGATTCAAATTGTAGAATAAATTGAGTCTAAACAATTGAATTAAATTTGAGTCTTAATAGCTACTTTTAACTTGAATTTGTGTATTTTACACTTAACTCTTATTAAATTTCATTATGGTTTTGAAGAACCACGGATTTCAAGATTTCTTCTGTGTTTGTAGATAAGACATTTCATAGATTATTACAATATAGTAAGAACTAAGTGCATGTTTGTGTATCATGAAAACATGTATCATTAAAACTTACATAGGAAAGACTCTACAATTCTCTGATGTGAAAAAGAAATCATTCCTAAGACTTCTACCACTATTTTTGAAGATTATCATGATTCAGCATTTTCACTCTGTAAACAGAGTAGCTCATGAAAATGACCCTGTCAAAATCAGATGTAACTGCCAGGATTTGTGTGATGACACCAAGCGACACTTTAAATACCATAAGGAACAACTATGCTTACTCATGTTACTTTGTACTTTAGACACTAAGTAGTTCATATAGGATTCTTTTGTGTTTAGCAATTTTTTTCTACTTATATATTTTTTAAATTAGTATCTTAAAAATTATTTCGGGGACTGATTTTTTTCAATTATTTTTTTTCCCTGTAGAGTATGTAAAATCAAGGAAATTTTCATTAAGAAGGAAAGAATGAAGGAAGGAAGGAAGGAAGGAAGGAAGGAAGGAAGGAAGGAAGGAAGGAAGGGTAAGAGGGAGGGAGGGAGAGAAAAGAGGGGAGGATGGAGGGAGGAAGGGAAAGAGAGAGAAACATCAAGAGTATAAACTTTCTATCTAGATCCACAATCACCAGTAAGAAAAGAGGTAGTATGTATAACACTGATCACCACTCATGCCAAAATAAAGAAGAACAAAAAGAGACATAGTTAGCTATTCTTAGTTTATAGACAACCTTATAGAGTTGTGAATGGCTGAGATTTTGGAATGCATGAGCCAATGTGAAAGAAACAAAAACAAATCTACTCTGCAGACTAAGCTCAACTTCCAGTAATCCCCATCTATGTGGCTCCTGCAGAATTGCTTTCAACTTCAAAACAATTTCAAAGTTCCTAATATGTGGAATAGAACAGAGTCATATCACACTTCACAGTTACATCATTGACATAAAAACTGCACTACTGTTTTCTCAATCTGTTACTGCTTCTCCATTTACAACAAGGAGCCAATGGCTACACCATAAACCAACCAGCCACAGCAAGCTCTTACAAATACTACACACACACCAAAAAACACAAACAAAAAAATTAAAAATTTTTAAATTACGGCCTACTATATAAATTATAATTACTGACCTATATAGACACTTGTTTCCTTTCCTTCATCCTCCCTTCAAATAACCTTATTCATTTTATTAACAACAGAGATTAATGCTACCAAAACTAAAGAAAGTCTAAATATCAGAGCAAAAGGAAAAATGGTATAAGGAGAGACACATAAAATTGTTCCCTGCTTCTATTCTTGGGATGACTTTAGGACGCTTCTTCCACTACTTACCTAAGGAAAAGACTCCACCAACCCATTCATTGGTTTATGTACTGTACATTGCCTCTAAAAATATACTGCAACCAGACTCTTTCCACAAATTCACAAAAGCTAGTATAATGATTAGATAAACAATGTCTATAGACAGATATTCTCAGTATGTAAAAAGAATATCAGACTGATTTGATTAATAACTACAATAGTTGAAAAACACAAGAAAATTATCACATATCCTAGGAAACTATCTGAAAGAGCTAGTACTTTAGATATACTTTGATAAAATCATAGCTCTTGAATATAATTCCTATACATAAATGCATACTTATGTTTCAAATCATGTTGTAAGGGCTTAGATGCAAAATTAATCACCATTCTTAAAACCGTATTGTAACCTTATATCCATGATAAAAATCTTGAAAATGTACATGGGAACTTTTGGTGCAACCTCTGGAGGACATTTACAAAACACAACTTTGAAGGGGAGGCTACAGCATCAGAGTGTATAACTGTAATCCCAGCAATTTCAGTACTTGGAGGCTGAAACAAAGCCTCTTCAGAATGAGGCCTTGTTGTCTCTGTCTCTATCTCTCTGTATGCCTCTGCTTTTCTGTTTCTCTGTGTCTCTGTATCACTTTGTCTCTGTGTCTCTGTCTCTCTCTCTCTGTCTGTCTCTGTCTGTCTGTCTCTCTCTCTCTCTCTCTCTTTCTCTGTGTGTGGTGTGTGTGTGTGTGTGTGTGTGTGTGTGTGTGTGTTAAAAACTGTATGGTATTGGTACAGAGTCAGGCAGGTAGATCAATGGTATAGATTTGGTTTCTCTTTAGCTCTTGAGGAGATAGTTCTTATTTCCCTTTGGCCTTGTTCTTTAATTCACAGCCTATGCATTTACTTTCCCCCAAAAACTAAAGATTCTCCTTAGTAAGAAAGGCTAGTTAAAGAATCCAGAACTTTGATAGATTCTATCTTATCAGCACATCTTTCATTAGAAATATATAAAGGCTCATAGGTCCATGAAATAGACATGAAATGATAGCTCTTAAAGACAAATTGAATGCTGAGTGTCACTCAAGGATAGGCCTCTTACTTAACCCATGGGAGATACTAGGTCTGATCCACACTACCGCAAAAGGTAAGTACATCGGGTCTGGTGTACAGCTCGGAGCATTTGCCTAGCATGCATGAGGCCCAGAGTTCAATAACCAGCATCATATCAGAGGAAAGTAAATTACATTTAAAACCATTACAAACATTCCATTACTAGATCACCTATGAAAAGGTAAATCATATAATTACTTGAAGATACCAATTATAATTGTTTGAATTTCATTTAAAAAAGAAAATGGCAAAATAATAAGGTTTTATCAACCTTGATAAACTGATCATTGAATTCCAACAATTTGGGATTGTAAGAAAATACACTGGATGTAAACACAACTCAAGAGCAATGTCCATCTTGTAAGTACTCAGACACAAAGCCTATCCCTCCAGATAAGCTTCCCATTCACCACACATCCACCTCAGCTCATTTCACATTTCTGAATGCCAAAGGAAGTCTTTTTTTTTTTTTTTTTTTTTTTTTTTTTTTTTTTTTTTGCAACGAAAGCAAAGGTTCCCATCACCAAACTGTAGTAACCAAGCCATTACTGAATGGAGGAATTATGACATCATCAGAAGCATGATAGCTAATTACTCGCCAAATAGTTAAGATCCACTGATCCAAGTGCCACTGTGCCATTATCTGAATGTCAATAAAATGACTGCTATTTGTCTACTCTTAAGTAGATTGTAGTATGTGCATGGTGTCTGGTAACATAACTGGTTTAGAAATGCAGGGAATATATACAATTCTTTGGCTCATTTTAGGATACCTGATCCAGACATTATGGAGGTTGATACATGGGAACCAAAGCCATATGAGAAGACTCCATCTTCTACTTTTGAACTCACCGAATTCCTCTAAGTCTAAAAAGTACTTGATGGTGTCGAATACAGGGATGTGAATGCTTTCTCATTGTTTTTCTATAAATTCTGGGTGATAGCTATATGACTTTTAAATACAGCATCCTTTATTCCTACCTGAGACAGCTGGAGGTGACAGAGGGGGTAGGTGATAGACATCAGAGAGAAGTTCTCTTATAGTTTCCATAGCACCACGGATAAACAGGTCTCCTGAAGCATTTAAAAGAATTACATAACACAATCTAATAGTGTTTCTAATACATATATAGTTGTGAAAGAATATAAAGCTCCTTACCATATTAACTGTTCAACACCAAAAAAGGAAAAGCACATTCCAAAATTTAAATATCCACTTTTGAAAAAAACTTCAGACTTGAGATTCTATATATGACAGTCAAGTGTATACACTACAATTTGTGTCCCACTATGTCACATGGGTAATAGATGACATGTGATCAATTTATCCCTAGTATTTCCACCAGCCAAACTCAAGGGACTTTTTCATAAAATGCCAGAACTACCAAAAGCTCAAACATGCTTAAAAACAAAACATCAGATTAAGATAAAACAATCTTTTAAATATCTCAAAACTATTGATTATTTTAAATCACTGCATATGTCTCAATTATTTAAAAGTACTCTTTGTATTACTAAATCTCTTATTTGTTTCTTATTAAACAAAAAAAGAAATATTACATTTGATTTTACAGGGAGCAAATGTGAATATGTCTTAATGAACTAGAATTCAAAGAACAAAAATGTTTTAATTATCAGAAAAAAACTGTAAAATAAAAAATAAAATAAAATAAAAGGAAAGGAAAAATAAAAGGGGATTTTTTTAAATGCGTACTTTACAATGTGAAAAGAATGCTGAAAAGCATTCTGTTAACTTTCTGTATTTAAAGAAATAAAAACAAGAAAAGATTAACAAAAAATATATATTAGCTCAAATCTTAAATACGATTTCTTGGAAACAAGGAAGCAAAGCAAACAAACCATAAAGCTGAAAAAAGTAGCAAAAAAATACAATAATCAACTTTATAGAAAAAATTTCAAACTAAGATCTTACTATGTAGACTAGGTTAGCTTCAGACTCAAAGATCAGCCTACCCCTACCTCCTGAGTGCTGGGTTAAAGTGCCCAGTGGAGCTTGTATGGGTCTGACCTAAGTCCTCAGCATATATATTATGGTCCTATAGTTGTTCTACTACTAACAGTAGGAGTGTGGGGTGTCTTTCACTCATTCACCTGCTCTTGGGACCCTTTAATTCCTACTGGGTTGCCTTGGCCAGCCTTGATGTAAGGGTTTGTGCCCAGTCTTACTGGAACTTGCTATTCTGTGTTTAGCTGGTATCCATGGGAGGCCTGCTTTTCTGAAGGGCAAGGAGAAGGAGTAGATCTGGGGCAGAAGGTAGAGAGAACTGGGAAGAGTGGAGGGAGGGGAAACTGCAATCAAGATGTAATGTATGACAGAATTTTTAAAAAAAGAAAAAAAAAAGTGTGTGCACAGTAATTTCCATATTTTGTTTTGTTTTTATAAATAAATCTCTAGAAAAATAGAAAAGTTTACTTTGAAACCATTGTTCTTTATTTCTAATACAACTGTATTGTTGACTAACTTATAATAACAATGATACCACAATATACATTTATGCATCTGTTTAAACCTGTTCAGACTGGTTTTGCTGGCCTAAAATTTGGTCCATGATATCCCAGATCAGTTTAGCATAGTATGTATATTATAGTCAACTATACACAGCAACACAGTTTTCTAGCATGATTTGGTTTTGTTTTCATTTTCCTTAAAGGCAGAAGTCACATTAACAGTTGCCATAAATTTTTATATTGGTCCATTAAACGTGGAAAAGTAGCAAAGCAAACAGGCACAGCTGAGTCTATATGAACAGGTAGCAAATCTAAATACATGTATTTAGGACTAACTAAGACAAGGCTCACAAAATAATCACAGGTGTTTTTGTGTATCTAGGGAATTACAAGTTACATTCAGCAAAATGAAACAGTCTATACTAATTAATGAACCCACTCTCAAAAAAATGGACAATTTAAACTCTACATAATCAGATTCGAACACTATAAATGTTCTCTCAAATCAGTTTATTGTATGTTTTAAATGAAGTGACTACATGCTTCACGGTGATTTTAAGCAACATAATTATTACACAGACCTACAATTACAGATTTTTTTAAATCTTCTACCTACCCCTTTAATTCTAATTATTCTCTCCAAATATCCTTCCTTATGTCAACCTTGTGAGCATAAGTCCGTGCTAAATTATAGTCAGTTTATCTTTGCCGATTCCTCCTCTCCAAATAGGCTATAAACAATATCTCTGCTTGCACCAGCTGCTTCTCTATTTCCCACCAAACTGTGATACAATTGCTCAGATCTTTTAAGGTATTGCAAGTTCCACAGCTATCACACTAGTTCATTGATGAAAAGTTTGCCTTTACCACCCATCATTTTAACATTAAGTCTAACTTATTCCTTAAGAGCCTGTTCATATTCAATAACTCAATTAAAGAAGCATGTTGGATACCATATATACAAAGATCCTTGCACGCAATGCACTGACACAGTACCAAGTCAACCAAATGTCCTCCCTAGTGTCCTAAGTTCTGTGGTGACTTCTCAGTGACTTATTTCCCCCTTTTTATATTCTATAGTAACTTCTTTTTCTTTTTTTTTAAGATTTATTTATTTATTTATTTTATGTATATGAGTATAATATAGTTGTCTTCAGACACACCAGAAGAGGGTATCAGATCACATTGCAGATGGTTGTGAGCCACCCTGTGGTTCCTGGGAATTGAACTCAGGACCTCTGGAAGAGCAGTCAGTGCTCTTAACCTCTGAGCCATCTCTCCAGCCCCTCCATGGTAACTTCTTACTCAGGTTAGCAATGTATGTGAAAGTGACTAGATGCTAGTAGATGCAGTGTTAACGAATACAAGGTTATTTCCCATCTGTACTACACTGTTTTTCTCTACAAGCCACCAAGAACCAAGCTATCTTTTAGCCTTTTCATTCTTAAGGCACTTCACAAACATAGAAGAAGCCCTGCTGATTTGTCATCCTGTCAAATAGGCACTTCCATCACCATCTTGAGAGCAGGCAAGAGAAACCACTGTTCCAAGTCCTTGCGGGGGGTCAGGGGGTGGGGTGCCTGCGGGGGGATACTCTGCCTGCATGGATGTCTGTGTGGCACATGGATGCAGAGTCTATGGAGGCCAGAAAAGAGTCAGATCCTCTGAAACTAAAATTACTGATGGTTCTAAGCTATCAGGTAGTGTTGTTGGGCTATACACCTGGATCCTCTGGAAAAGTGGCAAGTGTTCTTAATATTTGAGCCATCTCTACAGCCCCTCCTTGAACTTCTGAATGTCAGCTATGACTTTCTGTCTAGGGATAAGCTCATAGGACAAGAAGTTTGTTCAATTCAGTGTCATGCTGACCCCGTATCAATCTACTAAAGTTGATCCTGAGGACCGCACAGTACGCAGCCATGAACTACCCTTCCCAGTGCAGATAGAGGCAGGCATACTCACCTCTAGACTCACGAGTTGTCAGGATGAGCGCCTGAAAACAATGAGGCCAGGCTATATAGTTGAGTATACATGTGGGCAAGCTACAGTAAAGCACCTGGGACATCGAGGAAGGAGGTGAACTATAGTTTGGGAAAAGGATGATGGGTCAGTTCTCCTCTTGCCACTGTCCCAAAAGAACTGGTCAAGTTACAATGATAAAACATGTTCCATAATACTTCTTGGAAAGTATTCAAGTGCGAAGGAATATGATTTGTGACTGTTACTGATGTAGAGACCGGCATGATTCCTACATCCTCTTTACACAAATGTTTCTCAAATTAAATCTTTATTACAATACAATTGATAATGATTAGTACAGTACCCTCACTTGTACTTACTAATCAAGTGCTACACTGGCAATTTTACTACTCAGTGTCATAGTGCCAAGCATATAGCTGGTGTTACACTTGTTCACACTTTGTAATACGACCTCATTCAGTAGGGGTTATCTGCACCACCCCCTCCCTCATGAATTCAATGTAACAGAAGAGCAAAAGGAGGTTGAGCAAGGCCTTTGGAAATTAAACCAGAATCGTGCTTTACAGGCCTTCATGCGAGAGGTCTATTATCTATCCTACATACATCTGCCAAGTTCATCACAGTAAAGACCACTTTCCTCTTCACATTGGATCCTTTCTAAAATCTCTGCTGGCTGCTAACATCCTAGCCATGTTTAAACTGTCTTGTCTATTTCATTTGTTTCACTATTACCAAGGAACTCTTCCAACTCTTTACATACTTAGATCTATAACTAAGGTGTGCATAAGCCCTGCCTCACAACTGTAAGATACAATTCATGGTATTACCCACTCTAACCTCTACCAGGTACTTATTTAGGTTGTGTGTAAGTGGAATTATTATGAGTGTCTCACATAGCTCAGTTTGGGACTTTGTGAAAATTATACAGTTCCATATACACATAGCAGCTTTCTATTAATATTGCAAATTCTGACAAGTCAATTTTGTATATATCAGTTTCATACTAAGCCTGTGTGTGTGTGTTTGTGTGTTTTCAACTGTGAAGTATAATTTGGTACTCATAGAAATGTTCTACAGTGTTTATCCCATACTTGATAGTGTAGCAGACAGGGACAATGAAACAAGAATTGGTTTACTGTGTGTTTTCCGAAGCAATGAGAAATACTAGAAGTTAGTAATAGCCAAAGAAAATAAAAACTTTGTCTAGAAAAAGCATACAAATCATTATTGCGAAGGGGATGCCTAACGTTCAAGTACTAAACTCACTGGGGATAAATTGGTTCAAAAAAAGGACACTTAGAATATTTCAGAAACAACCTAGTAATGAAGCTTCCAAAGTTTGAGCTGTGGGTACAAGATGGAAGCCATGCTGCTTCCTAGATCTTTACTTCTCAAAGTCAATTGTCTAGTGAAAAGTTAGTGCAGTCACAGATGAGCGTGGAAGACATCTCAGTGGGGAATCCCATTGCCAGTGTGCTCTTTCTAAAGGAACACTAACGGAGCATGCTATTTAGCCACTGATAAACATTTCTCCCAAAAGCAAATGTATTGTTTAAAACGGTTTATACTATACCATTTATTATACTATACCATTTATTATTTGTCCTATACTAGGAGTTCATTTGCTTAAAAGGTTGATTTTACCTTTAGCTGAAATTGTGTATTTTCTAATCTGTTTTGGGCAGCTGTCAAGCAATCAGAGTAAGCAGTGCCATTTTAATAAGGAAGTCTTTTAATGAAATATAATAGGTCACAAATACCTAATTTCTGCTCTTTACTGTAATTGCTAGTCTTTACTACAACTGCCACTTTAACAATCTTTTCCAAATGCTGACACAAAAGATGAACAAATCAAGGGTATTAGCATATGTGTATATTTACAGCTTACTGCTGTCAAAGGCTGCAGTACTACTCTCAACTCCAGCAGCTAGAGTCCCTTTCTTTGATGGAAGCATCCTTCTTCAGCCTGTGACTGGATCTGAATTGAGTTCCTTTCACAGCAACATTAGCAAACAAACACTAAACAGAAAGAATGCTGAGGCCATCAGAGCACATTACATCTGTAGACAAACAGTGCTTCTCCTATCACTGTGAACAATTAAATACTTCTTTATTGTCTCACTAATAAATTATCTGCTTCAATTGGTTTATAACTTCAAAGCATTTCAAATAAGCTGTTTTTTAATGTTTTGAAATTTGTAACATGGTAAGTTTTATATGAATGTTCAATTACATCACAACATAAAACTACAGGGAACTGCATTAAAATTAAAATAGAATACCAAAAAGAGAAAAAACATAAATATAATAAAGTTTTTATTTTTAAAAGGGGTATTAGCATTATCTGGGCTCCAATTCTAACTTAAGTTTATGATAACGTCCTGTTAAAACATTCCTCCTAAAAACTTTAGATAATAATCCTTTTAACTTTTGTTTTATTATAAGAATATTATTAACCCATGACTCTTAAATTTTGGTACCATTATTGCCATGGTAACACCAAAAGTCCTATGTACAAACAGTAATAGTTTTATTAGAAGTTTGCCCATTTTTGAAAAGCTAAGCTCCCCTAAATCAAACTAGCTTGCTGTGAAAAGAAAACCATGACAACTGTTTGTACCTCTTGCTTTATTATTACATCCGGCCCGGTCACTCTTAGAAATTCAATCTATTATGGTTGCTAGGAGTCTGTTGCTGTGCAACCTAAAAGGGTATGCTGTGCTTTCAGGCCAAGCAGTGCTAATAAACCTGTAGGCTTCCCTCTGTGGGGCTGACCAGTGTGTTTAAAGGGCTTAATACTTTTTTCAAGAGTGATTGGCCCACAATTCAAGACACATCCTATTAAAACCAAGTCACACTGAGAGATTTCTAACAAAGGGACGAAATGCTAAACATACACAAATATTCAAAATGTATCCTCAGAACCCCTAACTAATTTGGTAAAACAAACAGAGATTATGATCTACATTTCAATTATACCACCTACCACCCCAAGTTTTTCTTTCTATATAGTCCCCTAAAAGGTTGTAATATATGTAAATGAACCCAGCAAGCTTTGATGGGAGTGAAGGGTATAGAACAGCACTAAGTACCTTTGACTTTGATTTTTCAAAATCTATTATTAGTCCAACAGTAGAAAAGTAAACTTAGTAACCCAATATTTACAAAAGTAGTAGCAGTGAAACTATAAAAGGAAATTCTAGATAGCACTTTACTGTAAAAATATTTTCTCTATTCGTCTCAGTTGACCAGTAATATTTTTATATTAATTCACAGAATCTATTCTATCTCAAATATTCTATACTTTTAAGATTAATGTTGAATAAGTTATTCACATAAATTCACTGCATTAGACATTATTTTATTTTAATTAGACAAGAATATCAAGGAGTCTTGCCAATAAAATTCTGCTAAACAGATTGTTGAAACACACAGTGGCATTGAGTAAGGGAACCAACTTACAGCCTTTAAAAGAAGAAATTGTACTAACTTACATGTTTATATACATTAGGCCCACTTTTATAGAGTATTGGAAGAAAAAGACAAAGATGTAATATCATAAAATACCAAAAACTGTACAGGAAAATAGAAATAAGTTATTTAATAACAATTGACTCAACTATAAAGAGTGTATTCAGGGTTTTCCATTGACATTCTGGTTTTATTAATACTGCCAGCAACTTTTCAACCTTAACTATAAATTTGAAAACTTAAGATGGGCACTCTTTCCATATTCCTTACAATCTTTAGCCCTTCTACTGCACTGGGAACATTTCCATCTGTCAGTGCTATCTCTTAGCACTGCTTTCATTTCTTCTCATTACACACCACAGGGGCAGAGCAAAGAAAACCATTTCTCTCAGAGTTCCCAGAAGCAACAAACAGGAGAATGTGGAACAACTCTCCCAAAACAAAAGAGGATGAATACAAAAGGAAAGCTGAAGAAGGCTAAAGCTGAGGAGCAATTCTGACTAAACGTGGGGCCTGAGCTCTAAAGGGAGGACTGGAAGATTTATAACTGACGGTTTGTAAATATAGCCAACCTGAAAACAGAACAAACAGGAACAGTCAGCCAGAAAAAAGTGACAGAGACAACACACTCTAGAAAGAAGTACTGGTGGAAAAACATGTGGAGAGAGACTTTACAAATGTGAGGCTAACAAAAAAGAGTAGAAAAACCTACATTCACAAGTTTTATATTTCTTGTGTCCACTTTTGCTTCCTAAGAAAGGTACAAGACTCAGAAATGTTTCATTTTCAATATTCGAGCACGTCCTTGGCACATGCTAAGAAAATCAAGTACAAACTGTTTAATTTCTAAAAAAAATAGCTGAAATACTTTCTAATGTTCATACCTAATTAAGAAATTTTTAAGTCTAAAGCTGAAGAGCCCAATTTATGAGAAATGTTTTTAAGTAATTTCAATATTTAGTTCATAAAAAAGATCAAAACATTAAAATACAATACTGTAGATACACATACACGGCAACCAATAAAATTATTAAAACCACATTGAACTTAGGAGTATATTATTTGCAGGGCATGTGCTAGCAAATTTATTAAGCTCCAAAGAAGTTATTTAATTTCTGGTTAGTTATTTGACAAATACATTACCTCTGTTCTAATCTCGTTAGAAAAAAAAACTGATCCAATAAAAATAAAGTCCTATATTAGGCATATGATATTTTGATTTTTAGGAGTTTATTAAAGTAAAATTAACTAAATGACAATGGAATAAAAATAAAATGTGTGAGGATACATATGTAATATTCTAAGTCTTGCTAGAGTGTGTTTTCTGCTGCTCACTGGTCCTTGCCTCATTGAGATAATACAGCTGCAATGTGAAGCGTAACAGCCTTAAGAGACGCCAAGCTATGATGCTTCATCAGATACGTTATGCTACATAACTGTGTATCCTCTTTATAAATCCCTAGATTTGTACCACCCTAACATACTTCATGCCCAAATACCTACCTTCTAACTGTACTTTCTTAAACCCAAGCTCTTCAGTAAATGTTAAATAGAACTAAGTTCTATATATATTTTATTTTCATAATTGTTTTTAAATAGGGAATTGTCTGTGTTTGATACATCACATAGCTAAGATGGGTGACCAATGACTTGCAGGTGCAAGTTTTATTAAATACTAATTATTCCTCTGCAACTACAAAGAAAAAAGGAAAAGCATGCCAAGGGACACAAGCTAGGCTCCTCCCTTCTGATGGTTATGAGGACCAAAGCCAAAGTTTCTTCTCTCATCAAACAATGCGTCCTCAGTTTGCTTCTTCTAATTATTTCACTAGGACCCACACGGTAGAAGAAAAGAACCTACTTTCGTAAGTTGTCCTTAGACTCCCACAGCATGAAATAGTATGTATATTAATAGGCATATACACACCACTAATTAAAAGACAATAAAATTTTAAATAACATTGCATATATAGTTACATAAGGTTAGAGAAAGGTTTTGTTTTGCTTAAGGTTGGTTGCACAAGAAAATCCACTAATTTTTACTGAAACGCTATAAAATACCTACCTTCCTCATATTAAATGTGTGTGTACCATTTTTAAGCTTTCCAATGTGCAACAATAGCCTCAAATATAAAGCTATTTCACAATGGATGACATGCAGATAATGCTGAATATTTTCCAATGAATTGAAATGGAAAATATGATTTAGACATGAACAAACTTAAAATTCTACACTTAATAATGTCAAAATGACAATCATTACGGAAAATAACAAAATTCAAGACAATTTGCCTCCATCAGTAACTTCTAAATAACCTTCCATTTGTCTATTTGCATATTCAGAGTTTTATAAATAAAATTGACTCATGACTATGATTAAAGATGAGATATGATGCCTATACTATATAAGCAATGATATTACAATTTTAAGAGCGGAGGGGTATTTTAAAATAGACTCTATCATAAACAAAGATTTTTTTTTTCCATGTTCAAGTTATAAGCAAATTGAGAAAACAACCAATAAACTGAAGTCTGGCCAATTCTATTAATTAAAATCTTTACATTTTCTCCTTTACACATGAGTTTAGTTTAGGTACTCAGAATGCATTTTAGCAGTAGTTCAAAGTTTTTCAAAAGAACCTTGAACTTGGATGCATGAAGGATTTATCCAAATCTCTCAAGTATATGACTATAGTTCTCAAGGGAGACACACACACACACACACACACACACACACACACACACACACACAGAGACACATTTTTTTTCAGGGAAAGGCATATAAAAATTTAAAATAGGAGTAAAAACAGAAAAACAGAATATGCCATGAGAACAAATAGGGATAAACTGCTAATATAGCAAAAAAAGCATCAATAGCAAAAATACACAAAGTCACATTGAAGAAGCATCCAAAGACTCCTTCAAGCCCTTGTTCAAAGGTCTGCAAGTTTTGAATGCAATTAAACATAGATGTTCTCTACCCCCTCACCCGTCTCCATCCTCCTTCCTCACCTATGCTCTCTCCATAGCATTTACAACCCTCCACTATAATCCATTTCCATTTACTGTCTGTTTCCTTCACCTCTCATTGTTTGAAAAACTCTTCCAGGACATTTTGCTCAATGCTGTATTTACAGCAGTTCACTTCTTGATTCATTTTGTGTCAATAACTGATCAATAAATGCAGGAATATACAAAGTGGAAATGCGGGTCAGAGAAATGACTCAATAAGTAAGGTGGAGGACTAGAGTCTGCATCCATACAATCCACAGAACACAAAGGGCATGGTGGTATGCTCTGCTAAGGAAGCTCTAGGCTCATCTGTGCTGGCAAAGGGCCAGACCAATGAGTCCATCACAAACAAATGGCAGAAGAAGGTACTTCCCTCGGGATGGCACACAGAGGTTGTTCTCTTACCTTCACACCACCCCACACATGCACCCACAGGCATACAGAATACACAGAGAGGAAACAAATTATCATATGAAAAGTTAAGAGAAAAGGAGACAGAGTAAAGTCAACCCCAGTTTACTGTTAACTAGGTAGTAATTTATTTAACAAAATGCCAAAAATCTCATTCATTTATGCCATTAAATGTGTTTTTTGCAAAAGGAAGTAAACAAACACATGATATTCACTAAAAAGTTACTATTATAGCTGGTGAAGGTGACACACAGCACTCAGGAGGCAGAAGCAGGAGAATCTCTGAGTTGAAAGCCAGTCTGGTCTACAGAGTGAGTTCCAGGACAGCCAGTGTTACATAGAGAAACCCTGACTCAAAAAAAAAAAAAAAAAAAAAAAAAAAAAACTGTTCTAATGGCAATTAAATTTTTGGATTCAATAAATGGTAAAATAGTTGATTACATAATACAATCTGAAGCTTAATCAACAAATGATTGATTTCTTCTCCTAGGAAAGGACACTGACTCTGATACAGAGTTTATAGAATCTAATACATGATCTTTCCTTAAGAAGCTTACAATATCAAAATGTCAAACATTTAGAAAACAAAACTATAAAAAAACAATTTCTAATTAGTACCACAGATAACAAGTTTGTCATAAGTGAGCCCATTTAAGTTGGGGATCACTTTTAACCTTATGAAAGACATATTTTATTAGGGAACAAAATGTAACGTATTCTAAGCAAAATAAAGACTGAGAACAAAGTGTTAAGAGAACAAAAACAGTGAGGCATGACTCGGGAGCCCATGCTGGACAATGATAGCAACTCTTACTTGCTTGCTTACTGCATTGTCAAGCATAGTACTTTCATATGCATCACACAATGGGGCCTTCCATACCAAGTTACCAACTCTATTTCAGATCTGAGGAAGTCTGCCCAAGAGTTAAACTCCTGGTTGGTAGTGCACTATGGGATTCAAACCCAGATGTGTTCAGTTCAAGATTCATGGGATTTTGGGGGGGAGAGTGGGGTGTTTTGGAGAAGAGTGTTTGATTGATTGATTGACTGGTTGAATTAATTAATTAATTAATTAATGATTGCTTTGGTTTGAAGGGTTTGCTTTGTTTTGTTTTGGATTTTTCAAGACAGGGTTTCCATGTAGCCTTGGCTGTCGGGAACTTGCTCTGTGACCAGGCTGGCATTGATCTCACAGAGATTCACCTCTCTCTGCTTCACAAGGACTGGGATTAAAGGCTGCCACCACCTGTTTCTAAGCAGTTCATAATACAGTTAAGCCAGGCTGGCTAGAGAAACAGAATTGCAGAGCCAAGTAGTAAACTGTGAGTGCAAAATCACCAGAGACTAAAATCTCCAAGTGGAAAATGCTAAACAGTTTGGTGGCACAATGTAGAACAAAATTAATTTATTTTAATTATTTTGAATCACTTAAACAGTAGTCCTCAACCTGTGGACCACTACCCCTTTGAGGGGGGTCACATATCCTGTATATCAGATATTTATATTACAATTTATAACAGTAGCAAAATTACAGTTATGAAGTAACAACAAAATAATTTTATGGTTAGGGGTCACCACAACATGAAAAATTATATTAAAAGGTCGCAGTATTAGGGAGGTTGAAAACCACTGCATTAACAGATTCTGATCCAGAAAAATATAAAACTGTTATGTTTTTTTTTAAAAAAAAAAAAAAGAAAAACTGTTAGAAGACATATTAATATAAATATACATGAATGTGAATGTGTATCAACTGAAGCAAACATGACCCAGGTTATAAACTCATGATATAAAGGTACATTTGCATTTTATATTCTCCCCTTTATACACAATAAATTCAACAGTCTAGTAAGTACTCTTCTAAGTTGTTCTCTAAATTAATATTTTAATTCGATACCTGAAAGTATTTGGCACTCTCTTCATCTGAATTACACTTTTAATACTTCCATTTTCCATTTTATGGCTGAGTAAATATACTAGTGACAAAGATACATTTAAATGTAAACATGAATTGTTTTGATCACTTTCCACATTAAAAACAAGATCAGCTGAGCACAAAGCAACACTGTGCAGTCTATTCTGAGACCCACTTAATTCATACGAAATTGTACTGTTTTAAACCTCAGAGAGTTAGAACTGGGAACTTTCCAGCAAAAATGCAACAGCTAACAAATATTTCGTCATACCTTTGTTTACCATATCTCCTTTTTTATTGAAGTTGAGAATAAATCCAATGGGAACCGTTTTACAAGAAGGTCTGTCTATGGGGATTTATCTTGTTAAGAGCAAATGACAAATGGTTTTCCCTCATAGGAAACCTGCTCTTGCTTTATATAAATGTACCTTCAGATTTGGTGCCGCAAATTAGACTGCAGAGAAATCAGGTTGTGCTGGAAAGTTCACTGTCATCTTCTTGAATCTCAGATAGACTGCTTCAAATAACCAACAGTGTTAATGTTCGACTTACACACCTCTATCACAAAAAGGAGAGCAAACGCTGTTCAAGACTGAGGTCAAAGATTTATTATTAATTCTACAACTGGGAAGCAGGGGCAAGAATCCAGAGTCTTGGTAATTGCTTTTTCCTGCCATAGTCCCAATACGATTAATCGGTAAACAAAATATTCTCCCAAAACCTCAAGTTACAAAATTGCAGGTGATATAACAGCATGGCTGTGTGTATTGTTTCCCATCACTGTGGAATTAAGGGCAGTCTGCTCCAGTAGTCATTCTTTTTGGTACATTCATTCATATTTAAGAGTACAGCAACAGCTTTAAAGCCCAGTTGGCAAGTCTCAGCTTGTACAACTATATCAGGGTCAATTATTTCACTTTCGCTTCACTATAGAGTCACCCACAAGAAGCTGCAGTTCCGTGTTTTAAATTAACCAACTGATTTTCAGATTGGAATGAAGAAAAGAGCTAGGGTTCTAATTCAGTGGCAGAGCAGATGCTTAGTGGATGCTCCTGGGTTCCATCCTTCACATACAAATAGTGAAAATGTACATACCAAGCATGAGAATTTCTTACATTTTAACATCAATTATGACAAACGAAAAATGTACAAATGAAACAGACAAAAGGAGTTTTCAATACTGTATTTTCATTTAGTGTACAGCCTTTAAAGGGTTTTAAAGGATAAAATAAGTTTTACTTCCAATTCACTGCAAAACAGAACAATTAAATGATTCTTACACCCAAGCTTTACAGTTGGAAATAATTTTTAATGTACTCAAATTTTGAATATAGAATTATAAATGCTTCCATTCTCTAGAAAAGTAGGATATTTTAAAGTATAAACTACAAGAAGTCTAGAATGTTCAAAGCATCACACTTGTGGTGTTTGCTAGTAAGGAAAGCTTTTCACTAGCTGTATGAAATGTGTCCAGGAGAAGAGTATGTATGGGGTTCAATATACGAGTCACTTGCCCTCAGCTTTCGTATCACCAAAACAAATGAGTGACAAAAAAGGGTTTCTCTTAGATAACCTCCGTGTGCACATGAAATGTAAGCACTCCAGTGCTAAGATGAAGACATCCTAATTCTGTCTCTAGTGGACTGGCACATGTGTGTCACTGGTAAACATGTGCGCCTGTATTAAAAGACCCATTCATCTCTCCTGTCCTCACCACCCCACCCACCCAACCCTATCCTGGCTTCTTTATCTGAGCTCAACCACAGTAGAATAGCTAAGCTGAGACAGGGACTCAAGTTGAATATACAAGAACTGAGGAATTCATCACATGGCATTTATGGTTCCACATACAACATTTTGACAGGTTCTAAAACACCTGGATAAAATTTTTTGGCTAGTGTTTCTTTTTATATATTAAGAAACAGGAGTTCATTTGAATGACAGCTGCTTCTTGTTAGGTGGCTATTCCAATGTAGGACAAATATATATATCAGTACTATTCTCAGGTTAGAAACACCTGCCTTTTAAATTATATCTCATAACAGAGGGACAGTCAAATTAAAACACAAACAAGCAAACAAAAACCCCAACTTGTAAAGGTTAGTCAGAATAAATTTCCTAAGCTTTATTGATATTTCTGCAATGTAAAATAGTAAAACCAAATAAAATTATGCTTCTTGTACAGTTTCTAAATACACAGGAAAGTTACTACAAGTAATGCTTAAGTTGGCATTGCCTTAGTTTCATAATGAAATCTTCTATAAATATCACTTTATTAGTTATTATAATCCATATCTTTTGTTTGCTGGTTTACATTTTTTTTCATTTTGTTTAAAGTGTTTGGTTCAATATTTTTTTAACTTTACTTCATCTTATTAATGGTTTCTGATTTGGGGAATTCAAACCCAGGGCTTTGACCTCATTGAGCAAATGCTCTGCCCAGGACTTAATCTCTAGTCTTACCTATTTAAACCTTTCCTTATAGAAGTTTAGTTATACCACAAGATCATTTAACCGCAACATGGTTTGGATTATTCAGTATCATTCCACTACCCAATTTGGCTATTTATCATGTAACACATATATTTTTAAAGACTGCTACAAAATATTTTAAGTCACAGGAATTTTCATTAAAACCTTTAGATCACACAATTAAAGTTATGTAAGTTAAAATATCAAGCCTTATTTAATATATACATTTACCACTTGATTCAATAATTTCATATAAAAAAGACCAGCCTGTAAATAAAGAAATTGAAGTCTACATTTTGTGTTATTCATTCAAAGGTCAATAATTATAATCTTTAATATATGTTATTCCATCACAGACTATATTGGAAAAAAAGAGTAATCTGGGGATGAGGAGCAGCTTTTTGTCTGCTTTTGCTCTAGACTTCAATATTAGGGGGAAATGTTGTTTTTCTTGATTATATGACCTCAGTCAAATAAAAAATACATAAGTGAAAAAATAAGCCCATGCATTTTATGAAGATACTGAATTCAGAAAACAAAGTATTTTGAATGATAACACTTGTTATCATTGGCTTCGAGATATCCCTTCCTTCATAGTGTATCACAATAACTTAAGTATGGCATTGAGTAGCTAATTTCAGTTTTCTGAAGCAAAGCCTCATGTCTCAGACCAGCCTGAACTCACTATGTAGCTGAGAATGACATCAAACTTCTGATCCTCCCGCCCCCACCTCCCCAGCGCTGGGATTATGGGCATTTGCCACCATCCATAGTTTATGTCATTTATGGTGCTGGGAATGGATCCCAGGCCTTTGTACATGTTAGGTGAGCACCCTACCAACTGACATCACAGCTGAGCCACATCCAGCATGCTGACTATCCCAGAAGGCAGCTGCTTCTCTCCCCTTGACAATATACAAATGGTTAACACTGTTTTATTCAAACTTTTTCATAAGCAAGTTGGAATTATAATGACAGATCAAATATGAATTCCATCACATCTGAAAGGTTTTTCTCAAGACTTTTCTCTACCCTTCAAACATGAGCTTCTGTCCTTGGGCTCTCTCCCTTTTCACTAATCAAATTTCAAGTAGAGAAGCCTGGCATTACTAAACAAATGACTTTAGCCAGCAAGCAAAAACACATTTCCTAATTTAATGTGCTCAGAAGAAGCAATATGAAGGTCAATCTACCTCCATATTATATCGACATTTCAAATCTCCATTGAAACTGTTCTTAAATTGTAAAGTTGTAAATATATTTAAAGCATCACAGGATAAGGAAGGGTTGGAGCTACTTTCAGCAACAAGTCTTTCTATTATGTACCTATAATTTACTGAACTCAAGAAAGCCTCTGCCCTTAGCCTCCAGTGTAGCTGGAACTACAGGCATGCACCAAGGTACACCTTTATTAAAAAGCTTTAAGAACAACTGATACTACTCATGAAATCTCTGTGGTAAGTACACATGGTTCATTATACTCTTCTACTTTGACATGTTTTACATATACCAAAATATAAACATCTTAAGAATAGATTCTTATAATACACATACGACATACGAGCTTCCAAAATGTCTAGTTTTAAATATAAGATAACCAGAGATCCCAAATGAATGTGAATTTTGATTATTTTGTATAATAATATTGTCCATCTTTCAAAATAATGAAAATAAAATGTTGATGCAACATCTTAAGTTGATTCTTTTCTATACCTAACTTCTAGAAATGTCAAATTTTATACAAAAAAAAAATCAAGGTATAGAAGTCTTATTGTAAATATTTGTGGAAAAAAAAAAACCTTTAAATGTGGTACTACAAAAAAAATGAAAAAATAAAAACCTAAAAACCTAAGTAGTCCCTTCCTTACCTTCTTCTACTAGTTCAAATCCATAGATACCTCATTTAAATGATTATTTTACTATTCTCATTGATTTGTTCATCTACCCTTGTTTAATCTTTAATTATAATTTTTCTACTAATTTCATCCATTTTTCATTATCTCCTATTATTTCTTATGTCCAAGTATCACTCATCAGTTTTAGCCTTCTATAACTAGAAACATTAAAACTATATTCCCATCAATAGGAAAATGCAATTTTGAATTTGACATTCTACTTTTTTATTTTCAAACTAAGTCTTAAAAATCTAACAGAAATCTAAGTTGAGCCAGTTCACAAATCCTAAATTAAACAAAATGGTAATGGGACCAAATACTCACTTAAATAAACCCCTTATTAAAGCTAAACAACTGATTAACATTAAAAATCTATATGCTGAATATCCAAGTATGTCTTGCATTCTGATAGAATGTTTTACAATCAAATTCTAGGGGCATTATTATATTTGCTGTACATGTCAAACTGGGAATTACATACAGCTCCTAAGATAATACCTCTTTTCCTCTCTGTAATAGGCACTGTCTGTATTTTAGAGTTTCCAATTACATAATCCCACTCCCACTTAGTCTCATTTTGATACCATTCCTTCAGACCAGTGTTGTTCTAGGCATGGGGTGCCACCTATGGGCATCAATTCAAAGAATTTTAAACCAAAGGAAAACTAGAACTTTCAAAGTTCACATACAGTGTGTTTCAGAAGGGAAATTCTAGACATTAATGGAAATTGATCAAACCACAACTTTATGAAAAAGCTTATACTATGTACAAAGATACCTTAATTTACTGCTATACAGGGATATAGGACTAAAGGTGAATCAGGTATCAGGATCAGAACACTCACATCCTCTCCCAAGTTACCCTGATCATCATCTCCAGTCCACGGTCACTTGCACTCCTTTTAACTCCAAATAAAATTAAATGTTCATGCAAACCTAAACTAATCAAAATATTCTGTTTCCAAATTCAAAGACAAAAGAATCACACTTCACTTGGAAAATGAATGGCCCAAACTTTTGCTCAGAGATAAAGCCACATCTATCATAGCTACTCATTCAAATTCATTTATTATTTAAAATTTCAAAACTTCTAAAACTCAGCAAACTTCTGAAGCATAGAATGGTGGGACGTTAATCCAGTGATGTCATGTTGAACCCTACTTTAACTGAAATGAACCGTAATTTTTGCCTTTGACCAACTCTGACACATATACCCCTTAGCTAAAGTAGTTTCTAAAAGTCATCACACAATGTGAAGCACTATTTAAAATATTACCAACTTCACAGAAAAGTCACCTGAAGACCTTAATCAAATATTTTCCACAACTTTGCTGCCTCAAGAACACAGCACTGAGGTGGAAAGGCATTAAGGTTCCTAGTGTGGCCTCTAAGACAATGATAACGCAGAAAACAATGAGGAGAAAACAACACTAACCCTATTCTTCAGCACTTAACAAAACTTGCAGTAAAATAACTTTCTAAATGTGTACAAAAATACAGACACACAACCACATAGAGTATCTAAGCCAAACACCATTTTACAAGCACCTCAACTGTGTAATCTTTTAAAACAAGCATTTTAAATGCCCTCTAGAGACTGCAACATAATCACAAAAATCAAAATTTATTTTATTTTTCGTGTAAGAAATTTTTATGGTCAGTTTTCTCCATATAACATTAAAATACATGCTTTAAGTACATTTAAAGCTGTAAAAAAGATATCCAGATTGCTAGTGTAATAGTTTGTTTTTATTAATGACCTTAAGGATAGTACTTTATCAAAACTCATTGTCAAGATTTTTATCACATATAATCAGAAGCTAAAAAGTAAGTCTGGTGTTAGACAATTTGGCTCTTTAAAATGTCAGGACAATAAAAGCAAAGGAAAATGATAGGTTTGTTGCCAAAAATATATCCATAAATTCATCTATATAAAGCAAAGTATAAAGAGATAAATTGAGATATCACTTCAAACCAGGTGTAATGGTATATACTTTTTGTTTTGTTTTGTTTTGTTTTGTTTTGAGACAGAGTTTCTCTATGTAGCCCTGGCTGTCCTGGAACTCACTCTGTAGACCAGGCTGGCCTCAAACTCAGAAATCTGCCTGCCTCAGCCTCCCAAGTGCTGGGATTAAAGGCGCCACCACTGCCCAGCTATGGTACAAACTTTTAATCCTTTTAATCCCAACACTTGGGAAATTGAGGCAGAAGATTCAAGAATTCAATGCCAGCCTGGTTTGCAAAAAAAAAAAAAAGAAGAAGAAAAAGAAGGGAGGGAGGGAGGGAGGGAGGGAGGGAGGGAGGGAGGGAAGGAGGGAAAGAAGAGAGAGAGAAAGAGAGAGAGAGAGAGAGAGAGAGAGAGAGAGAGAAGAGGGGGAGAGAGGAGGGAGGGAGAGGAGGGGAGGAGAGGGAAGGGAAGGGAGGGTGGAAAAGACAGACAGACCAAATCACACATGAACATTCCTAAAACACAATGCTGGCTCTTGAAAAAGAATTTTTCTAATCTAGTAATATACTTATGACTAGAAAAATTCACATATATTGTTTTGAAGATAAATTAAATAACTTAATAAAATACAATAAACATTTTAGTAACATAATATCTATCCTTAAGGAAGTATATGTACACTGTACAACCATGCAGCAGAAAAGGAACAAGATCCAGGAGAAACCACAGTGCTTTAGCCACTTCCAACTCCTGCCTTCCCAAAGTCTGTGTCCCTGCAACATCTACACCCACTTCACAATGCAGTAAAACAGGAGAAATACGTAAGTTACTGGTATTTAACAAAAGAAACAGAATATTTAAATGTGCATTGTTCTTGCTCCCCTCCCCCCTTCAGTACCCATTCTAATTCCTCCACAGCTACAGTATGAAAGGAAAAAGATTTTCTAGACAGACTCCCTTTGCAACCCTATCCTCCAACTTTCAAGCCTCCTGCCTCAACTTCTTGGGTCCTTGGATTGCAGGTATATGCCACTGAACAAAGCTTTAAGAAACTTAAGCAAAGAGTCTCTGAACTGATTCCTTTGGCACAAGTAAGGAAAGGAGGGAGGGAAGGACGGGAGGGAGAAAAACTTACTAACTCAAGAGTGCAAAAAGTCAGATCCATTTTAGAAATAATAGTTACACTAAAATATACACATATGCTATTAAACATACAAATCCAAATAAAGTCCAGAAACTTGAATATGCTTATATTACACCAATTAAAATATTGTTCAAAATAACTTTTAAATTATAAGAATGACAATCTCTATCTTTCACACACTTCCCAGTTAAGCTGGTGAGAGTTGTGATACAGCAGAATATATGTTCTTTCCTAAGTATAAAACTGTTTCCTCCCTTAGCGCCTGCCTCTCCCCACACCCTCCCACCCTGTCCTCTGTCTATCCACACACTGGGAAAATTATGTCCTGTTTTAAATATCTCACTGGTGAGCAACAGGAGCCCCAACTGTCAGACACTTGTCTGGCACACATACTTAGAGAAGCTAGTTCCAGCAGGAACTCAAGCTGTGAGGCTCAGCTCCCTCCTATGTGGGTGAGGAAATCAGAGCACTTGGCCACCACTCTCTAAAGAAACCACCAAAATGGTAGAACTCTGAGACCTTGCACTGGCTACCATTGGGCCCGAGGGGTGGGGGGAGTGTTGTTGTTGCTCTCCTCAGAAGAAACTACAAGTGAGCAGAATGTGAGATTCTGAGACCACAGATAAATCACACATCAATTTCTGGCTCTGTATCAGTAGCATGCTTCTGTCTTCCCAAGTTAATCTTGCATGGATTCACAGGTTGCAAAAAGTTTGGAAGATCACACTGTCTCACTGTTTATCTGACAGATGGAGAAACTGAGCCCCACACATTTTATGCAAGTAGAGTACAGTTTGAGTCAGCAGCAAACTGGGGACCTTTGAACTCCTCTTCACGCTCCTCTGACCACACTTGAGGCCCTTTGCTTCCCAGTCTAGGAGTAACATTGTTTCCTTTCTTCTCTATCATAGCTCAATGTATCTGTCTCCTCTCACTTTTACTCAGGCCTGTTGTTGCCTCACTGGTTAAGCTTCTACTAATCCCATACTTATATTTTGCCTAAGGGAAATATAAGAACCCTTGAGAATCCTGACCAGGCACTATAAAACAAAAGCAGGCACTACTGACTGGCCATAACTGCTTCTATAAAAGAATACTTAAGTAAAGAATCACCATAGGTATGGAAAACTGTACAAACACATTAACTTTGGATTAGCCTAGACATTTAACATTTAAGTACTTTGCCAGAAGCCAATACATACCCAGAAGTAAGCAATCTTTTAAATAAAATACACTCAAATTACATCACTAATACAATACATTTATGTTCAAGAAGGTAGAAATTGTCAATAAAATAATAATATTTGGGAGTGATATAGTATATCCATTTCCCATTTAAGTCACATTTCCTAGCCTTCTTCCAAGATTCCTTTGAAAATCTACCACGTTTGAACTGGGCACAGTGCAAGGCACAGGCACCATCACCACACCCAAGAAACTGATGCAAGAGAATCATGAATTTAAGGCTGGCCTGGACTACACAGAGAATAAGTAAACCATGTTTCCATTTAAGATTATGACTAAATCACTCTAAAATGAGAAACTACTTTATTAGTCAAATTTCTCAGAAAATAGAAATAGTTATTCAATACAAACTATCAAACAGCAATGCTAAATAGGAACAGCAGACTTGAAAATGTTATTTGAAACTTTTTAACATCTAAAAAGATCAAAAGATGACAGCTTCTTGTCAGAGATTTCATATTTTAAGTTACCCTGGGTAATGTTACAAAATTACAACATTTAAGTACCAGTTAACAAATTATCCATCAATGTTAAATAAATGTATCAGTGGTAGCCTCACATATTCTCCTTAGTGAAGGTGCCAAGCAGTACGATATAAAATTGTAGAATAACTGCTAATGGGTTCGTGTTTTAAAACAATCTACACTATTTACTGTCATTACATTTAAAGATTGTGTGTAGCATTACATCAACAAAAGAGCTCCAGATGTTTTCAAATACATTCATGTATGACATGTGAGGAGAAAATGTAAATGGAACAATGAAATGAATAATGGAAGAATAGGAGATAATGAAATGTTACATCATTATTTCTTAATGCAAAAATCCCTAGACCAGAAAAGTTATGTAAACACAGTAAAAGGAGCCCATTATAAGCCTATGGTGCACAACTAAGACATAGCTTTGGAACAGCATTAGTATGGTTTTAAAAATTGATTATCAAATGCTAATCCAAGCCTCT
This sequence comes from Rhabdomys pumilio, assembly GCA_030674055.1. Taxonomy (NCBI): domain Eukaryota; kingdom Metazoa; phylum Chordata; class Mammalia; order Rodentia; family Muridae; genus Rhabdomys; species Rhabdomys pumilio. The sequence continues at coordinate 154,676,966 of JANHMN010000003.1, forward strand.
GATTGATGTCTTTGTTTTAATTTTTTAAATGAGTAGAAGAGATTATTTAATGACAGCAGATAAGTGGAAAAATGTTTTATAACTTAAGTTCCATGACAAAGGGATGGTTAGATGGTCACATAAAAATGATTCTTAAGTAGCAAAAACACTGGAAATTTTTTGGAAAAAAATGATTTTGGAAACATTGTGGGGAGAATTCTCAGCATTTCCTCATTGAAACACCCAACAGACATTAAATATGCATTCTAAAGACTTCCCAACATACAGTACATGAATTTATCTCTTGCAAGTTGCATAGCCATCAGAAGATAGGCAGATTGAGTCCTGACTATTCAGATGAGAAAACTGTGTCTCAGTGAAAGCAACTAACTTGTCCAGTCACACAGTTAATAAGATTAACTGAACTCTGACTAAAGCCAGTACACTTAGCCTGTAACAGGATGTCCCAATCACGTATTAATACTCTAATACAAGCTATTTTCTCAACTTTCATTACATACACTTTGATGTGAAATCTAGACTTCAAGTATAAAGCATTTTAATACAAATACATTTAAATATAATATATTAAATAATACAAATACATTTAAAACCTCATTCCCTAAAATGACAAACTACACAGAATTTTATCTTTTAAAGAAAAATGACTTAACTATTGTAGTAAGACTTATATTTGGGGAGGGGGGTGCTACTCTCTTTTGAAATTCTAGGATGAAGCTGTTCTTGCATACAAATTGTTTTAGCTTATAGTTACTTTTTAAAACTAGCACAGTTAACCACTGTAGCTGAGTGGGGAGAGTAGTGTATCATTACCTAGACTTAAGTTTATACAATATAACTATATTTTCCCAAGCTTCCTTGAAGAAAATACTATGGTTTTAAAATTTGCCAGAGCATTTACTAATTAAAATTATATTCAAAAAAGGAAGAAGCCACTCAAAAGATGGAAAATGGAACTTCAAAAAAAAAAAAAAAATCATGGGAGAGATACCTCAGCATTAAGAGCACTTGTTGCTCTTGCAAAGGACATAGGTTCAGTTCCCAGTAACCACAGTTCCAGAGCATAAGACTGAAATATCCTCATTTGACCAATGTATACAACTTTAGCACAAAGTGCTAACATTAGACTGGACCATGGCTATGCTCCCAGGAATGGTTTCTTTAGCTCATTACTGGATCTGATTTGTTATATCCTATTACACATATTCTCTACATATAGACAGATCTTCAAAAAAAAACTACCAAAGCAGGCAGTATATTAAGATACTAATATGCATAAGTAACTAAAATTTTCTTTACATAACAGTTCTAATCAATTCACATTTTAGTGAAAATAATCTTATATTGCAAACAGCATAGCACCCTCTGGTGTATCTATTATAAGATATATAAAATTCCCACAAATAAAGGTATAAGTCAAAAATAAACCTTAGAAATCAGTAGGGTAATTCTTTCTGAATTTATTCTAGTTCATATATTTTCAATATTTAAACAAAAACAATTTTCATTTTAAAATATCACTTAATTTTATAGCAACTGAGGTGTCAGAAAATTAGTTTCAGTTTTAAAACACTGAACCAACCAAAATAATACATTTTTCCAATTACAACTTAAAATAATGCTATAAATAAAATTCTTGAGGTATGGAATGACAAAGTTTTACTGATCATGTAAGCTACATTTCATTATATTCAAACCCATATGTATGTATGTATGTATGTATGTATGTGTGTATATATATAAAACTGTTATGTTGCTATACTTTTCCTGAATTCAAAGGCAGCTTAGCATTATTTATAAAAATAGATAGGTGTTTAGTAAATGAATCTATCATTTATACAGTTTGAAAATAAAGTGATATTAACAAACAAGAACTAGTGAATTAGGTTAAAACCTAAAGTACTTCAAAGATTAGTAATGCTCAACTTTTGCATGTAAAAAGAACCCTCTTCCTGTGAAAATAATGAAGATGATACAACTAACTCAACATGATGCCAGCTACTTTAGACAGCTCTTTGTGAACCTCTGCAATTTCCAAAACAATGCAGGAAAAGACAGACTGACACCTGTTTCAAGCAGCCACCTGTCTAAGCTAAATTTAGTCAAATCCACTTAATCTTGGTTTTCCAAAACAAGGGAACACTATGCACCTGTGAACAGAAAGGAACTCTATTTTATGGTGACAACTGGGAATATATACCAGAAGAATTAAAGAGTTAAGGCAAATAATTTGGTAAGAAAAACTATTTTTAATGTAACTGCAAGTGATTAAAGGATACTTAGACAAATGCTCAGCATAAAGACAGATTAACAAGCTTCACAACTGAAAAGTTGATTTATTTCTTACTCTTGTATCTTACAATATATTCTCACTAAGAGGATCACTAAGTCACACTAGACTATTTAGGTAAAAAAATTAACTCTTCCCACATACCTGATATCATTATCCAACCTTCTAAGCATGTGAGACCTGAAATTTTTATGCTTTTCAATTGTTTAAAAAAAACAAAAAGTGCCTCAATTAACTTGTTTTTTTTTTAAGATTGATTGTTTAAAGTTAAAGAATTTCTCACTATCTCACTTATAAGCTATAAATCTGTGAGTATCTCCACAGGATACAAGATTATTTGAATATTGGATAAATAATGCAGTATTTTAGACATTAGGCATAAGTATCTCATGCCATGAGAGCACTGTGAAATGATGGAAAGCTTCTAGGAATGCATGAATTTCTTATACAATATAAATTTACTATGCCTGTTCCCTATACAGTTTAATAGAATTGTGTAATAGACAATTCTATTATATACATGCATTTTGTATATTGTATATAATTCAAAAAGACTGAGATAGGCATCATGGCATCCTCTGAGTCACAAATATTCAGCTACTCAAAACATTATTTCACATGTTTAATTTCAAAGCACAGTTACATTCACAGATTTCTGTTAGCCTAAAACACTGAAAACAAAGACTGTCAATGCACAGGAGGAAAAATATCACAGAAAAAAAGTGGAACTAAATGGTATTTAACTCTATATATAATTTTAAAGATAAATTGTTAATAGCTCTAAGTTAATCAATCCATAAAACTATTTTATTTGAAAGAATCTCTAATATCCACTCTTAGAACACAAAGGTTTGTTTTAAATGGATAGGCTAATTCACGTAATCCTACACAAAGCTACATTTGCTTTCAAATCAACTTGTGAATAAAAACAAAGGAAACTAAACCCATGCTTGATGAGTGAATTAAGTACATAAACACTCTTGGACACTACAAATAAAACTATTAAACAAAGACATTTTAGCATTTACAGTCTACTCAGCTGAAACATGTGAATGCCATACGATCTAAAACTGTCCCAAGACAGCAAAACTCCTTTTAACTTCAGACACAGGAGCTTCACCATCAGAAAGTGTTCAGGCATTTGACACTCATCTGAATAAAAAAAAAAAAAAAAAAAAAAAAAAGAGGAAAAGAAGAAAAAGAAAAGAAAGATGGAAAGAAGAAAAAGAAAAGATGGAAAGAAAATGAAAGAAAAGAAAAAATAAAAGTTAGTATTTGAGATGTGCATAGAAGACAGGTTGGGAACGGATGAATAACTATTAAGAACTGAGAGATCCAAACAGACTTCTTTCAGAATCAAGTATCAGCTTCATTTAAAATAACAATCATACGGAAATGAATTGAAAAGTAAGGGTTTTTTTTTTTTTTCCCAATCTCCCAACTCTTGTTTTACAAAATATTAGCCTTAATGGCATTATAATTACCCAACCTCTCCATTGACGATCTCAAGAATAATTAATACTGCCACATTATTCACAGGCTGCTCTGTCAGTTAAATCAATAAATGTTTGCTGTTGGAAAGATTATTTAAATAAGCACTTTAAAATATTAATTGGAAATTTCAATGTGCCACTATAGTAGTACATTCTATTTGTCTTAGCTCACAATCATCATTTTTTTTCTGATAACCTATTAATTGTTATGCTGAAAATGAACAAAATAAAGGATCTGTAAAACCAGTAGTTCTTATAAAGAAGATACTACTTGAGAACTGATAAGTATTCAAATCTACACGGGCAACTATCTTCTCTAAAGAAACGTTTTAAAAGGAAGGTTTTTTTTTTCTTTTTCTTCTGAACAGGTTTAAATCATTGACCAAAGAAAACCAAAAAGTCAACAAAAAGAATATGTTAAGTACACACATGCCTAAATCTTAACAGCCACAAAGAAAGTGAAATATACACACGTTTCAAGTTGAGAAGCTTCATACATTCTTTATGAACAACTTGACTTCAATTTCAACTCTCCAAGGGAAAGGAATAGAGATGAAGATGGGAGGAAAAAAAAAAAAAAAAAAAAAAAAAAAAACTCTCAAAGTACCATAACTGTCACAAATAGCGTTGTGAACTGAGTTCTCACAAAGCTTCCTTATGTCCTTTTCCTGTTCATCACAGACAAAGTCTAAACCACAATGAAAATTGTTAACACTCTCCTGTGGGGAGGGAGGTGCATCAAAGTGAAAGAGAACCTCAGGACTACCCCTCCCATCTCCACATGAAGGATAAAGCGCTGTCAGTAGCCACTAACCGAAGTAGCACAGATGCCCTGCATCCGGTTTAAATCACAAGCACACAAGCACACACACAAGCACACACACATACTCCGAAAAGGGGAGGGGGAGACAGAGGAGAGGGAAAGGAGACAGAGGAGAGACAAGAGAGGGAAGAGGAGAGAAGAGAGACAGAGAAACAGACTTAAAAAAAAAAAAAAATCTCTCAGAGCAGCAGAGGCCCCCTGGTTTCAATGTGTGTGCAAAGGGGGGTAGGGGAAAGAATACTGCTGAATGGATATTAAGATTGTTTGTAGCACAAAGAAAAATACAGTTTTAAAAGAAAAAAAGAATCCCGTGAGGCCAGTGATGGTCAAATAAGTGCAGTCCGTTTAGCAGCAGGCACAGAGGGGCCGAAACGAAGGGAGCGGGCTTCGGGAAAAGTTCACCAAGGTACCAGGATAAAAATAACAAAACCCTCAACAAGGCCCCGCAAGTGAACAACCACCACCACAGCGCAGCACCTTTTGGGGACCCCCCTGCTCATTGCTGTCTATTTCGATTTGGAAAGCAGCAGCCACCAGGAAGCTTTGCAAAGCAGCGAATTAAAGAAAGAGAGAGGGAGAAAGCGAACCCCTTCTCTCCACCTGCCCCTCCTCCTGGGCGCCCGTGGACCTGGGGGGACTCTCCAACACCCGCGACGGACAGTAGCGGCTTCCTAGCCCGCTCGCCCCGCAGCCCCGGCTCCCGCTCCATCCCCGAGCGCCGAGGCCAGGCGGGCAGGCGCGCGGCGCCCACACCCCCGAGCCCGCCGCGCGCGGGTCCATTGTAAACAAGCCCCCGGGACCGAGCCCCTCAAGCGGCCGCAGCCGGTGTCAGGAGGGAGACCCCGCACAGCCACGCTCGCTCGCACACACGAACACACGCACGGACACACACGCTCCCACACACATGTAGAGACCGAAGAATATTCACCTTGGCTGTGGATTATTGTGGTGTTGTTGGTGGGTGATGGAGATGGTGGTGGTGGGGAGGAGGAGGAGGAGGAAGAGGAGGAGGAGGAGGAGAGGAGTAGTTGTTGTTGATGGGTAACAGTCGCCAGGACTACGGTGACTATGGCGCTTGATTCACAAGGCAACGGTTGCTATAACTCACAAAAGAGAGAGAGAGGGAGAGAGAGAGGGAGCGAGGGAGAGGGAGACACTCGCGCGGGGAGGGGCGGGGGAGGGAGGAGGGGAGAGGGCGGGCCCGAGAGCGCCGGAAGAAGCGGGTTCGGCGCTGTGACTGACAGCTCGGAGCCCGGGCGGGGGCCGCGGTCGGGTTTCCGACGTCGGTTCCCCGAGGTGCGCTTAGACTTGGCGGGCCCGGGGTCAGTGCGAGTCTGCCTGGAGGAACGGTACTGCGGACGCCGGGGAAGCTGAGGGTCTAGAGGCGAGGGCTACTTTCCGTGAAACGAGCCCCGCCTGCCTCGGCCGCCAGCTCCGTGCCCAGAAGCCCCGCAGCCGCGAGAGGAAAACCGCGAAGCCAGGGGAGGGGGAGTGATGACGGACCCAACACTGTGTGAGACGCGCGCGCTACTGCGGAGGCAGACCCCACTTTGAAGAGCAGGCTCCACCCCGGGACATACGTCATTTCCTGGGCGGAACCGACTAATGTCCCGGATGTGCTGCGCTCCTCCTCCTCCTCCTCCTCCTCCTCCCTCTCTTCTCTCTTTCCCCCGCCCCTCTCAGGTTTTTTTTTTTTTTTCCTCCTCGGTGATTGCTGGTGGTGTTCCCCGGTCGTTTATGCCTCGCGGGTGATCCCTCTCCCAGACTCTCTGCGGCCGGCGCGGGCCTCCTGAGCTTTAGCCGTGCTCTCCCCTCCACCGTCCTCTTTCTCGCTCCTACTGAGGCCACGGGTCCCGGAGCGCGGGCGGCGGGGCGTGAGCGATGCCTCCGCCGCCATCTTAGGGAGAGAAGCTGGGCGCGCGAACCGTGACCCATCTCTCTCCGCGCAGCGGCTACCTCCCTGCGGTACCGAAAGGCAAAGTTATCACCCTGCAAAACGGGAGGAAGTGCCAATGAGAAGAGAGGTTGTGCTTTCCGAGGATGAGGGTCCATATAGGGGTGGATTAGACCTTCCAGAGTAGCCCTCGGTAGGTCCTTAAGGTGCTCTACCCCTTTAGAATTGACCGAATGGATTCGAGCTAGACCCATTGCCCTGTTACCTGGCATCGGTTTCTTAACAGCCTGGGGTAGGTAGTTCTTGAGCTGTTTTTGACACAGGAATGGCTTCTATCCTTGAAGAACATTATTAGCACACAACCTGGCACTTCAGACTCGAGTTGATAAGGCACAGCTTCTAATATCTCATAGTTCAAGCATATTCGTCCAATTCTCCTCATACTGGAGAATTCTCCAGCAGGCACGTGCCCCCGGGCCCGCCAATACCCAAAATCTCCAACATTTGCAGCTAAGCAGCTTATCCAAGACAATAACATACTGGAAGTAGAGCCTTAAGAAGTCAGTTCTCTTGAGGCTTAATTTTTGCACCTGCAAATAAGGGATTTGGGCCAGCATGAGTTCACTGTTAAAATAAGACTGAGCTCTCTTTCTGTGCCCTAGACCTTGTGCTAAGTGTTTTACATACATTATCTCATTTAATCCTGACACCTGTTCTATTGGATACATAATATTCTCATTTTAGGGAAAACAAGCCGTCATTTTATCTTGCCTCTCTGTGCCATGAAATGCTAGGTAAAAGACATTTTAGGAACCAACTATTAGAACAATAGGTTTAACAGTAATACTGTAAGCTTTGAGAATTTCGTAATCATAATGAGTTCTATTCTTGATTGTAAGTTACAATACAATAGTTAAAAGAAAAAAAAAAAAAAACCTAAGCCTCGGGGCTAAAGTTAAAGAAGGTCGTGGTGGTCCAAAAATGACACCGTTAGAGCCAACAGCAGTTAAAACTCTTCACATTTGGAATATTCCTTTTGCAGCGTTTACTGATCAAGTCCTCAGAAAAGGTTTAGAACTGCTGGCTGACACCTCAAGGCTCTGAGGAGCTTTGCCGCTGCAGCCCTATTGTCTGTCAGGTTCCCTGTCTCCCCACTGTCAGCTGTTGCTCCTTACAGTGAGCAGAGTTCTATTATCCTCCCCACCCTTTTAATTTACTGCTTTTAATCTGCAGGAAAGGAAACCACATAATGAAGCTTGTGCAAAACTGTCTCAAGGGTCTAAATAGATACTTTGAGGCAGTGTCCTTTAGGAAAAGTGTGACCTTTGCGCTTAGAACATTGTAACATCAGTTCCAAGCAATTTAGAGACTTCTTTATTCCTAGCTTCTGGTACCATCTTTTTATACTCTCAGGATGCATACTTTAATTTGCATGATTTCTTACAAAGTCAGGATATTTTCCTTTTTATAACAATTGGAGGTATGTCTTCTAGTAAGGTTAATATATAAATTTCAGTGTTACCATTACACTAATTCAAAAAAAAAAAAAAAAAACTACAATGTAAGCAATAGAATTCAAAACATGATAGATTATATGTGCATACATATATCAAATCCTTTTGCTACTCAATAGTTCTGATAGGAACTCTTTTCAGCTCATTTTTAAAGCTGTGTGGTTGTATCTTCATATGCATCATACATATATTTCAGAAATAACTTTTTTAGGGAGTCTTAGGAAACACACAGCAGGGTCTTAACAGCTATTGCTTTTTACAATGAAAAATATGATCTGCATTCAGGAAAAGTATTTTTACATTCCTTGACAATGCAATAAATTATCAAAGCAACAGCTTTCTGTATTCCAGAAATGATGCAGACATCATCGATAACTATATCTATACAATACTCAGTTCTGTGAATTTTAGTTATTGTTTATTGGAACTTCATTTCCACTGTAAGGTTGTGGTGATTGGGAGACACATGGGTGAATACATTTGTGTCTAAACCACTTAAAGAAAAGAAGCCCTGATTACCTACGTATATACTGTACAAACTGCTATAACATATTCCAATATCAGTGCTAAAAAGAAAGCAAAATATGTATGCAAAGTTAAAGTACTGACACATCCCATGACATTGCTTCAAAAAAAAAAAACAAAAAAAAAATGTGTAAGACAGTTTTGAAAATGTATGCTATAGCAACTTACCATTAAATTAGTAGTGAATTCTTACAAAGCCAAAATTGCACCTGTTTTAAAGTCTTCCATTAGATTACCTGTTTTCTTCAGTTGAGACACACAGTAGAATCTTGTTCTCATATGTGAAAAGAAGTTTTCCTTTCTACTCCTTTTTTCTAAGTGCTTATGATGCTGCTACTGAATCTAGATTGCTAAGTGACGTTTTTGGATCTGAGATTTTGTGGATATGTGATAAATACCAACAGTGAGGAGAGGTCAAAGTGATTCAGACACTTTCTATCTTCTGGAGTACCCCCACTGAAAGCATGCTTTGATTCTGAAAAAAAAAAAAAAAAGTGTTTTGCTAAATTTGTCTTTCTAATTGTGTTTTCATTAAGTACTACAAATCAGCTGATTATTCAGTCATCCTGACATCTGACTATTATATAAGTATATCTTGAAATTAGACTCTCACCCCAGGGCATAAAGATGATAGTAGAATCATAAATTGACTACCATTGCTGAAGACCAAAGTAAAACTATGTATGTGTACAGCTCCTCAATTAACTCAGAACATCAATTACAGTATTTGCACCACTAAACCCAAATACCTGGAAACAATCCAAATGTCAGATGTCTATCAGCTAAGGGATGCATAAACAAATTGTGATATAGTCACACAGTGTGATGCAACTGAACAGTTAAAAAGACTATTGATATACGAAACAGCATGAATTCATCTCAGGATCATTATGTTCAACAAAAGGGGCCAAACACAATGTGAGAATCCACTTTCCTCAAGTCCAGGGACCAGGAAACCTGGTTTTTCAGTGATGGCAGTAACAACAGAGTAGGATTTACTGGCTGAGCAGGTGGGAATGTCTAGGGTAACAGGAATGCCCCACACACTTGTCAGCCATTAGCCATGTACTAGTAGAAATTAATTGGAAGTTAATTTCATGTAAAATTCATACAGCCACTTTTTAAGTTCTCAAGAACCACATGTGGCTGTAGTAACTGAACTGGACAATGCACACATAAAGCATTTGTGGTGTTTCAAAATTTCTCCTAAAAAATGCTGTTCTTTTTCTTTATTAAACTAATGCCTATATAGATGTTTATATGTGTCAAAATTGTGGTTAGTGGATATTAAATGTCAATTTTATGTGCTCCCAATCCCAAAAACACTCATTAGGCATATTTTAACACATTACCAAAATTGTAATAAATTAATATAAAAATTTGATTAGCCCACTTTTTTTTCATTTTTCATTCACTTTAGAGAAAGAATAAGACAATTATCCATGGTGATTTTTTTTAAAAAAAAGATGTAAAGCGACAAAGAAGATGTTGATTTGCTGCTCAAAAATATAAATTATGGCACTTTAAAATTCTCAGTATCTCAAGAAAAAAGAAAACACTTTTGAGGACTCAAAGTGCACTCTCGAATACTTCAAAGAAATTTTTCCTGCTGCCTTCTCAGAGCCTTGGTCTATGGAAAGGTGATAAATACCACACAACCTTGTGAGGTAACACTTAGGAGAACTTGGGAGACTGGGTACTCTAATCACACTGTAAAGTCAAGTAAGCTCTCTGGATAACCCTTAAGATTCAAAGGGGCCAGCAGAATGGCTCAATGGCTGAAAGCACTTGATGCCAATACTGAAGACTTGAGTTTGATCCCCAGAGACCACTTGGTAGGAAAAAAGAACCAACTACCACAAATTGTCCTTGTATCTAGTACTCCTGACCCCATGCATACACACACACACACACACACACACACACACACACACACACACACACATACATTTACATCTAAGAAAAAGATGAAGGACTGAAGGACTTTTGGAATGGAAGAAAATCAATTTGTAGCCACATATCAAAGATCTCTACTCTCAAGCTCTGAAGTTCTAATCTCCATAGATTTTAAAAGATGAAAACAACAGATTCAAAGTACTAAGTATGTGTATTTAACTGATACTTTTATAAAAGAGAAAAAATGGCCAAAAACAGACTCTAAATAAAATCAATAGGTGCACTGGGGTTTCAGCAGTTTGTGAACTGGAAGGTTTTATGTATTTCTTTTTCACAAGATAATGAATGAAAATTGTTATAGCCAATCAATTAGTGTCAGTATTTCATACTAATAATCACTTTAATTGTATCAGTTATCAGTGGTCAGAAACGTGATTTAATTGAGGTAAATTATTTAGTTGAACTAAATTGTTTAACTGACAAATTTTTTAGGTTGTCTTCCACTTTCTCCTCTACCAACCTGGGACAAAGTCTAAAGCAGCTCCCAAGTCTGTGCTGGCTCATTATTCCTATTACTATGTAAGTACTACCTTTAGATGTTTTTTAAAACAATTATACTGACTGTCACAGGCTATGACTTAAGGTTTTCATATTTACAAGTATTTGTGAACGATCTGCCAATAGCCATAACCATCTTGTGATGCCCTTCATTTTGCTTTGTTTTAATAGAAGTTTACGTCCATATAATATTTTTCTAAAGTTTCTGCTTACCATATTATCAGCTTTGTTTGGAGGAGCAAGAAACAAACAAACAAAAAATTGTTTGCATTGGGGTGTATAGAATATGATCTGAGAGAACTTCAAAGCTTCATTGAATACTTTCTTTCAGAAAAGATTAAGATCATGTTTTAAGGCCTTCGTAGATCTTGCTCCACTGAGTAGAACCTAATTTTGAATACTTTTGGCCCTATATAATCTATATAGGGCCATAATATATAGATTATATTATGCTATATTAATATATACAGCTAAGAATTGTTTACAAGTAGCATAATGGTAGGATTTTATAGACATCTAATGTTTAAATTGCATTTGCAGATTTTTATTAGGTCAGTATTTTCAGATCTCAAACATATTCGAAAGCTATTGAGATAAATGTAGGTCCTATAGAACTTAAGAGAAAAAATAATGAAAATTTTACATTTAATACAATTTGTATTTACTTTGTCTTTCCTTTTTTCCTCTGAGTGAGGATTAATTAGAAAGCCTGGAGGCTCACTGAGATGGAATTATGAGGAACTCTGAGTACTATTTTCACAAAGATCAGAAAAATAAATTATTTTCCAAGATGATTAGTGCATTTTGTTCAGTATTCTTGTTTGGCACTACAACCTTTGCCTCACTATGAAATTATAAAATAAGCTACAGACAGTTCGAATGTGCTTTATAGGATTACCCTATTTGTAGCTTCAAATGTGTGACATGATAATTACAGACTTCTTGTTAAATGTTATATCATTCTTCACCCAGAAAAAATAATCCTTAATGAACACTAATTTGTGCCGAAGATTGGTGGAAGGAGAAATTCTGATGTGAATAATTCAGAAAAGATATATAAAAATGTATGATAAAGAATTTTCAATCAGGTTAAACATTTGAAATTAAGTTTTAAATTAAAATTATAAATAAATAAAGCTTCATGAAGTGCTGCATCTTCTCCTTTAAGAAGTACAGAGTTTGAGACCCCAGCCTCAAAGCATTGCTTCTCTGGAATGGTCTTAGCTTCATCAGTACCTAAGGATCCAGTTACAGAGGGGGAAGCCCTGAGTGATGCATGGTTAAATAGATCTAAAATGGAGCCTAATCTAAAGTAGGAGTTCTGCCTGCTGAAAGCAAGCCAAAGAGCACCCAACAGAAGTATGAGTAATTTCATAAAAATATTTTAAGTTAGTCGTTTAATCAAAACATTACAACTTGTTAGCAACCCTTCAAAAAACCACACCTCTATATTTGGCAGTCTTGTTTGGAAAAGAAATAAAATTGTGGAAGTTTATTGTAGACTTCAAAAGCTTCAGTGCTTACCTGTCAGGAACAAATAAGGCAGGCTGGAAGTTGTAGCACTTTAAGGAAGTTGGAAAGACCCCAGCAAGTATCCACAGTCTTAATATGAAGTAAATGCTAATGAAGCAATACTAGGAGAAATAGAGACTATGTAACATAAAATACAGTCAGCTGAGATGGCTCCTATGGCAGTTCAGTGATGTTTGAGATTTCCGGCTTAGTAAGTTGAATTGCTTAGATTGTTTTGGTGTTATCTTGTATCTTGTGGTGATGCTACTGCTACTGTTGCTGAGGCTGCTCTTGTTTGCATTTGTGAAGAAGGACTAAAAGAAACTAAGAAGGGGTCACAGTAGTCATAGAGGTAACAGTTAATCAAGGCACAGTTAAGATTACTTCTAAGAAGAGAAAGACAAAATCTAAGAGAACAAATATTGGCCATCATTTTAAATGACTAAGCATAAGCAATCCTGAGCTACCTAGTAGTACTGATGCTCTGCAGTGTGCGTGCGCTAGTTTCCATGGGTGCATGGCATCGGGACCACGGATGAGAGGGAGATGCACGAGAACTGAAACTCTGTCTTCCTGCAGCAGCTTATCATCTTTCTACAGTTTCACTCTCCTCTACTTTATTTCTGACTTCAACAGACGCCACCATTGCGTTGTTTGCTATCAGTGTGTGCACTGGTACAAAATTTAGGGTGAATCAAGACAACATAAGGCTGTGGCATTTATTATCCTGTCTCCTATTGTGCATGGCTATTTTAGGAATCACTGGGCTAAACATTCTGCTACAGTCTCCTTCCTTTCTGCTTCTCTCTAGGTTAATGTGCTCTTCTTTCCATTCCCCTGTGCCCACACTTTGGTAAACAGACCCTGTAGGCCCCCACCTCATTATTCTTTCTCTAAATGTCATCTTTTTTGAGACCCTAATGGCATCTAGCAAGCCAACAGAGTAGTTATCATCACTCTCCTCAGTAGCGTTGTCTTAACAAAATACTGCACATTGGCTGACTTAAACAGAAATTGTTCTCACAGTTGTGGAGACTAGATTCTGGAGCTCAAAGAGTGACAAGAGTGGCTTCTGCAGCATCTCTCTTGGATTTAACACAAGCTCATCATGTACCTTTGACTTCGTGTGATATTTTCTCCGTGGGTGCATGTTCTAATAACAAATTCCTAAAAGGACTCCAATCATAGTGAATTAGGGCTCTGATAATGACCTCATTTTAACTGAATTATTTCTTAATTACCCTGTCTCCCATGCCAGTCACATTCTGGAGCACGTATAAAGTAGGGGGGAAGGGAGACACAATTCAGTCTATAGTAAAAACTTCGATAAAAGCACAGAATGAATTATAATTACCATCCCAAGATTATGTGTGAACATAAGAAAAAGATAGTATTGAGCTTACCCTGAACACAACATGTTAAAAAGGAGTAGAAGATATTTAAAAGGAGCACAGCTTTATAAATATGCAAATTACAATCTCAGAGCCAAGTGCTCAAGAGACTTGTGGGCTCTATCTAAGCAACAGAGCTATAGAGCTAACACTAATGGAGCATTTTGATAGATACTAGTTACCTGTGTCCTTCCTATATGAGCAGAGCAACTCATGTTTGAGGCTCGTCCTGAAGAGTTCCTTTCCCTTTAGTGTAAGATGTTTTATGACAAGTTCCATCAATGATATATACTGAGAGACAAGCATGGGGCAACTTCCAGTACACCCTTCTTTAAAAGTAGCTTGTTTATGTCCTTTACCCTTCATCTTCTCATTTCTACTCCCTTCTCCATCCTGCTGTTTAAAGGTACCACCAAGCCAAGTGCATAGACTGATGGAACAGGAGACTACATCTCTAATTGTGAGGCCAATACACTGCTCTGCATTATGTACATATGAAAAAGTAACATCAAACATATTAGCTTACCCAAGTCTCAGTTAACATAAGCATTGTCCCTTTACTAGCTACTGTTTTTAATTTTTACATGATTTGTTTTGCTTTATTGTTGTAACAATTCTATAGTAGATTAACCTTGCCCTTCTCTAGAGAAAAGGAGAAGAGGAGAAAGAAGAAGAGGAACAGGAGAAAGGAAGAAGTAGAGGAGTAGGAAAAGGAGGAATAGGAGAAAGAAGAGGAGGAAGAAGAGGAAAAAGAGGAGGAGGAGGAGGGGGAGAGGGAGGAAGAGGAGAAGGAAAAGAAGAGGAGGAGGAACAAGAGGGAAAAGAGGAAGAAGAGGAAGAAGAAGAGAAAGAAAAAGAAGAGGAAGAAGAAAAAGAACTCTTAAAAGTAGTAGTTGAGGGGGGAGGTTGAACCAATTTACCAGATCTTTAATCAGCCCTAGGTTTTAACCACCAGATTGAGTTCATTCTCCACCTTTTAATCCCCTGAACAACCAAAACCCATCTGGAAAACAGGTTATTTTTAAAAGGTATGTGCTGAACAAGAAAATGACACTCAGAATTCAGATGGTACCACAGTCTATCAAGGGCAGGAAAACAAACTAAATGAGAAAACTCAGATAAAAAAAAAAAAAAAAAAAAAAAAAAAAAAAGTACCTGTATTCCAGAGGTTTGTTTTTCTTGCTTAAAACATAGCCTAAAATTTGCAAAAGCTTCATCTGTGCTTTAAATATGAACAATTTGCCTTTAAATTCTTTAAAAGATTTTCCTCCTAAGAGTCTCTTGTGAAACTCTGTCAACTTGAAAGGCATTTGCTCCCTAGTTATCTGGCCATGATCAACCGCATCAGACCAAGATCTGTGCCCCAAAGGGGCTTCTCTTTGGCCATATTCTGCCAGAGTCCTTTTCAGAACCCCAGCTGGGATAATCTTTGGTGCAATCTGGAGAAAAGTTCTATACTTAATTGTCAGTTTTGTCTTGAGAAAAATTCAGCTCGCAGCCAGGGGTCAATCCTTATGGTGGCAGGCTCTGTTGCTCTCCTGCTGTCAGCGGGGGAGCTTTAAGAGTGTTAAGGGCTTTGTTAACCCCCCTCTTAAAGAAACTGCAGAAAAGGGGATTCTTAAGGACATCTTGATATTCTTTTTTAATGTTTAGTGTTGGGGGTGGGCAGAAACCTGGACCAGTGGAAATTTTCTATTCCCTTCCCATCTGGCACATAAACGGCTTTGGAAAGGCTATTGGACCCACTCAAAGAATGTAAATGCATTAAAAATCCTGTAAAGAAATAATATAAGAAAGAGGGATCCATTTATTCACCTGCAGTAGAAGTTTTGAAGGCAGAGGACTTACAGTGTCTCCCACAGGACTTGCTTCCAGGCTATATGCAAACCTGGCCTGTAACACACTCTCCTTTGTTATGATAAAGTTGTCAGAATGCTTCTTCCTTCTGCCTACTGTGGTTTTCATTTCTACTCCTTGTAACCATGTTTTCATCCAACAAAGACAGTTCAAATGTATATTTTTTATCAAGTATTATCATGCCATCTTGGGATAGCAATAACTTATTCCTTTTCAAATACAGATTAAGGATAGTTCACAAACAGTGAATTCACCCATATTAAAAATAAGCAATTCAGTAAATATTCACAATGTATTACAGTCCTTTCATCACTACTTTTATTAAAACACTTGTATCAATTATTGCAAAAGGCCCCCTTATGACTCTCTATTGTCTTTCATCCTACTCTCTGTGCTAACAAAATTTGAATCTATTCTGTGTGTGTGTGTGTGTGTGTGTGTGTGTGTGTGTGTGTGTGTGTGTTTCATTTTCTAGAGTATCTTATAATAACTAGAATACATTTATTTAAAAACTTCTTTGGGTCTGTTTTATTCTATTTATTTACAGACTGTATTCCATATTATTACAAATGTTAGCAGTTGTCTTGCTGAGTACTAGTATATTGACTGGATATACCACAATTCCTTTCCAGGTCTTTGCAGTAAACAAGACTGCTGTACACATGTGTTCTTGTAGACAGACTTCTCATTTCATGTTGGTAGACACTGGAAAGTGAAACTGCAGAGTCCTGACTTCTTATGATGGTGCCCAAGTGCTTCCTCTATGCCTTTTTCATTCTCTGCTTTCACCAGGATTACATGAGATTCTAGTTCCATTGACAACTTTCATCAGGCATTTGATATGTATTATTCAAATGAGTAGTACTGTTAAGCCTCATATCAAAAACTTACTGGCCATTCTTTTATCTTTTCTGTGAACTATCTGCTTGTATGTTGTTCCCAGCCCAGTGTTTGTAGTTGTCAGCACCTTCTTGAGGAATGGAGTCACTACCATATTTAGATTTGAATCTTTTGTCGATGCACATTGTGCAAATACTTCTCCCACAGACTCGCTTCCTTTTTCATTTCTAAGAGCAAATGATTTGATGTGATAAGGTCTAATATTCTATCAATATTTTATTTCTTGGTTTGTTTATGTTCTTTTTATTTTATCTAAAATGTGTTTCTTTAATTCAAGCTTTGTTATTTTTCCTGTTTTTATAACTAAAGTTTTGTTAATTTTTTCTCTTTAGTTTAGGCTGATAAGCTGATATGTTATTGTTATAAAAGACGTGAGACATGGGTCCTGGTTCATAAATCTCCATTCAAATATCCACTTATCCAGCACAGTCAGCTAAAAGAACAACCCTTCCCCACTGAGCTGCCTTTCCCCTTTGATTAAAATTGGGTGTTAATAAATATTTGAGTCTATGTGGAAGTTTTTTTTTTTCAAATTCTGTTACTTTGTTATGCTTAAATAATACATTATAGTAACTTTATAGTATGTTTAGAGACCAAGAAGTATTATACTTCCGGGTTTTGTTTTTTTAGTTTTGCAATCTTTTATTGGTTATTTGAGTCTTCCATACAATGAATTTTGATCATCTCCACTCCGTTCTGTCTCTGCTTCCACCAAAGCGCTAGGATCTGCCAGCCATGGAATGGCAGATCCTGAGAGGGGAAGCAAGGTGGGAACAGCTAGGAGCAGAAGAGACCTCGGGTGGCAGTGAGTGCTGCAAGAACAGCCTCTGGGTGGTAGCTTCAGTGAGACAGCTCATTTAATGGGGGAAACAAATGTTGCTTAAGCCTTTGGGAGTTAGGTAGGGGCTTTCAGGGTGAGTGTGTACTATTGGCTGGTGCCAGGTACAGGGCTGCCTCATTTGCATAAGGGAGAGAAAGTTTCACTTGGGTACCAGGTTACATGACCTCTGGTGGGAAAAGGTGTGGACACAGGACTACGTGCACGCCGGTTGGGGCAAGTACTGTGGATCCTACTCCTGCTGATTTCTGGAGTTTGGACCTGTCTCAGCCCTACTCCTCACGGCCCCACAATCCTCTCTCCCTGCCCCACTCTTCCCCTTTCCTCCACATGCAATTTTGTGACTTTTTTTTCCCAAACCCTCCAAGTCCAATATTTGCTACCCATATATTCTTGGGTATGCGGTCTTCTTCTAGAGTGTGGCCAACCTACCAAAGGCCACGCCCTTAAAGAACAGCAACATCCTTTCCTGGAAGCTAACAGTTGGCAGTAACTCCTCAGATAGCGTGGGACTTCATGCCCATCTCTCTCGGTGCTGGGATGTTTTCCTGACTTGAGTTTCCACAGGCCTTGTGCATGCTCTCACAACGGCTATGATTTCACATGTGCAACTACCCTGTCATGCCCGGAGAGCACCCATCCCTTGAAGTCATTTAATACCTCCAACTCTCAATGTCTGTCTATCCCCTTCTCCACACGGACCCCTGCACGTTCAGAGGAGAGCACATAATACAGATGTTACATTTATGGCTAAGCATTCTGCAATATCTTATTCAATGAACCCTAACCAGTTACGGGTCGCTGTTTATCACCATCTACGGAAGCAAGAAGTTTCTATGATGAGGGCAGACTATTGCACTATTCTGCGAATATAACAATATTCGCATTAGTCATTAAGATTCTGCTTAATATTATGTCTAGGTAGCAGAATGATTGTAGTAGGTTTTTCCCTAAGGCCTAGGTTCTTGGCCCTAGGTATGGGTTTCATCTTGTGATCTGGAACTTAAATCCAATCATAAGTGGCTTACTCAATGATATTCATGCTATCATTGTGCCACTGGGCATGTCTTGCCAACCAGTCATTACTGTAGCTCTCAGAGTTCATAGCTGGGTAACTGATGATTCCTTTTCTCCTCTAGTAGTGTACGTATAGCATCTTCCAGCACTGTGAAAGCTAGCTAATGGGGATAGAGCTTCCAAGTGACAACCAGCTATTTCTCCATGTTCTATAACTCAAGATATGGTATCTTCAGCAATGAGACTCCATTATTTTAAACAGTAGTAGTTTTGACTATTCGGAGGCATTTACATTTCTATACAAACATGAAAATTTACTTGCCAATTTCTTTAGTCTTACTAGGACTTGAATTTGTTTGTATTGACTCTAGAAATCAATTTCCTCAGAACAAACATCTTAGGCATGTCATATCATCTGATTTTGAAAACTTTATTTCTCTTTTTTGATTTGGTCCTTTCTCTCACTAATAATTTCTAGTTGTCAGGCTTGTCCTAGTTTGCTTTTCTACTTCTGTGATAAAACACTGACCGTGGCTTATTTTAGGTTATAGTCCATCACTGAGGGAAGTCAAGGTACTGACTGAAGCAGAGACCATGGAAGAACATGGCTTATTGGCCAGCTCGCTGTGATTTCTCACCTTGCTTTCTTACACAAGCCCTGGGGAGGCACTTCCCACACCAATTATCCATCAGGAAAATGCCACAGGCTAGTGTGATGTCAGCAATACTTCAGCTGGGATCTCATCCTCCCAGGTTACTCTCATTTCTGTCAAGTTGACAAAACATCCAGCACATGGCACAGGTCTGTCCCATCTTGGTCAGATTTATTCCAGATATCTTGGAATTTTAGCACCAATATAAGTGATGTGATTTTTAGATTCTTTCAGTTCACTGCTAATGTACAGGAATATAATTAGCTTTCCAAACATTGGCATACTTTGGAAAAGTCACTTATTATTTCATGTAGCTTCTGTGATTCCCAGTATTTTCTACAAGATCATAGCCATATCAGCCTGTCAGCCATGATTAGATATCCATCCGTCTTTCTTTCCTTCTGTCCTTCCTTCCTTCCTTTCTTATCCTGGAAACTGAATCCAGGCCTGGGGCTTGCTAGCAAGCACTCTACCACTGAACTAAATCTTCAACTCCACAAGACAACTTAATTCCACCTTTGCAAAAAGTAAAAGCCTTCATTTCCCAGGGGACATACTACTTAGGACCAGAGATAAATTGTTTTCATTTTGGTTTGGTTTAGTTTGGTTTCAGTCAATCACATTATTCGTCTGTGGACTTTAGATTTAGGCAGTGGCTTTCAACACTCCATAAATGCAAGATGAAAAATTATAGCATTTTTTCTCCCTCCATCTTGTTATTACTTTTTTGATACTTATTTTTTAAACTACATCGTATTTTTACAGTATTTAGATTTATAAGTATTCCTACTTAGGACCATATCAAGGTGTTAGGCAAACTGAATAATCTTCCTTTAACAAGCACCTAAAAATTTTGGTTAAGGTATTTGAACACTGGTAAGAAATTAAGGGAAATTCTCAAATACCTGAACAGGAACAAGGCTAACCAGTGCTGACATCAGTAAGTTAGACTTTTAAACCAGTACTATCTTTAGTAAGTTAGATTTTCTATTTTGATGCTGTCTGGAGCTCACACAGACACACATTAAATAAATGTAAATTTTAAAAATAGATAAAATGAGGTTTTGTTTTACTTACATACACACTAAATAAAAAATTTAAAAATATATAAAAATGAAATTTTATTTCAGTTTTGATTTTTTTGAACTTCATGAAGAATTTAGAATAACATTTGCTAATTTTTTCCAGACAAAAATATCTGAAATATAAATCACAGAAAATCATTCAAATCCTTTTCCATTAAAATATGGTCTTTAATTTTATGAAAGCCTTACTTTCTATGAAAACTGAAGACTCAATTCTGAAGTATTTTTAAAAATATATTAAGAATTAAGAGCAGCTGGGTGGTGGTGGCACACGCCTTTAACCCTAGCACTTGGCAGACAGAGGCGAGCAGACATCTAAGTTTGAGGCCAGCCTGGTCTACAGAGCAAGATACATGACAGCCAGGGCTACACATAAAACCTTGTCTCAAACAAAAACAAACGAAAAGAATTAAGAGCAAAGAAATTAAAACGTTAAACAAAAATTTAGAACTGTTGTCTTCGTTAGGGATTTAATTGCTGTGAACACTAAACCTAACCTTAACCCTAACCCTAACCCTAACCCTAACCCTAACCCTAACCCTAACCCTAACCCTAACCCTAACCCTAACCCTAACCCTAACCCTAACCCTAACCCTAACCCTTAACATGACCACAGTAACTCTTATAAAGGAAAAGATTTAGTTAGGACTGGCTTACAGTTTCAGAGGTTTAGTTCATTATTATCATGGCGGAAAGCAAGGCATTGTGTAGACAGACATTGTACTGGAGGAGTGCAGAGTTTTACATCTTGGTCTGCAGGCAGTAGAAGAAGACTGTACAACATTTAGCTGAGCTCAAGCATTCGGAGTCCTCAAAACCTGCCCGCCCCGACACTGACACATTTCCTCAAACAAGGCCACACCTACTCCAAGGCCACACCTATTAATTCTGCTTCCTGTGGGTCAAGCATTCAAACATATGAATCTATGGGGGCCATTTATATCAAACCATGGTACTTATTTTTTAAAAAATCAAACATTTTTATATTTTTCTTCCTTTGAAATGTGCTTTCTTAATGTTCCATGCACCATGATACCATGATATCTTTTTAGTCTTTTGCTTCTCTATAATTTCATTATAAATTTTATGAACTTTCTCCATGGAAAATCCTTAAAGGTTTTGTGAAGGTTTTTTTTGTTTGTTTGTTTGTTTTTTGTTTTTTGTTTTGTTTTGTTTTCCTGTACTGGGAATTGTACCTAGAATTCTGCAAGCACTCTTAACACTCTGCTATATTCCCCAGACCCAGACATTTTTCTACCTATTTATTTTGAGATAGACTGTCATTAAGTTGCCCAGGCTAATGACCTTTATACCACCCACCCAGCCCCAGCCTCCAGAATAGGAAGGATTATAAGCCTACAACACGAGGCTGACTTAAAGGTTTCTTAATTTATAATTTCTTACTGTGCTGTGCTGTGCTATGCTGTATTTTCTTCCCGTCATGCATGTACAGGCTTTATAAACTACTAATGAGTTGTAGGGAAACACAGAAGCTATATTATTAGATATTTTTCTGTATCCAGTTCCGATCTACACAAACGGGAGCTGCTCGAGGAAGAAGAAAACACATCCTTTTCATTTTAACCACCTTAATTTTCACTTTTTACCAATGGCTTCTTACAGCATTAGAAACTTCTCGTGCTAGCCGGGCAGTGGTGGCACACGCCTTTAATCCCAGCACTTGGGAGGCAGAGGCAGGTGGATTTCTGAGTTGGTGGCCAGCCTGGTCTACAGAGTGAGTTCCAGGACAGCCAGGGCTACACAGAGAAACCCTGTCTCGGAAAAACCAAAAAAAAAAAAAAAGAGAGAGAGAGAAAGAAAGAGAGAGAGAGAGAGAGAGAGAGAGAGAGAGAGAGAGAGAGAGAGAAAGAAAGAAAGAAACTTCTCGTGCTACTTCAGTTGTTATGAGCAGTGCGCTATGAGCGTGGTGATGGAACGTCATGGAGTCTAAACAGCTTACCTGAATGCAAGTTTTAGACCAGCTTTGTTAACATTATTTTGAGGAAATCTCTTCACCTCACTGGGTTTCCCTGTTGGGTTTATAAAAGGATTAGACATTTTTTTTTTTTAAGTTGAAAGAAGAATGTACTTGGTGAATCTCTCTGAGAACCCGAACAGTGCCACTACCGCGGTTTGTGATATAGACCAGGCTTTTTGGTTGCTGATGAAATAAACCAGAAATAATGTTTGAGCTCCTGTATGGCTTCATACATTCCGGTGAAGTTTCATTTTAGAAGCTTTACAATTTTAGTAGTTGTTTGGGACCCCACGTTCTAGTTCTTGTTAGTAAGAGTGAATATGGAAAGACTGAGTTCAGAAATGAGAACTTAGAAGTGTATATATTCACCGTAGTCTATAAAAATTCAAGCTCAGTAGATTTTGATGAGATAATTATTAAAGCAATGACATAGAAGCTTCATTTCTACACATAAATAAAGCTCAGCTCTAACTGATTTCATCGTGTTTAACCAAAGCAAGTTGTCTTTGGTCCATATTTCTTTCCATAAAATTTAGCATAAAAAATCCTATATTTGAACACTGCTGTAGAAAGTGTTTTGAAATATTATTGAGATTTATCAAATGTCCAGGAAAAAAAAACAGACTAAGAAAGTATTTTGGATTCTTTAAAATATAACAAATAAAGCATGGCAAAGAAAACAAGGCTGTGGATTTTAAAGGGGCAGAGGGTACATGGGGCAATGGAGGAGAGAAAAGGAAGGGGGGCATTATGTAATTATAATCTATATCTATATCTATACATATAGATATTCATTCTCTGATATTATTCTTCACATATCTCATTATAAAATCAGAGTTAAGACTATGTTTCTCTATATATTTCTCAAAGTGTACCATAAATTTATGTTAAAACTTTATTAGTTTAGAAATAATGCTTTTGAAAATTCCAAACAATGATTAACCGTATGTTTATGATATCTGTGATTCTAGTTAACTGAAACAAAAGGTTTTCAAGGAAAAGAGATGCTTCTCTCTGCACTTTTACTGAGTTATCAAAGATACGATGACAGCTAATATTTATTCTGGTTTTCTTTGCACCTATGATTAGTCTCTAAATAAACTCACTGAATCCTCACAGTAAGTCTGTAAACAGTTCTTACCTTACTATCTGTTAGATATTGAGAAACTAAGAATCTAAGAACTTGAATAAATTAGTAGCTATTAGAATCATTACTGATACTGAGTCAATAGTTTGTACATGCGGCATGATTTTCCTAAGGAAGATAATTGGTTATAAACTTAACAGAACAGAGACCTCCTTCTGTCAAAATAAATGCACAGACTGATTTCAACAGCTCAGATTTTTGAAGCGCTCTTTTTAAAACTGTCCACAAATGTAGTAAAAGGTAAATGTATGGCAGCTGCCCCTTTTTGAAAAGTTCAGTTAGAGGTCAGATGCAACAGCACATACCTATAACCTTATCAGATACTCTATTGTCCTAGCACCCCTCAAAACTACAACATGGTGATTTGTAGAACACAACTGCTAATTTGTTTTGTTCTTTGTATCTAAGACAGAGTTTCAGTATATAGCCCTGGCTAGCCTTGAACTCAGAGAGATCCTCCTGTCAGCTACTGTAATGAAGTAAATAAATAAAATACTGAAATAAAAGTATGCCCACCATGCCTGGCTATAATTATTAGATGATGATGATAAATATTTACAATAATATATGTGAAGAGAAAAGGTTTGTATTACAAAAGAGGAATCATCTTCCTCTAAAACATCTGTTTTCTCCTGTTTGTTAGAAAAAAAAATCTAAATTTTATCTAAATCTAGAACTCCAAACACTTCTGATGACATCTATGTCCACTTGGATGTCCCATGACTGACTTCAATTGAAAATACCCCAATTGGTCTTTATTTCTTTTATCCCAATTTTGGTCTTACGATGAGCCAATCTCAATTCAAGAACTAGATGAATGAAATGAGGGAGTTACATTTGAAAAAGTTGCTGAGGTGGGTCACAAATTTCTCTACGCTATTCATATGCAATGGGAAGTCATTGCTTGGCTTAATAAAACTAAATCATATTAGAACACATCTAAACCACTTGCTGTAACTCAGAGATCACGTCCCTCTGTCACAGGTCATTGCCTGCCTTCAATGTCCTCTTCTGCTCCTTTAATCTCCAACTGTATTGATTTCATAAATTCAGCTCAAGCAGCCTCTCTTCTGTCAGAGTGATAGCCAACACAAACTGAGCAGTTAGAGTCTCCAGGCACTATGCCAAATACATAATCTCACTTAAGCCCTGTCAGAAAATGTACCTCTATTTTACTCATGTTGCAGATTATGAAATTGGCGCCTTGAGAGATGACTCAGTTTGTACAAGATCAAATAACAGTTATGGAGGAAAGAATGAAGCCCAAAGAGTTAGGCTCAAGACTGAGCTTGTTGCTACCATTGGCCTTCACCAGTTCCCCAGGCCCACTGGAGATGCCTCCCTCTGTGCATGTGTGCTCACATTATTGTGTCTCCACACCTCACTAATATCTTCTGCTCATCCCCTTCAGGATGACTGAGAAGTGCCTAAAAACTAAGGGTCAAATATTGACTACAAAGGGAGAATTTCAATATGTGTTTATGTCACGAATTTCTTAATATTATCCATCAAGTTGCTTCGGGAGTGGTATTTAGGACATGGAGTGTTTAATTAGGAAATTCATGCCAGTTGCACGTGGCTCGTTACCTCGCTAATCGTCTGTCTTTTATAAAATGTGGTGTCAGTCAACAAGAATCCTGCTATTCTCTCGCAGAGACTATTGGGTATAGATAAAATATTTTCTGTGTCTTAGGCTTTACATAGTAGCTGTTTGCTTCTCAAAGTCATCACACCACAGCTTCAAGATAGTCACTCATGGTGCTCATGGCATATGTCAGGAAAATGTTCTTCATAGCTCGTTCTTGTTTTGTGCTCATGTTTGATTTTGATGTTTTATCTCTCATCTTCATTCTCTTTGGTTATTCTGGTGGGATCTTAGAGAACAATATGACTTTTTGCCTTTACATTAGTAGCTACATTAGTCACAGAATAGATGTGAACCCGAGGAAAGATTTTTATTTTCTCCAACAAATTATTTAAAATAAGTAGATAGAGGTTTATTCCATTGCCCCAATAAATAACCTTAATCTTTGAAGGGAGATAAAATGGAAGGAGGAGAAGCTAAAATGTACTGTAGAGGTGTATGCTCACCTGTTTCAGTTAGAGTCAAGAAATCTGACCCCACCCAATACTGCAAGACACAGATAAATGAACCCAGAAAGTCTGCTGAAGGTCTTCCAGGCCCTGCCTAGCTCCTACCCTGTATCTCCGGGGCAGTGCAAGATGTTTTTCAACCTGCCTACAGGACAATTAGAGAAGCATGGGGAACTTCTATTTTACTTGCTCTAGATCACCATCAGCCAAGCTCCACTAGAACAGTATAAAGAAACCTGAACACTGACCTAAATAAACTTCAATAAGCAACAAAAAAGTGGTACCACAGTCTGGAAGCGAATTACAACAACTCCATTGGTAGAAGAGAGTGAATGACAGAAGACAGTCAGTCAAGAACACCCGCAATCCAAGCCTTCTGGAAGCTGAAATGGTGGACTTGCAGTGAATTCCAAACCCATCTAGGTTACAGAGTGAGACCCTATCTCAAAAATGAATACTCAGTAAAGATATCTGATTGCATGAAGATAATTAGTCAAGTTTAAGAGTGTGAGGAGAATATAGCATCCAATACCCCAGTGTGAGGAACAGTGAATATTGCCTAAAATCACCCCACTGTGAGGTACGGTGGATCCCATCTGAAAATCACTGCAATGTGGGATACAGAGGATGCCTCTTAGAGTCACAAGCTTCATTTATCTTTGATCTCTGCCTATGTTTCTAGCACTTTCTGTCACAACTGTAACATGGTCTATCATAATCCTCCAGCCTTCAACACATGGTGGTTCCTGGCTCATCTGGCATGCTGCATTTGAACATTGAAGTCTTAGAAGTTATGACTGAGAGATCAGGTAAGAACCAGGAAATAGGAAGGAGTTCTCATCTGTTGTGTCTGACTTCTGAGTTGCTGTTGTTACTGCTGTTTTTTTCTGACAAATCAGTTAGCTTTAAGTGCTTCCACAAAACTGGACTCTCTCTTCTACTCCAGGGGAATAGCAACATTTCCTTTTCTCTTTTCTTTTCTTTTCTTTTCTTTTCTTTTCTTTTCTTTCCTTTTCTTTTTCTTTTCTTTCTTTCTTTCTTTGTTTCTTTTTTTGAGTCAGATCATCTAGGTCTCCTTCAATTTTTTTATTCTTTTGATAAAACTTAAGTAATGCAACATGTAAGCGTTTCAGTCCTTCTCTGTTTCCTAACATTGTAAAGATCACAGCTCTGGGTCTGCCAAGAGAGAAGCAAATCTGTGGTAGAGGAATTAATTAGAGATAGATACCAATAGTCTCATGGCTCTTGAGACTGAGAGAGAGAGAGAGAGAGAGAGAGAGAGAGAGAGAGAGAGGGGGGGGGCCAGCTTTCTCCCAACGATTTCCTTTTTTGAGTTGCAACCCTGGAAAATTCTGACCTTTCTTTTATCATTTTTTTATCATTAAAAACAGATTTATTTATTTTACATGTATGTGTATGTATATTTGTGTGCCAAATGCCTGCAATGTCCTTGGAGGCCAGAAGATCCCCTGGAACTTGAATTACAGGCAATGGTGATTGGTCACATAGGTGCTGGGATGTGAGCATGGATCCTCTGAAGAGCAGAGCATTCTCTTAACCACTGAGAAATCTCTTCAGCACCTATTTCTCTTGGAGATTCTTGTTTCCTGTAGCTTTTATTTCTATGAAGGAGATTTGAATTTATTTTTACCAAGATATTGCCAGACATGACTTTATACATATCTTAAAATATAAATATTTGCTATTAAAATATAGCCGAGCATTGCTAATGACAGGGATCTTATTCTGAGAAGTATATCTTTTGGTAGTTTCCTCACTGTGTAAACATGCTGGAGTGTATGTTGGCCTCTAAGATGACTTCCACAACATTAGCAGTGGCATCTTACACAATATGGTGTATGAAGTGGATTACTTAACTCTGATGCAACATGTGACTAATTTTATAGTGGAAGAAATGTGTTTTCTGAAGTAAGCTACATTTGCATTGAAACAATACTTGTAATTTTAGTTGCACAGTTCATTGGCAACCTCTTATAAAGGTGATATTCATGCATTGTGATTTCAGACAAATACTTATATAAAGGAGAAGATGGGATGAGGGTATAACTTCATGCTTTTTTATCTGTAAAGAAAAGCAAATTCATATGCCCCTTTAAACTCTCAAAGTACTGAACTTATATTTCACATAGCTCATCTTTCAACCGTGATATGCCACAAGTTGGTGTGAGTTAGCCATTCTGAGTTTAATACGACCATTATCAAAATACTTTAGTATGGGCTGTCCAGATGACTCAGTGGGTAAAGGCACATCCAATGCACACTGATGGCCTGAGTTTCACCCCTGAGTCACATATGGCAAGAAAGAGAGAACTTACTCTTGCAAGTTGTCCTCTGACCTCTACATGCATGCTGTGGCATGCTTTGCTTCCAGGTATGTGTGTGTGCCATGTGTGCATGGAGGTCAGAAAAGGCCATCAAAACTCCTGCAACTCAAGTTCCAGATGGTTGTGAGCTATCATACGGATGCTGGGAGTCACATCCAGTTCCTCTGCAAAAGCAAGAGGTATTCTAAACCAAGGAGCCATTTTTTTCAGCTCTTAACTTTTTTTTTTTAAACTTCAGTATAAGATCAACAAGGTAGACAAATTTAAGAAATTAATTAACCCTTCTGTAGTAAGTTATATAAAAGTTAGTTGGTAAAAAAAAAAATGAAAAACTGTGAGAACAAAATGTAATTTTTTTTAACAAAATTAATATGAGAGAATAAAGGAAGAAAGGCTTCCAAAAATGAATGATAGTTGTAATTTCTATAGCAAAAAGTAAAGTCAAGCAAATAATAGAAAAAAATGTGTCTTTTAGTTAAGTCTCAAATGGAGTGATTGGGAGATGGAGTAGCATCAAAACTACAACTTTACAGAAGAAAGCAGACAAGACACAGGCAGAATCATGAAAAAGTTGCTTCCTGAAATATCAGAACAGGAGGCATCTTGCAAAACTAATTTTTTGCTGAAGAATTAGAAAGAACCAGTTCCTGACTTTCCAGATAATTCTTTGATTTAAAGTAATGACACTCCCTACAGCACTAAATATGAGCCAAAAATATTTCAGAAAAGTAGTGGAGACTCTGTCTCATGCTGTCTGAGAGACAGTTGCTTGCACTATACCCACAAGTTGATCAATGCAAAATAAAAAACACTGTCTGATGCCCTGGGTGCCAGGGGTTGATTTCTAACTGACCCTATCCTGAATGGAGTTAGCTTAGGGCTCAGGTCACACCCCTCTGCCCTTTCAGAAGACACCAGCAGCTGAAACAACTGAGAAAACAGACGCTCGTATCTACACAGATTTCTAGCTAAACGGTAATTGTTCC
Source organism: Rhabdomys pumilio (assembly GCA_030674055.1). Classification (NCBI taxonomy): domain Eukaryota; kingdom Metazoa; phylum Chordata; class Mammalia; order Rodentia; family Muridae; genus Rhabdomys; species Rhabdomys pumilio. The sequence goes on from JANHMN010000003.1 coordinate 154,705,762, forward strand.
TTTGTCTTTTATAAATCACTAAAAAGAATAATACTGTTAATTAATGGTGAATCATGCTCCAGCAATCTATTCATATTCGTTGGCGTGCTGCTCTGGAGGTGGCAAGCCGAGAAGTGTTGATAACTGTATTGACTCAGCTTGGAAAGAGATTAAGAGTCCCAGTATGACAACAGATATGAATTTTCTTGTTATAGAAACAGTCCGCTCTTCTGTTCACGGTCTACAGTAGTTTTCTCAGTCTTTTTATATAACTCAAACTCATCTGGCCATATACCTAGCCATCTCAGTTTGCTTGCTCATATACTACCATATTTTCAAACACCATCCTTCTCCCCTCTTCCTCCTCCCCTTAGCTTCTCATCCCCATCTCTTTCTCCCGTTCTCATAATCCCTTTTATATAATCCATTGTGATGTTTGTATATGCTCTGTCCAGGAAGTGGCACACAATTAGAAGGTGTGGCCTTGTTGGAGTAGGCATGTCACTGTGGGTATGGGCTATAAGACCCTCATCTTAGCTTCCTGGAAGTCAATCTTCCACTAGCAGCCTTCAGATGAAGATGTAGAACTCTCAGCTCTGCCTGCACCATGCCTGCCCAGATGCTGCCGTGTTCCCACCTTGATGATAGTGGACTGAACCTTTGAACTTGTAAGCCATCCCCAATTAAATGTCATCATTATATGAGTTGCCTTGGTTATATGGTGTCTGTTCACAGCAGTAAAACCCTAAGACAGCCATCTTGTCCCCACCCTCCCTTCTATAGATGTCCACTCCATCTGTTCTGCAAATATGAACCCCAAATCAACTGTCATTACAATGCAGTGGTTCTCAGCCTTCCTAATGCTGCAACCCTTTAACATAGTTCCTCATATTGTGGTGACCTCCCCATTTCATTGCTATTTTATAATTGTAATTCTGCTACTGTTAGGAATCATAATGTAAAGATTTGGTATGCAGGGTGTCATATATACAACTCCCAAAAGGGTTGCAACCTACAAATTGAGAACCACTGCTGTACTGGATGGAAGGTATAGGCCAGAAGTAGTGGATGGCCCTTTATGATTTATTTAACAACCTTCAATGACGTTAGAGCTTGTTAGGTAGAAGACAACACTGGTTGCCTGCCTAGGACCATTCTCTCTTCCTTCCTAATAACAAGATTCCAGTTTTGCTAGAGTAGCAGCCACTTTCCTTAAAATACTTCTCCTGACTCCCTGATGCTAAGGGTCATCAAGTGTCCCAAGTGTGGAAAAGCTAAAGGCTTGTGAGTGTTTGCTTGTTTGTTTTTGTAGTGAGGTCCTTTATTTCCTCCTTTCTGTCCTCACCCAGGACATGGATACAATACCTGGGGATGTGGTAGCAATGTGCTAAGATACCCTAAAGACATTAATAACATTGAGAACAGAAAAAGAAACTATTCCTAAAAGGAAAAAAAAAAGATTTACACACACACACACACACACACACACACACACACACACACACACACACATGAATATGTATGCCTGAATGTGTGTACCTATGGAGGCCAGAAAAAGGTGCTCTCTGCTGGTTCTGCTGTTACAGGCCATTGTGAGCTACTTGATATGGGCACTAGAAACTAAACAGGGGTCTTCTTCATAAGCAGCAAGTGCTCTCAACTGCTGAGGCTACTCTTCAATTCCAAAAACTGTTTTTTTGCTTTCTTGGTTTTTGAGACATGAGAACATTAATAACATTAATAGCAGCCTTCAGATGAAGATGTAGAACTCTCAGCTCTGTAGCCCTGGCTGCCCTGGGACTCTGAAAACCAAGGTGTCCTTGAACTCAGATCTGCCTCTCTCTGCCTCTCTTCCTCTCTGCCTCTCTTCCTCTCTGCCTCTCTGCCTCTCTGCCTCTCTGCCTCTCTCTCTGCCTCTCTGCCTCTCTGCCTCTCTCTCTGCCTCTCTCTCTGCCTCTCTCTCTGCCTCTCTCTCTGCCTCTCTCTCTGCCTCTCTCTCTCTGCCTCTCTCTCTGCCTCTCTCTCTCTGCCTCTCTCTCTCTGCCTCTCTCTCTGCCTCTCTCTCTGCCTCTCTCTCTCTGCCTCTCTCTCTGCCCCTCTCTCTCTGCCTCTCTCTCTCTGCCTCTCTCTCTCTCTCTGCCTCTCTCTCTCTGCCTCTCTCTCTCTCTGCCTCTCTCTCTCTGCCTCTCTCTCTCTGCCTCTCTGGCCTCTCTGCCTCTCTGCCTCTCTGCCTCTCTCTCTGCCTCTCTGCCTCTCTGCCTCTCTGCCTCTCTGCCTCTCTCTCTGCCTCTCTGCCTCTCTGCCTCTCTGCCTC
>JANHMN010000003.1:154708064-154750200 GCA_030674055.1 Rhabdomys pumilio
TGCCTCTCTGCCTCTCTGCCTCTCTGCCTCTCTGCCTCTCTGCCTCTGCCTCCTGAGTGCTGGGATTAAAGGTGTGCATCACCACTAAGCTTCAGAAACTGTTATCTTTCCCATGGCTCTTCCCACTGTGCAGATGAGGACATTGAGCCTGGGATCTGTTGAGTAAGTTGTCAAAGATCAGAGCATGCAAGAAATTCTGGACTTCCATTTAGTCTCTTCTGAATCCAAAACTTAATTCTTATATGCTTTCTTTTAATATAAAATATTTCATTATTATTATATCACTCTGAAAGTAACATGTTTGCTTGGGTTAAGAACTTCTAGCAGGCTACCATAAGAAATAAATTTGTCTGCAGTGGCCCTGCTGTGTCTTTCTGAATTTTGACTTGGTTTCCATGAGCAAACAAATGAACTTGATTTGCCTGGAGAGGAGACTGGAGTTAAAGGTCCAATGGAAAAGCAGGCAAAGTTTCACATCTACAAAGAAGGAATATTTGAAAGACTACCTGAGGTAGTGTGAGAATGCACAATCATGTGGTATATGCTCACAACATCCCTCTCCCTCCCACACACCCACCAGTACTCGCAATAGATCCTTCTTAGGATATAAGGAACTACTGCTTTCATGCTGAAAGTTTCTAGTCTTCTCAGTGAATTATATACATGAGGAGTCATGTGTACAGATGTTAGCATGTATGAAGCTAGGGCTAGGTCTACCTGCTTTACAGAAGACATGCATAAAAGTTTCAAGCTCTAATTTTCTTTGCACACATCTTCTAGTCTTCCTTACTCTTGCCTCACTTGGCTTCCCAGAGTCTCAACTTTGATGGACTTACTTAAGCCTGGGTCAGCATAGTGCTTCTATTATCAAATCATGTGCTTTGAGAACTCTATAGGACAGGAGAGGGTTAGTTGACTGAAAATGGAGTCCTTGTGAGTTTCTGTTCAATGATAATGGCTTAATTAGCATGCCATTACTTCTTAAGAGGTGTTCTGTTTGAACAGACTGTCTAGTAGCTTCTGGGCTTTGTTTGTCTGTCTGTTTGTTTGTTTGGTTGGTTGGTTGGTTTGTCGAGACATGGTTTCTCTTTATAGCCCTGGCTATCATGGAACTTGCTCTGTAGACCAGTTGGACTCAGAAATCCACATGCTTCTGTCTTCTGAGTGGTAAGATTAAAGGCATGCACCACCACTACCTGGCAAAGATTTTCTAGGTGTATTGGTATTTTCCCTGATGGTATGTCTGTTTGAGGGTACTATATACCCTGGAACTAGAGTCACAATACAGACAGTTGTGAGCTGCCATATGGGTGCTGGGAATTGAACCCCGGGGCAGCCAATTCTCTTAAACACTGAACATCTCCACAGACTCCCCAGCCTCTGTGCTTTAACCCAAAGAAATCATTTCTTTTATAGTGGTGGCGCTCGTGTGTGTGTGTGTGTGTGTGTGTGTGTGTGTGTGTGTGTGTGTCTGTGTCTCTGTGTGTCTTGTGTGTGTTATATGTATATATGTATATGTAATAAAATAATTTCATTTAGACACTCTTAGGGCCCTTCACATTACACTCAGATCTGTCTGGTCTACCAACACATAGTTACCCATGATCAGAACAGTGTAAATACTGGTATCCTGGAGAGCTAGCAATGTTAATTCATCTTGTCATGCAGAGGCCAGAGAGTAGTACATGGCATTATAAGCATAAAATAAGGCAAAACAAGTTTAGTAAGTGGAAATAATGTAGCAACCTAGTGTCAAACTTCTGCCCTCAAGCCTTTATTGGCATTGTACATCTTATTTTGGAAACCTAGGGACACTTGAAAGTGGCCATTTCATCCTCTCCTAGACTCCAAGGCTTAGTGCACATTGCTATCGATCATCACAGTAAGGTCCACATCACTGATTCTAACTCCTGTTTAAAACAGGCACGGGATCTACTTCAGACCTACTGCAACAGCTAGTGGCAAACCCAAGAGAGAGAGAGAGTCAGAAGGGCTGAGGCTGGGAAGAATCTAGAATGCTTAGGTACAACTGATGGCATACAAAGTGGTGTGGCCAATATGCAAACACTGTAGTTGTCCATAAAAACACAGAATAGAATCATTTTATGACCCAGTAATCCTACTTTTATCTATATACCCAAAGGAACCTACAGCAGAGACTTGAACAGAAATTGATGTGCCTGTGTTTATAATGGCCTTATTCCCAATGGGCAAAATGAGTAGACAACTCAGGTGATCACTAACAGATTGTGGATAAACAGTGATGTACATCTATGTGACAGAATACTACTTGATACTGGGAAATCTTTCATATGCTTCTGTGTAGAAGAAGCTGACACTATGCTAGCGAGCTGCTAAGCCATCCACAAAAGGATAAACACTGTATGTTCTACCTGGATGAGGTTCCTATGGGAGTCAGATTCAGAACCAGAGAAAATGCTTGTCATGGGGTCAGAGAAAGGAGGAAATGAGGAGTTTTCAGTCAGCGGGTACCATGTTTCACCTTTGCAGAATGAAAAAATTCTCTGGAAATAGATGATAGTGATGGTTGCATAACAGTGAGAATATATTTAATGAAATGGAATTGCACACTTAAAATAGTTAAGATGGAAGTTATAAATTTTACTGCAATTTTAATAGAAAAGGTCTTTCAAAATACATATTCATTTGGTTGAAAATAATAGACTCATATTTGTTCAGTGTCATTTGATCTTTATATGATACTGGACTACATGATCTCTTAATTTAAAAATGAATTATTTACCTGTACATGTACTTGCAAGTGCATGTGTGTGTGCATGGGTTTTTTTTTTTGTGTGTGTGTGTGTGTGTGTGTGTGTGTGTGTGTGTGTGTAAGCAAGACAAGAGTGTCCTTTGTTTACTGAATAATAACTCGCATTCCAGGTCAGGATAATGCCGTGGGACTGCTAAACTCAAGTGAGAAATTTGCATGGACTTCACCACTTCGGTGATATTCTGTAAAGCATTTGAGCTGAGAGATAATGTAATGGGGACATTTAAAGCAGAGGAGGGGACCTACTGAAAATGCTTGAAATGGATAAATAAATAGTGCATTTGAGAATAGCCATGTTTGACAAAAAGGGCCGGATAAAAAGCCAGACAAATAAGGAAGGGTCAGCGTGTGAAAAGTTTGAAGCACTCATCTAAGAAACTTGAACTTCTACTCAGTGTGAAATGGAAATCTCTCTTCTCTTTCTCTCTGTCTCCCTGTCTCTGTCTCTCTCTTAATGTGTGTATGTGTGTATGTGTGTGTGCATGTGTTTGTGGAAGCTAGAGATCAATACTGGTTGCTCTCCTCAATCACTCCCCTCCTTATTATTTCAAACTGAATCTCCTGCTGAACCTGGAGCCTGTCAGTTTGGCTAGACTACCTGTGGAATAAGCCACAGGCCTCCTCTTGTCTCTCCCTCCTTACCATTGGATCATAGGGAAGGGTACCACGCTCGGCTTTTAAGTGGGTGTTTGGGAGGCAGGCTCATCTCTTCATGCTTGTGCTATAGGAACTCTACCCCCTGAGCCATCTCCTCAGGCTTAGCCATTGTTGGTTTTAACAGTTTAGTAGAGCCCTATGAATAATATTGCAGACATACACAGGCCGTATCATGCTATAGAGAGACACATATAAGAGCTTAATTAAAAGCTATGAAAGTGTTCAGGTATGACCTACTCAGGACTAAGCTAAGATGGTGACAGAGCAAATCAAAAAGTATCAGAGTGTAAAAAGGACTTAGCAGTTTTTACTACCTTGTCATTGAAGCCCATAGAAATTCTGAAACTATGTAATAGATGTTTCAAGAAGATTAAATAGAGTCCTCGGGTCTCTGAATCTTATGTCCCCTACCTCGTCCATGTTGCCATATGGGTGTTCTTCAGACACTCTAAATAAAAGTGCTCGTTCTTGAGTTTATACACTCATTCACTCCCAAGAATTCTGATTTAAAAAAAAATAACATTTATGCTTTTTCCCTTATTAAAAATGATATGTGTGTGTATGTACGTGCAATCATTTAGAGATGTCATCACATTACCAAAACAGCATAAAATATAATAAACCTGACTTTTAATACTATTCCAAAATTATTTTGACAAATATATATCATAAATCTATTTATGGTCTCTAAACATATGACTACGTTTTAAATAAAAGATAGCATTAAATCTACATGCAACTTTGTAACTCAGTTTTATAATTTGTATTGGGGTCTAACTACATCAAGGCCAGTTTCCCATGTCAATCATTAACCATGTGGTCTTGAGGAAACTAATCCTTTAGTTCTGTTTCCTGAACTCCAAAATGGTTCTGCTAACTCTCAGCTCATATGATTGCCATAAGGCTGTGTGGTTCCTAAATTTTGCTGCAAGTTAGAGTTGCATGAAGAGCTTTTAAATTTTTTAAATTTTACTTACTTATTTAATTTGTGTGTGTGGGGGGGGGAGGTACATGCATACATGTATGCATGTGTGCAGAGGTAAGAGGCCAACTTATAGGAATCAGAATAAATTATCTTCCACAAAATGGGTCCTAAGGACATAGCTCAGGTTATTGGGTGTAGCAGTAAGCACCTATGCTGTTAAGCCCTTTCTTTCAGCAGCCTGATCTGGAGATCTTTTAATGTCACTAAGTACAGGCCATCTCTTAGGGTGTGAGAAGAGTAGGGGGAGGCATTGGTAATACTTGAGTTTCTAAAGTTACTCATTTATAGGAAGTCAGCAACCACATGTATAAAAATTATCTGAGATAACAGATTGCAAACAGCTGGTGTGACTGGAGAGATGGCTCTACGGTTGAGGGCACCTATTGCTCTTGCAGAGGACCTGGGTTCAATTCAACCCACATAGGAACCCGTGACCATCTGTAACTCTAGTTCCAGGGAATCTGATACCCATTTCTAGCCTGTGTGAACACCAGGTACACTTATGGCACACAAACACACACACACACACACACACACACACACACAGTCAAAACCCCTACACATAAAATAATAGTTGTTATGATATGACTTACATATCAGCCTTCCGGGTGCCCTGAATGTCTTTTGCCCCACTGCATCCCCATCACCCATAATCCTTCGCCACATCCTATAGTGTGGTTCCATTAGCCTGATTTTACAACGAAACTTCATGTTTGATTAAGAAGCTTGTGCATTGCCATGTAGCTCTGGTTTAAGAGACTCTGTTTCAGCCCAGGCTGGCCAATATATAGCCCAGGTCATTTCACAACACCATTAATGTAGAAATCCTACTTTTTGCATTTCCTTCATAGCTTCCTCCAGCCTATCTCATCCATTTCATCAGCACACACTTCTATCTGTTTAAAATTTCATATTAAGAAATCTATCATACACATTTTGTGGATTTCTAGACATCTCTTTTGCAATTTTTGGTAATCAGATTTTTAACCAAAGAAAGTAGGATTCATTTGTATGATAGGGAAAAAAAAATGGTGACTACCCCTTTTATACATTCTGTTAACTTTACCTAATACAGAGAGTTTATTCTTTTATCCAGACCTCTGTTAACAATGAAAGGATAGATGTTATACCTAAATTATACTCAAAACCTACTTCAGCCATTATTCAAATCTGTAACATTTACTATTAGGGAATCTGTAGTGCTTACAGACAACTAGTCACCACTGTGGGGAAACTAGCCACAAGAATACACGTTTTATATACAATGTAATTGTTTTGAAACAGACAGAATTCCTGGCTACAGCGGGGCTATTCTGGGCCTCTAACCATGCCTCTGTTCTGTGAGCTGCTCCATTCTGTTCTGTTAGCATAGCGCTTCCATCTGTATGTGCTTAGGAATCCTGTCAATTTTTATCATGTAGTTAAGACACAGTCAAATTATTTCCATAACTTTGGAAGTTACTCATTCCACATTTTCTTTATTATTTTTTTTCCTGGCATTTGAGCCTATTTTATTGCTCCGACCAAATGTCTATGTCTTGATAGCAAAAACATTTTCTTTTATCTCATCTTACTTGATATTTTTGGAGGAACAACTTGACAGCTCCCCAGCACGATTGTGAGTTAGTAGGGCAGCATCTGTTGTAGCTAGCTCTTCCTGTCGGACGATCTCTGAGATGCAGATCTCATCATTTCAAAGCAAAAGTGTTGCCTTCTTCGGCATCAATGTCTTCATCATTCACCCCCAGGAAACCTCAAAGTGTTAATGTGTTATTGGCAGAGGTGTTAACAAATGCTATCCCCACCAATAATGGATAGCCCAAAGCATAGCCCCTGTACTGTCTGCCTCCTCACTTACTTATTGGGGACTTGACATTTGTGTTTGACAATTTGATGTCTAGGGTAACTACTATTTTAAAGTTCTATATATATAAAGGGCCATACATTCACTGCATTAATAATGTTCTCATGTATACTCAGTAAGTGGAATCTTTTTTAAAAAGACATCATTTCTTAGTAATGATGAATGGTTTCATTTCTTTACTGTGCTTGCATTGAATTTCCTTCATCCTTGCTTTAATTTCTTAGAATTTTTTTTTTACTGGTCCTTTTGCATGGATTCTATTGACTGGTTTTTTAGAAAGATGAAGCTATCATTAAATATCTTTGGGAAAACGTTCAAAAATGTTAAAATGCTGGGCTTCAAAAAATTATGACAGGCAACATAAGCCAGATTGAGGATCATCCTGCCAAATTATATTTCTCAGCAAGCCATTTGGAGAGACTAAACATTTTTTTAAGTAGTTGATACCTTGATAAAAATTTATATCTATAATTTATATTCTTTTTCTCCCCTTTTCAACATTATCTGTCTTGTATGCATACTAATCTTTATGTAGCTATAATTCTAAAATAGTCTTTAGATATGTATGCAATTAAATATAAACAATCACTTTCAGAGAATATAAAGAATGTAGGAAGTTCACATTGGCATAAATACATTATCTTTAGGAAATTAACTTCAGATTATATTCTATCCTTTGGGCTCTGAAGACACACACTCTTGACAAAAGTTGAAGAAGATGATCTTGAACAATCAACATGTTGTCTCCCTGATTTTTACTTTCAGAGGAAAACATGCTTGCTTAGCTTCTTACTACTTCATGAAGCCTCTGTGACCGCCAGAGAAGAACATCTCTGCTACCTTGAATAGCAGAGGCACTGCGCTTAGAGAAATGGATTTGAATAGAGTAGTCAGAGACTATTTCTTAAGCACCAATTTTGAAACCAGGTTCTGAAGCAAGAAAATCCTGAGGGGACAGCAGTAGGACTGCTTCCTGCTTCTAAGATGGGGCAGTCTCTCCACAGGTTTGAGATGAGTGTCAGAGGAAAGTATGAGTTATGGTGGGCAGGACAGATCATTTGGTGCCTTTTAAACACAGTTAAAGAGGTTTTATGTAATTTGTTGGGTTTTGTTGGCTTAGATTTTTCAAAACCTACTTTAATAAGGGTTCTTAAACACTTCAACCTCCCTTGTGTCCTGCCACCCACTAGAGGTAGTGGAAAAGAAAGGTTAATAGCAAACAGTGGTTGTGGACCTATTTAGAAATAGTGCTTTGGCCCTATTCCAATCTTTGTTGCCAGAAGTCCAGTCCTCTAGCAAACACCAACACGGATCAGCAGCAGCAGTCTAGTCTATTCGATAATCATTACTCATGAATCAGGGACAGTAGTTTGATCCAGAAGAAACCACGAGGCTCTGCCAATCCACCAAGTCCACCAAAGCAGCAAGAAGCTGTTGGGATAACACGAGAATTTCCTTGGTGAGATACAAAGTCACAATATGTGAAGATCAGCAACACAATGTAAGGCAAACCAATCCAAGAGTGTCCTCAGTGAAGACTAGAAAGGCAGAACAAGTTGAGCCAGTGCCAGAGCTTCCCTCTCACCATCTGTGGGGTCATATTTATATTCCTTCTAAACATCATGCATCTTCTCACATGTTTGCTTCAGCAAAACATCCTTTCACCTGTCTGACCCAGTAAAACATATGACATAACTGAGTTTCCAAAGAAACCAGAAATTTCCACTCCAGGGTTTAAAAGAACTGGTGACATGATTTAACTTCATATTTAAACAGATTAGCCACTAGATTATGCACAGGAGGAGGCAAAACCAATCCAAAAACTATTACAAAACAACAAAAAAAATGACCCAAACTGACTCCACAAAATAAGCATGGAACAAATCAGAGTGGTTAAAGATTTGCAAGAGTAGTGTTAGAGATGAATTCTTTCTCACCACTAATGAGTTCATAACTCCTTTTGCTCCATAAATTCTAGTCTGGATGAAAAGCTTAAAGACTTTCTACCTAAGGTTAGAATTGCCTTATAAAAACGTGATTAAAGGTAGCAAACAAAATCACCTGGGGCTAGGAGTATAACTCTAGGGTAGTCATACAATGTTTGCTCAAGGCCCAGTTTCAGTATGCAGTTCATGCATACACACACACACACACACACACACTCACACACAAACATACACCACATCATACCACACACAGACATACTCACACATCACACACACACACACACACACACACATACATACCCAACACCACACACAGACACTCATACTCATCACACACACACACATACACACACCCCACCACATACAGACATGCACACACATACAACACAACACACAGAAATGTACACTCATGACACATACACACCCACACCATCACTACACCACACTGTACACAGACATACACACACATAACACACACATATCATATATACATGCTACATTCATGTGCCATACACAGTCACATACATACACATGTACCACACATACAATCATGCACCACACACACATACACATACAACACCATACCACACATAGACATGTACACACATCTCACACACACACACACCACACATACATGCCACATACATGTGCCATACAAAGTCAAATACACATGTACCACACATACAATCATACAACACAAGCATACACAACACCACACTACACACAGACATGCACACACATGATACACACACACATATATGCCATATACATGTGCCATACATAGTCACATACATACACATGTACCACACATACAATCATACATCATATACCACACACACACACACAACACCACACCATACACAGACATGCACACACATCACACACACACACACACACACACACACACACACACCCCTCAAATACATGCCACATACACGGACCATACATAGCAACATACATACACATGTACCACACATACAATCATACACCACACACACACACACACACACACACACACACACACACACACTCATTCTCTCACACACAAATGAGTTTCCCTCTGAAAGAAAGGCATCTTTCAAGATAATTCAGCAGAACTATTAGAGCAAGGACTATTGGTTAGGTCAAAGGTCATCCTTGAATCATCTGATAAAATTCACCAGCTATTCCTAACCAATTCCAGGAAAACTGGTAATAACACAAAACACACTAGTGTTTTAGGAGTCAGAAGAGGAGATAGTACGGGGGTGTGCACTCACAGCTATGAAGAAAATGGTTTCTTTATGTGTCCAGTCTGTGTTTTATGTGTGGTCCCAGCTGCCTGGCTGACAAGTCTGGGTACCTTCTACTCAACTGAACATGGTTCAGTGCTAATCTCTGCTTCTGAGCTCTCTCCAAGATCCAGCAGAGTTGGTGGTGCTGATCCCAGCTGCAGGGCAACAAGAGCCGGCTCTTTGCTCTTCTCAGCTTGGCCAGGCCCATCTTCTCAGACAGAAGCTAGACTTTCTTTAGTTAGAGCCCCCTTTTCCTTTATTCCCCTTGTGTCTGGCATTTTTCTGGCACTATTGAAAAAAACATCAGAGACAATCCACTCAGAGAAATTTTATTTTCCAGAACTTCCATAACCTTCTTTAAACTTCCATTGAGACGTTTGTTTTCCATTTCAGAGGTTTCAGTCTATGATCACATGACCCCACTGTTACAGCGGCTGTAATTGATAGATGTGGGAGCATGTGGTAGGGAGGGGGCAATTTGCTCACTTTGTGATGATCAGGAAGCAGAAAGACAGGAAGATCTACCCCCAAAGGTATGCTCCCAAGAGGCACCTCCCCAATTACATCTCATCTTGTAAGTTTCCATCACTTCCCAGTAGCCTGTCAGACTATGAACGCATTGCTGCATGAATCCATTGAGGAGGCCAAAGTCTCCATGATATCATTATATATAAGCCTCACCTATGAATACAGCTGCATTTTGGATCAAGTCTTCAACACATGAGCCTTTAGAGCACTTTTCAGACTCTAACAGTAACACTCCCACTGGTAGAGGGGTTTCAGGTGTTTGGTGAAACAAAGCTTGTCGACTTTGGCACTACTGAAATTGGGGTCATATATTTATCATGAAGAGCTGTCTCTCATTATGGGACGTCAACAATACAACTGGCCTTCACTATTAGTTGGGAGTAGACACACCTCTCCTCCCTCCCTACTTCCATTCTCCCAACCTATGACAAGCAAAAATGTCATCTGCCATTGTTAAATGGGTAGAGAACCACTGGGTTAGATAGCAATGTCATGACTGTGCCATCATTTATGGCGTGGTGGGATTGAGTTTACCAAAAAACTCTCAGCTGTGGGAAGGTGACTACATTAGTCAGTTTTACAATAGACTGGTCGCTTAATTATCAAACTCAGTCTGTTATTTTTTGAAAGCTAGAAACATGAGAGCAGGTCACAGCACTGTTAGATCCTGGGAAAGGTCCTTTCTTGGATGTCCACATAACCACCCTCCAGCTGAGTCATCCATGAAGGGGAGGAAGAGAGCTTTGATGTACAGTCCTACTGGACACTGATCCACTCTCTGAATGGATTAAACTTTAATCATACCCTTAAAAGCCCCATCTCCAATGTGGAAGTTTGCAGGTTAAATAGCCAAAATAAGAAATTCAGGAAGACATAATTCATTACTTTGAACTATCTAAGCAAGATTTTAAAAGTTTCTCTACCTAAACCCAGAAAGTATATTATATTCAGCAGCTATTTTTTATTACTTCAGTAACAATGAAGGTTTTTTTTTTTGATACTGTTGCTATTCTTAGAAAAACTGTATAGATTATAAAACCAAAAAAAAAAAATTAAAGAAACAGTTTAAATATAAAAAATGAAAGATAACCCTGTCTTGAAGTTTGTGTGATAATATACTTAGAATATACAAGATTAAATACTGAAAATCTTTTACAGTTAATAAGAGAATTTGTTCATAAGACAAGCCAGCTATGAAATTAATAGCTTTTCTTCCTACTAATATTATGCAATTGAAATTGGAATGGGAAAATATCATATCATAAGTATAATAAAAAAGAAAAATTACTAAAGATCAATCTATGAAGGCAGGAATTAGGCAATGCTCTGGGGATTCCAAGGATGGGCCTGACCAGTATTTAATGAAGCTTACTTCAAATTTGGCTAAAAAGGGGCACAAAATTAGATCTAAATGAAGAAAACAAAAGCATTTTATTGAAACACATAAAGCAAGACCTGGAACATGGAAAGATAAAGTTTCTTATATTAATACATAATTTTTTCAGTTACAATCATAATTCCAACAGAGGTTTTTTTTCAAATGGATCAAATACATTTTAAATATTTATGAGAAAAGAATATGCAATTAATGTCTACATAAAATATTATCAAGGATGTATTTTTCAGACATGAAAACTACTATAAATCTACTCTTATTAAAATATTATGTAACAATTTAATAATAAAAATATAATTGATTTAAAATTAAATAAAATAGCCAGGCAGTGGTGGCGCACACCTTTAATTCCAGCACTTGGGAGGCAGAGGCAGGCGGATTTCTGAGTTCGAGGCCAGCCTGGTCTACAGAGTGAGTTCCAGGACAGCCAGGGCTATACAGAGAAACCCTGTCTAAAACAAAATAATAATAAATTTAAAAAATTAAATAAAATAGTAAAGTTGACAATTGAATTTGATAGAAAAAAATCTTCTTTTATATGATATTAACATTACTGCTCAGTTACTTGAAGGAACACAAATGCTTATTACAAGATTGTCCACATTATAAAATAAAAATATCAGAAGAAAATAAAAACGGCTTTAAAAAATCAAACTTTTCATAGCAAGTCTGTAATGTCTTGAAAACATGTACAGAAAGCTACAAACTTGGCTGTGATATTAAAATATTTTTTTCCAGGACAGAGAGGCAAAATCAGTTTCCACAACAGTGATGAGGGTAGAGACAGGAAGAACAAGAAGCCCTTAACATGTAGTTTGAGGTTGAAAGAACAGTGTTTACCTAGATCAGATGTGTATGTAAGGATGGGCAGGAAGCAGGATTGAACTCAGGTTTCGTATGATCATATTAAAGAAAGAATTCAGGTTACTTATACCAAATTAGATAAAAAGTATTTCTTTCAAATGAGAAAAGAAACCACAATAAGTTACAGTTTTCTCAATGCTGCCAAATACTATAAACATTACCAAATCCAAAAAAAAAAAAAAAAAAAAAAAGACACACTATTTTTAATCAATCAACTGCTTTAAATACGTTGGCAGTAAACTCTGATTCTGCCGTTCATATGACAATGATTTTGCAAGCTCCTTCACTGAATGCAGTCTGGAGTAGTGACTCAGAAATCATAGCCTGACTTTCAACATTTTGATGTTTACCATTGAGATTTAGCATATATAAGGCTTGTGATATCACATGTAAGAATACTTGGTTTCTGGTGGTGCACATATATTACTTTGATGAATTCTATGCCGTATAATTTTCATCCAGAGAGGATTGCCCATGATGATATATCTCACAGTATTGAATATACAGGGAAAGAGAAATCCATTTTGAACAGGCATCCTTTTGTCTCCAGTCTTTGGCTAAATTGCTGTAATATTCGGCTAAATAAGTGCTAGACATTATCTATCTACAGACTGGAAGATTTTTCCTTGGGCTTACTTTTGGAATGCTCGATTGCAAGTATTTGTCCTCTCTAGATAATACTGAGTAAGACTGGTCTTGCTCATATTTCAAGACAGCCAGGGGAGGTCCTGAACCTTGTGTCACAGTAGACCTTCCCAGAAGCTGCTCCCGCAAGAAGGATGAGCAATAACTTAACTGCCTACAGGCATGGCTGTAGACAGCATAAGATCATCCTACTGGACCCAAGGTAAAATTATCTCTGAAACTGCTTCCCCTTAATCAGACAAAGATGCCTGGAGCAATGTTCTCAGAGGAATGGGATAAAGGAAAAGTTAGACCAAAAAAGGGCTATAATCTTGACTAATTACAATTCAAATACGCTATTGTAGCAAAGTTTAACACATACAAAAGCAGTGACTGTGTGAACGCATTTAGGTTCCAGAGTCCTGAAACTGTTGATGGAAATTCATGCTTCATAGATTCTCAGTGAATTCACTTCTGATTAACAGTGAGAAGAGCTATGGATCACTCCAGGCTTCTGACTTGGTCAGGTCAAATCCAGCTCTTCTGTAAATACCACCTTATTTGTGGTTGGTGACACCTAACTAATCAGGTGGCCATAGGGTTCCAGGAAAGAAAAATCCTACCAAAATCAGTTGTCTGGGCCAAGAAGCTTTTTCTTTGTGGGCTAGTGACTCCCTTCTTGTAGAAAGACCAGACTGCTCGGGGTGTAGACAGGATTTCTGTTTCTGCAGGCAACACTACCACTGGTATAAGATAAATCAAGTGAAAGACATTTTAGGAAAGCTCTAAAAATTAAATTGTCATTGGAGTCACAGTCCACAAAAGTACATGAAGATGCTCACGCCAAACCCAAGGAAGATTATTTAAGATTTCCAGCATCGTCTTCCTTGCCTTTCTCTAACTTGGGTCTACACTAATAAGTATGACTTCATTAACCAGACACCTCAGCAGGTGCTTCATGTCTGCATGCATTAACTATTTCCCTTCTGACTGCAGCCCAACCTCTTCACCTACCACCTCCTATCTTTTTAGAGGAACTTTTACTATCATGTTTTCTGTTTCTATAATGTTATCAATTCCACTTTGCTGGATCTATTCAAACTGAAACATGCTTTAGATTACCCATCAAGACAACCCAGGCAGACAGAAAAGTGTCCCTTTGACTTGATATTTCAGCTACCATTTACCTCTCTGCTGTTTCTCACAGAATTAATGGGACATTGTATGTACTTATTGCCCCTACTTCTTTTACCCATCATGATCTCAAAATCACTCCGGTAGGAATTCCTTCTGACTTCACTGACAAAATGTATCTTATCTCACCAGTGACCTCATCTTGCTAAAGCTAATGGCTGCTTCTCTGAGATCATCTCACTCTTAACAATTGATACCATGTGCTTTTTGCCCCTTTGTGACACCCCTCTGGTGGTGTGGTTTCCTGAATATCAGATGTCTGTAGCCCTTTGGGCTGTTTCACCTCATACCCTCATTACTGCCTCCTCTGACCTCTAAGTGTTTGGATGACTGAAGACACTCTTCTTGGCTCTCCTACCCAAGTATGATCTCATGTGGACCATTTCAACTGATCCCAGGCCAGCTTTAGCAGATAACTCAAATTTATATGGTCAGCTTATACGGTCCCTTTTCACCCCAAAAATTCTATATTCTATCTGACATTTCATTCTAGATATCTAGTAAACCTGAACTCGCACAATTGTTAGCAATTAGAATTAGTAACTCCCTTTAAAATTTGCTATTCCAAAGTCCTCCATTTCTCGGTAAGCAGATTTACTGTCTACAAAACTGCTTTAAAAATAATAGGTTTTGGAATCTCTGATTCTTCTTTCACAATCTATAACTAATCCATTCATAAGTACTGTCAGGGCTGCTTCTGAGATGTTCTTGTCTGTTCAATCATGACTATTTCCATAGTAGGGAATGTATATCCACACCATCTATTTATTTCAGGTTTAATAATGAACCTATTTTGTGAAGCTAGAAGAATATAGATAAATGTAAGTATCAAATATAATGTGAATATATTGGATATGACACATTTATTGTAAGGGTTGGTTCACATGATGCTGCAGGTAAGAGAGTCTCAATATGGCTTGTAGGTTCAGTACAAGTCTATGGAAACAAGGAGAGCTAATGGTATAGGCTTCAATTCAAGGGGAAGGGGAAAAACAGCAAACCAAAACCCCAAAACAAAACCAGACTAACAGCCAACGTTCTTTCTGCACTTAAAGAGACAGGATGGTAGGACATTTTAAAATAGACATACTTTGAACTTTGACCATCATGAACTTTGACCATCATGAACTTTGAACATATGTAGCCACACATTTCGCTTGAACTTCTAAATTTAATCCAGGTTACAGATTATAGTTTATGGAGAGGAGATTTAAAATGTTAGTTTAGAATGGAAATATTTGAAAATACGATTAACTTTAAAAGGAATAGAGAACTTAATGAAGAACAGACAATCAAGTGTGAATTTAAAATATTTTAATGAAGGTTTAAAAATAATCCAAGACATATGACTTATGGGACCAAGGGCTTATATAAAATAGCAAGATAAGAAAGGATTCTAAAAGTTAACATCCATGAGCAAGAAGAGCAAGCAGGAAGGGGGAGACCCTCTGCTAGAGACAGATGGTGACAACAGATGACAGAGACAAAGCAGGATGACTTTGTTGCCACACTGACTATCTACTGCATCAAAGACAACAATCCTCCGGCTGCAGGGGCAGAATAAACAAGTTTAAGAGAGAATGGATGTCAATGATAGGTGAGGAGAGAGAACATGGAGTACCCTGGCAGAGCTGGGCAACAGCACGGGGTGGAGGATCCAGGGAATGAGTTACCTCTGCAGAATGGTGTTGGGGGTTTGGGGGTGGGGACAGAGAGAGGGGGAGGAAGGAGAGAGGGAGAAGGGGGTAGGAAGCAATCACACAGCACGTGTTAAGTGAAGGAAAGTCCTGAGTGCTGTATGCATAGATCAGTGAGCCTGGCATTAAACTCTGTACAGAATTACAAATGGATTATTGAAATAGATGGTCATTCCAATCATGTCAAATGGGAGCATATAAAGTTTTAGGAAGAGAAATGGTGTTCCCCAGGACCTTGTACAGGCTCCCAAGATTTAAGCTGTGCCAGGCTAACTTCAGTCTCCTTTCAGGACAGGTTAGGAACCACTGTTAAAAGCTTATATTTCTCAAACCTGTTTTAATATTAGGCTCTAGGTAAAATACCTTAACATACATTGTCCCATTTCTTGTTCTGTATTATACTGCCTCGCCTCTCTTTATACACATGAGGCACCGTTCAGGAGCACTTTGGGGAGTATCTCTGGTAGTTCAAATGTGTTATGGATTATATAAAAAGCACATTTCCGCAGTCATGACTAAAGTTTACAAGGTAAGAACCAAATAGGCTAAGGCAGCTCAATGCCACAGTAGGGGCTTTATAATGCACAGAGAACATTATCCTTGGTGTGCGCTCAGGCCTAGTGTGGACTGAGGCTTGGTTCTGAACTGAATACTGAAGAACTTGGAATAATTTAATAACAGGAACTGTGAAAGAGAGGGATATTTCCTTCCTGGAGAAGGTATTACTCATGATTTATCAATTTGTGAAGTCTACTGGAGTAATAACTGTTAATGAGAGTAAACAGAAAATTCTGAGTGTTTACCAACAAGAGTACAGTGCAGGAGTTGAAAGCAAAGGTTCCAGGCCTAGCCAGCTATGTTTAGAGGCCAAGTTTAGTACTTACTAGCCATGTAGCCATATATAGGTTACTTAAGTTTTCCTGTACAGCAGCTTCTTCATCTATAAAACAACCCATCAAAATAATAGCACAGCATCAGGATTGATGAATTACAATATACAAAAGCACCTACTATGATAAGAACTTAATAATTTTGACTCTGAATAACATAATATATATGTAAAAAAAGTCCTCATGTTGAATAAGAGCAAATTAGTGAGTCCACTTTTAATGGTCGTTTAATCGGGAAGGAAGTTGAGAGAAGAGTCAACCTTGAGAGTTTGAATTTGCTCGTGCTTATCGTGAGTTAGCGTTAGCTGAGGAACAACTGTTGCTGTAATTATTCAAGTCACAGTGTCTTCAAGCATCTAGTAAGGCTTCATTACCCAGGAAGATCAAACATAACTGATTACTATTTTACTGTAAGAAATTGAATTGTCAAGAATAGAAGCAATCAAAAAAAAAAAAAAGTATATAAGCTGCCTAGCAGACTGCAAAAATCCTCCTGTCTTTTGCATAGAAAACCAAGATGAGAAGACATTGAGAGCATGCTCCCAGAGTATGCTTCTTGTGGAAGCTTCTTCTTACTTTACTATGGACACAGACAATCCTTAAGTTACTATACCCATAGTCATAGGAAAACATGCGTAAATGTAAGAAATGATTCCACTATGAAGCAAAATGTCTTACCTGCCTAGATGATTGACACTTGGTACTTGCTACATGCTTGCTGGTAAATCTTAACCTCTTAAATGTCACACTTTAGGAGCAGGGTCTTCCTAGTTAACAAAGAATGGGAGTTAATAGTTAATCTAAGAAAGTGAATTTGGTTGTAGAAAAGAATAATTGGAGCTTCAACAAGATTTTAATGCTAAAACAAGGGCACAAATCTGAATGATGACAAACTGTATTATGAATATTTTGGCAAGTGTTTTAAAAGATTAGATCTCAGAATATCCTCCTTTTCTTCAGCAAAGTTTGAATGAGCACACACCACGTGGCCACTCTTTTTCTGAGCTCTGTTCTAAGAGTAGCAATGAGAAAGCTGGAGCATCATTCCTTCTAACCTCGTATTAGTGGGAGGAAATTAAACAAACAAAAATTCCAGAAAATGTTCAGCGTTAGTAATCAAAAGGGCATAGGTGCAGGGCAAGATTAGATGGCTACTATGGATTAAATATCCAGGGATCTTCCTCTCTAAAGAGATTATATCTCAACCGAGAAATGAATAAAAAGTCAGAACTGTGAGGATCAAAAGAAAAATACCACTTCAAGACAAAACGAACAGCTGGTTCCAAGATTTTCAGATGGGAGAAGGCTAATTTGACTGAAAAGTTAAGATCAGATAGACAATGTTTGCAGAAAGCTCAGAGGTGTAGGTGCAGGCATACTTAGGTGGACTAACAGGGTTTGCACATCTGGTGGTGAGTCTGACCAGATGACTTTAGAAGTACCTATATATAATAATGCTCTAGGAGTCTTTACAGGGCTATCTATAGTGCTATTTATAGTATTGTCTGAAATTGCTCTCTTACCTGTCTCAATTGTCAGTGTGCTGTCCTCTACCTGGTCTCTCTGCAGCTTTATCAACAATAGGTAAATTATTTCATTATTTCCAGTATCTTATAAATACTGGAAATAGCTCTTGGATTTTTATTATTTCTCTGTAGACTCCAGATTGGGAAAAATGATACTTTTTTAGTTGTCCAATAGTAGACATAAATATCTCTAAAAGAAGAAATGATTGGTCAATATTAAATTCAAAGAAAATAACAAACTGTGGGCTACAACCCAAGTCTCTTCGTTTCATTTTAGATCATTTTAGGACACCTTCATTATTGCTTTAGATCATTTTATATCCTAAAAAAAGCTTGTAATTACGTCTTTTGTTAAATTGTTAAAAATATAAAAACAAGTCCAAAACAAAACCAACGAGCAGACACTTTTAAATTTTTGAGCGTTAGCAAATTGGTGGTAGTCTTTTTTTTTTTTTAAGCGTGAGCTGGGGCACTCATTCCTTCAGATGCTGAATACTAGCAGCTGATGGCTGTTACCCCAGCCCTCTGTGAACTGGCAGGCCATACACTGAAGTGAACCCAGCAAGCAGTGAATGGTAAGATGGGAGTGCTACATCGGGGATCAAGCAGATGCAGGGTGAGATGGCACAGACAAGCCACATTGTCACCAGTCCCTCAGCAAAGACTCCATCCATTTAGGGGTCCAAATGATATCCATGTGACCAAGGAAGTAAATAGGCAGCTGTGGTCCTCACAGTTGTCCAAAAATGGAGCCAAGGTTAGAAGAGGACTGCAGGTATACTATGACTCACTCAGAGCACCTCTGAAAGCAATAGTCCTCACAATGGCCAAGCTTCAGGCCGAGTACCAGCTCTCACAACTCAAGTGAGAAGAATAAGCAACCAAATTAGGGAGATATTCTTATTCATGAGCAGCAGAACATTATTTGGCTTATTGTCAAGGGACCAGGGAAAACAAATACAAGAAAATAGGTAACAAGGGTCCTTTGGGAAAGATGCTTGTGGGTGGCCTATGGGAACAAATCTGAATGGGAAAATCTTTGTGTGCTAATTTATACTGAAGAATATGCTTCAAAGCGGCACCAAGCAACCAAAACACATAATGACTTGGCCAGCCTCTCTACTACCCTTTTCAATGCTGGCCCAATGGTCATATATCAGAGTGTGTAAACTCTGTGGCTGGAATAGATGCTATACATGGGCCCAACAACATGGATCTCATTCATCAAAGCTAATCTAGCTCTGCCTAATGTCTGGAAATACACCAATAACAGAGACCAATGTTAAGCAATGTTGGGACATAATCTTCAAGGACACAAACCAAATATTTGATCATTAATTATGTCCACTGAACCCAGATTTCTACCTTGTATCAATCTCAACTGGTAGAAATCCACCCCACAGATTCCAGATTTGGGTTTGTCTTTATTATCTACATCCTCCTCAAACACCATTATACAAATGCCTGGAGAATATTAGACCCAATGACCTAAGATATTTGCAGAACACCAAGAGACCCAACTGACAGTGTACGACAGTGAACAAATTCCTATAAAACTCACTGGTCCCAACATTATGCCAGCCCAGGGAGAGAGAATAGCCTTTCTGAAAGTGCATATAATACTCAGAAATAATGGGGTACAGCATGATGCTCTGTCCTCAGTGAATAGAGCAACTGAGACTGATATTCTAAGAAGGAAGCAGGTGTACAGTTGTCTAACATCCCTCTAAGAGACCACTTTGTAGACTTCATGCTTTCTATCCCAGAATCTTTAGAAAACTTGGATCTCAGTATCTGCTTCCCATGAGGTCAAATGTATATGTTTCCCCAATGGACACAACAAGAGCCTCACTAACCTTTAAAACTGTAATGGCTGCTTTAGGATGATCATGATAAGAAGAATTCAAATGTAATCATGTGTAGGGAAAATTCCACCATCCTGGCAAGGATGTTTGTCTTTCTTTGATCTTTAGGTAGGAGTAGAACTCTATTTTACAATAAGGGCAAAACAAAGTAGATTTGGCAGCTGTGGAATCCATTGGAACATTTATTTATTCAATAATCCCTAATTTTGGTGCTGACAGAATAGAGACCATAGCTACAGCATGAGAAAGTCCTGGTGACCAGGGATAAGACCATAAAGAGTGAGCATTCACCTCAACATGTAACTTCTTTTAGAAAAGCTAATTAATGCAATCAAGAATATCTAGAAGATAATTGATACATTGAAAACCTAGCAAAATGTGTAAGTCGATTCCAATGACATAAGAGATAGATTCCAGAACATATTCTGTTGTTCTTCCCCTTCAGGACTGGAGAAGTCAGTATCTCAGGCACTGAGGGCATTGCTAATGACACGCATCCCAATTCCCCTCTTGGAGTTGGTCTCAGCTGAAAAGCACTTCCTAGTTTCAAGTTCATAATCCCACCTCCTATGCAAATACAGGCACTTTACCTTAAGAAGAGACAACTCCTGCAGGGTTGTCCTGACTCTACTTTTGTCTGAGTATTACTGCAGCTTCACTGTGACTGTACTCCTCCCTCTAGACAATCTGACTACCTTCATCTGCCCCTGAACCCTAAAATTAGCCATTCTCCTGCTCTGGTCTTCCCAGTACTGGGATTACAGGCATGAAGCACCACACCCAGCTCAGATTTTAATTTGGACTCAGCCATTTTCTTTGCAACATCGACTATCTATCCCCGGGTCTCCTATCTACCAGAGAGGCTCTCTACAATGAAGGGCAGCCCCAATCCTCCTTCTTATTCATTACTAAACTGTCCAGCAATACTCTAGCAAAACTGAGAGTGTTTTGGTGGCATTAAAAACACACTATATGGGAGGTGGTGGTACACAACTGTATTCCCATCACTCAGGAGGCAGAGGCAAGTGAATCTGTGGGTTTGAGATCAACCTGTTCTACAGAGGTAGTTCTAGGACAGCTAAAGCTACACAGAAAAACCTATCTCAAATCCTCCCCCCTAAAAAATTAACTTTATAAAAAGTCCTGACAAGAGCCTGCAGTAAAATCACTACAAAAAACACACATGTCTTTCTTAGAACCTGTCTCTCAAGGACAGCTAGATCAGAAACCCTCTAGCACACCAACATGAGATAAAACTATGTGGCCAGGAGACTGATATTCAGTAGAATTTTTCATGAAATCAGAAATAATAAAAAAATTGTGAAGTGATTGTACTTTAAATAAATGTACTTATAAATTTGGAAATATGATTTGAGAAAAATAATAGAGAAGAAAATATTAAGTAATGATTTTTGCCTATTGGGATTGTGATATCTTCCTGTATTTTAAAACACAGCTAATAGCTAACACTTAGGTATGTTACCATTTTTCCATTTAGAATATTGCTGGTAAAAGAGAAGTCAATGTTTATAATATGCCTCTAATAATGGAAACTTAAGTCTAAAACTAAAGTGGAGATAAGAAACTCAGGACTCAATATAATTAGTGTTGTCCAGAAGACCTTAATTTAAGAATGAGAAAGAATTTGATCTTTCTCCTAATTCACTCTCCAGACTAATTAAAGTTATTAGATGAAGTGGGTAAAAAGGAAATAAATCTCCATGATCCAACTTGCTGGGTTGATAACTGTGTTTCAGTGTCTGAAACAATGTATCCTCAGGCAATGTACTACTTTCCAAGCCATGGGTACTATAAAACACAATGGGTAGCTACCTACTTCAAGCAGGCTTCTTTGAGAGTACATTTTCTGCAAGAAGAACGATAATTATCCCTTTTAGGGGATTCTATGCAGGATCCTTATCAAACAAACAAACAAACAAAAAAAACTAGAACAGGTCAAAGTAATTGAATTGTGTCCCAAGAAATTATCCAAAAAGTAAGAATCACTCAACCTGGGTTAGTCCTTAGACACTAACATTAAACTCCTACAACACTTACTGTTCTGTCCATCTATTTAGGGAGTGTGCTGACTGGCCCAATCCACTTAAGAGTCAGTCAGTCTGGGCACAATGGTAGAAGCCTATAATCCCAGCCACTTGAGCAGGTGATGTGGCAGGACTAGCTAGTAAATTAAAGGCAAGCTTAGATAGCTTAGTGATAAATTTGGAGGAGTTAGGATGCACCTTCATTGTAGAGAGCCTCTCTGGCAGATAGGAGGCCCAGGGATAGATAGTCAATGCTGCAAAGAAAATGGCTGAGCCCAAATTAAAATCTGAGCTGGGTGTGGTGCCTCATGCCTGTAATCCCAGCACTGGGGAAGCCACAGCTGGAGGGTCACTGATATCTAAGTCAGCATGTTCTACAGAGCTTATCCACCCAAAAACAAAGGAATGAATAATGAATGTGACCTCATTGGCCTCTGTCCTTCTCAGATCCCCTCAAAGGAAATTTCATGATTTCTATCTGCTCAGTTAATTTATCTTGTATAGAGAGCAAATGTTAACAAAACTCAGAAATTGTGCAGACCACTGTCCAAAACAAAAGTATTTTGGTTGAATTTAAAATGCAATTTAAATTTAATATAATGTGATATTTGCCTTCCTCTTTTCTCGAGGCAGAAGCACCCCCAAAGTTGCTAAGGAAAAATCTGTAAACAGCAGTTGAATACCATTTTCAACCCTGAAATTCTTAGCAGCAATTACCATCTGACAAGAAGCATACATTAAAAATAATACATTTTCTGTTATAAAATTTTAATGGGAAATTATGATTTATACAAGTAGCATCAAGGAGCCACTTGTATAAATCAATGATCACAGTGTTTTTTAACAGGTTTACAGAAAATTGTAGAAGCAGTCTTCAAGTGGCTGTTTCTTGATCAACTCTAAATAAAGCCAGATGAAAAACATCAGAGTATATTTTCTATAAAGATTATATCTTTGAGAGACTTAATCAAATGTAGTTCAAGAGGAATATGGCCATATTTACTTTGATTTTGAACTTCGTTAATTTGAAGTGGTGTGCTATGAAACATTTTTAAAGTATTTAGCTATGTATTCTGAAATTATTGGTATCCTTTCCAACTATAAAACAATAAGGAACTACATAATTTAAGGTTGACTGACTGAATAAATCGTGAACTCGGATTCTGCCATTTTCAGTAGGAGGTAGTAAATTTTCTGGCAAACAGACACACTGTCTTTTGTCAGACCAGTGAGGGCTGCAGAAACACATTGTTCACATGGTCCAGTGGCCATGCCTCTACCTGTCTGAGACCATTTCTTTATAGAAAAAAAAATGTCATGTGTATGTGTTATATGTCACATCTCTATATGTTATATTAATGTATTGTATGTTTTATATTGTTTGGCCAGTGGTTAAAGTTCCCACCACAGTTTCTCAGTGTAATTCTTATTTAAAAATATTTTTATCATGCCCATTGTAGAAATACTACTTCTGTCAATCATTTTAGAATACATAGTACTTTTGTTAGGCTAAAATTTCAAAAGATGCAAGCAGTGTTTACACAGGGGAAGGTTCTCTCCTCTGTGTATCTCCCAGTATCCACTTCTTCTCTCTAGAGCCAACCCATTATTATCCGCTGTTTGTGTAATCTTCTAGAAATATTTCATGCGTACAGAAGTGAGTATGTATTTGCATCCTTTTCCTAAACAGCACTGGTAAAATATGTAAACACTATTTGTCACTTAATAAAAACATCTGGAAAATTGGCTCCCATCCATGCATAAAGAGGATCCTCATTAATTTTTGCATATGAGTTGCATATGATCATATGGAGGTATCCCAACTTGCTTAACTAGTATACCCAGAAAGTTGTATATGTACTTATATATGTATACACATATATGTATGTACATTTGTTATGTATACACACACACACACACACACACACACACACACATTCCTAGGACTGCTCTTTGATATATGGAATAAAATTGTTTGGGCCAGAATATAGAGATATATTTTCAACCATCTCCAGTTGATTGTTACCCAACAAGACTGACATCTTTTGACAGATTGATTTTAGAGAATCTCTATGTGTCTCTTTTTACTTATTTAGTTTTATTTTTTTATGCGTGTGGGTGCTTTGCCTATACACATATTTAAGAGACTGTCTGATCCTCTCTGGAACTGGATTTACAGACAGTTGTGAGCTGCCATCTGGGGCCTGGGAGTTGAAGCACATGGAAGGTAGGTCTGGAAGAGCAGCCCAGGCTCCTACTGCTGAGCCATATCCTTAACTCCCATCATGCATGGCTTAAAGATTACCTATTAAACTGAGGAACCACTGCATTTTATTTTGTTTGGTCAATATTTTGAATAGATATAGATTTGAAATCATACAACCTAACTAAGAAAGTGGGCAATCATTTGAAAACATACTTGGGACCATTTTGATGTATAGTAGCATGTGTAAGCTATTTGTGATTCTTCTCACATAAGCCCCTCTGCCCACTCATTCTCAGCAAAACCTTTCATTTTTTAGTATTTGCTTGCCTTCAGTTTTATCAGGCTCATTATCAATGGGAAAGCAAGAGTAAGATGGCTCATCAGCTGAGTTTGCCTGGAGGCTTCCCAAGGAGCATAGAGATCTGCTGTAATTGATGTGTTGTTTTAGTTTGAGCAATTTGAAAACATAAATCAATTGTTTAAAACAACTATAATAGAAGATGGAGTGTTCCTTACTGCTTCGGATGCTAATGGGGCATGGATTGTCAGCATTTTAATCAATGGTAGTCACTTTTTATAAGGATTTTATGGAAGGAGGCAAGGAAGACTAACCAACATCGATTGTATTCTATATGGATCACTTAAGGCAATTGGACAAGTAATAATCATAGGCTTCCATCTGACAGACAAGTGGAGGCTCAGAGGTTAAATAACTTAGCCAAGCTGCACATCTGCTGAGAGGCATAGCTTGGGCTGGAAGCTAGTTCTGATTCCAGACACTATGCTTATTATCCTAAGCCAGGCTCACCACACAAATGGCACAATTTAGAGTCACATTTACAAGGGAATTATCAACAAATTTACATAGAAGCTATTTGACATTTCATTATAAATCTATAAATCTAGAAATCTAGAAACTGAAAGGATTCTATATCCTAGGTATTTCTGTTGCTCCTGAAGAATTAGAAAATCACCTGTGCTATCAGATCATTTTGGTCACATGGTGTTGATCTTTTGGTCATATGGCTATCTTAATCAGAGAACTGTAGAACCACACATATATTCTACTTTATCAAACTGACTTTCAGGACAGTTTTGTTTGTAACTGAGTGTTACTTCATGATAACATTTTAAAGTAAAACAATAGCTTCCATTCTTTCTTGAATGGATAACTTGTGCTATTCCAAGTCACTGACCCATGTAGGAATGTATTGATTTAAATGACATGAATCACTGATGTAATATATCTGTCATGTGTGTCGTCACTAGGAAAAGAAACTAACCTAAAAAGGACTAGGTTGTCAAAGATGCTGCTTTTCTATTTTGGCCTCTCTGAGTTCTAGAATATTTGCCAAGAGTTTGTCTAGGCTAGGTGTCTATTTCCAGCAAAATTTAAAGTTAGCAAACACAGTTTCATGAAAATAAAAAAAATAATATGTTCCTAAGAGACCCAACCTATAGTATCTAGAGTTAATTTAAAAACTGTATTTATGCACATACGTGCATGTATGTGTACATGCATGTGAATGTGTTATACAGTAGGTAGTGTATCACTCTGGCCCTTAGTTGGTCTAATGAACCATCTATGCTGCAGTCTGGCCTGAATTTGCCTCCTCTCCTTCTTTGTACCTCCTCTTTTCGTCCTAATGGGGTGGAAATCCAGAGGTTTTATTCTCATTATTTATTCATTTAAAACAGTTCCCTTAAAATATAGTCATTATAATTTTGCAATATTTTGACATACTTAAAATTACAGTATAATATAAAGAACATTTTTTTTTTACCTAGTTTCTAGGTCCACTGAATTTAATATTTACCACTAATTCTTTCGCCTCTAAATTTAAAAAGTTAACAGATATAGCTCAAGCTCTGTTAAGTTCTTCAATAACCCAGTTCTCTCTCTTTCTTCCCATGCAGCTGTCACTATTCAGGTTTGACTTATTTAAATTTTTCAAGTATGGGCCCCAGTCAAACATGTCAAGCTGAACACACACATTCATCTTCAGCCTTTTCAGAACACCCATGTCAGATGCTGTGAAGGTCTAATCACACAGAGAGAACAAGAGGAAGTTGTGTCCTGCCCAGCTGAAGTGGAGAGTATGTGGAGGAAGGATTTACATTCCATCAAGACAGGACAAAGGAGAGTGAACCGTCTGTCTTGTCCACCAATGATGAAAGCTTCACCAGATGTGAATTGTTGACTTTGCTTCTTTGTGTCATTGGTCAAACCAGCCACATGACTACCACTGCCTAAAAGATTCCTAGGGTTTTTAAAGATAACAAATATTTGGCTTTCCTACCTTCAATGCAAGAT
Organism: Rhabdomys pumilio; assembly: GCA_030674055.1. Lineage (NCBI taxonomy): Eukaryota > Metazoa > Chordata > Mammalia > Rodentia > Muridae > Rhabdomys > Rhabdomys pumilio. Next base: position 154,734,734 of record JANHMN010000003.1, read on the forward strand.
GTGCCTCGCGCATCTGTGTCTTTTCAGGCAAACATTCAGGTTTTTCATAAGGTTCAAGAACCTTTATTTGTTTGGGAAGAGGAATTGGAAATCTCTGAAAGAATCTAGGTTTTTACCTTAGATAAGACCCATAGAGAGTTGCATGCCTGCTTTGCATATTAACACTGTCTGCTCAGATTCCCCTAGGTGTTCTAGGAATAAGGATTTAGCAAAGCTGTTTTCATGGATTCTTTCAACAGGATGTGGTCGAATAAGCTTAAAAAATTAGAATGTACTCAACATATACTATTAACCTAACTAAATTCTCTCAAACTCACAATTCTGGTTTCCAATGTACTTCTTGGCAGGAAATTATTGCTCCTTATTGATTTTCTTTCTTTTTGCTTTGGTCCATGAATGTTAAATTAAATCTTATAAGAAATTATATCACGTCGAGCTTCTTAACTCCAGGTTTTTTCCTTTAGTTCCAATTCTCTTAAGCAATAAAGAATCAATCAATGATTTTATTATCATTCAAAATTAAATTACAGGGTTTTAAATATCCTTTTCCAAACTATTTTACATGTGCATTTTATTTTAATAAATGGCTTTTGAAATCAAATAGTTGTAAACTTTTTATACCAATGACACTAATTCTACAGCTCACCTCTCATCCGTGAGTCTTGTGTTCACATGTCTCTGACACGACATTGTATGGGCCCTTGTCTTCTTTCTTACCATTCAACTCTTGGGTTTTATTTATATTGCAGAAAAATTTAAAACATTTCTAATAAGCAGAAGAATAAGAAAAAGAGCCCACTTACCTCCATCACTAAATTAGCAGTTATCTTTATGACTGATTTTGTTCCATTGAAATTCTCAGCCATTTTCTCTGGGCTGTTCCTTATTTATGTTAAAAATTTCCCTTGAAGTAGAATGTATGTATGGAAATGTGCGAGTACCAAAGGGGTGCTCCTTATAGTTTTATACGTACACCCCCACTTAAGCAGTGCATAGAATCATAGTGGCCTCTGGGGTCTCTATCGTATTCCTACCTTTTATCTCTCTTCTGTCTTCTAACAGCACAGATGATCTTCCTCTGCTTTTGTACATTCCGTACGTTGAATTATTCTTTACATACTTCATATCTGTTTTCATTCGATGTGATATCGCAAGCTAACCTCTTCCATTACTGTTTAGCATCACATCGTGTAATAATACCACACTTTATTTAGACATACTCATACTGGATGTCGGCAAGTTTTGCTTTTCGGTTATTTCTCTGCGTCTGTGAGAATGCTTAAAATGTTATCCTTTCATATTTTAAGCATTTTTATTGTGATATCTCAGCAGGCACAGAGAAGACAGTGACACAGGTATGTCTCCTGTGAAACATAATGTGGGCAGTAATGTGCTTTTATTTTTCTGGATTTATGCCTAGGGTTGGTATTGCTGGGTCAGAGAATATGTGTCCATTCCCCTATAGTACACACTTGTGAGAAAACTTCCAAAAGTCAGTATCCAAATGCAAATCCATCAGTTACTCCATTTTTGCCAATTATTTAATTATTTTATTTCCCTCTTTATTTTAGTCATCCTCATGGCCTGTTTTAGTTTGGACTCTGTGGGCTAATGGAGTCAAGTATAACTTCATACTTGTGGTGAACATGTGCGAGTCTTCTTTCATGCAGTCGGGCCTCTTGTCAATACTCTCTACTGACTTGCAGAATTCTAAATTGCTTTACACGTGCTCTCCTTTTTAGATGTAAGTGTTGCAAATACCCTCCCCCACCGTGTAGGTTGTCTTTTTATACCCATAATGATATCTTTTGATGAACAGAAGTTTCAAATTTTAAAATAGTAGCATTATTCATATTTTAAACTTGGCTAATGTTTTCTGTGTGCTGCTGAAGTAATCTTTGCCTGCTCCTGTGTCTCAATGCACTCCTGTGTCTTATTCTAAATTCTTTAATTTTTTTTCCTTTGTGCATTTGGAAATGCAGTCTTTTCAGATTGAATATAGTTTATGATGTGGGATCAGAAGAGGTCAAGATTCAATTTTTCATAGCTTTATAAAGAACTTCTATGGAATGAAATGCCATAACTTAATCATTTTAGTAAATTCAGAAACATTATTTGTCACCTTCAAATGTTCTCTTGTGAGTCTATGGCAGTCACCTTCTCCACCTACCCTGCCATATACAGTCTTGACCCTGAATTCCTTTATCAAAACCATGTTTTCTATATCCTAGGTTATTGTAACTATCCTTTCATGTAGCATGCCTTTATTTGTGGCCAACGTGTTATTTAGCATAGTTTTAGAGAATTCTCCACATCATTGTGTATTAAAAAATTTCATTTTTTCCTTTTTGTGGTTTTGATTCATATTTCACTGAATAAGTACACCATCACTAAAATAACCTATTAAAATGTATTTATCAGTTGACAAATGTTTGCGTATTATGAACAACTCCGCTGTGAACTTTCTTGCCTCCATTTTGTGTCCATATGTTCTTAAAGCTTTTGAGTAAATATGACAACAATGACCTATTCCATGATGCCACTATATAATTAGTTATATAAAACTGCCAGAGTCGTTTGAAAAGTGGTGGTGCATTTTTATACTTTCCCCAACAACTTGTGAGGTATTACCTCAACAACGTACTACCGCATATCCTCAGAAGTGATTGGAGTAATGTACTCTTTAATGTAGTCACTCTAGTGATTTTATATGTCATCAACATGAGGTCACGGGGTGTCCAGATATTTGACTAAATATTATGTGTTATTGTGGTTCTGAGAGTACTTATGGATCAGATAAAAATCTGAACTGGTGGATTAAATGAAATATATTGATTAATGTTGGAGGGGGCCTCAGACAGACTCCCTGAAAGCCTTAGTAGAGTGGAAGACTGAGAAAAATAATCTTCTTTATAAGTGGGTTCAGACTAGAACTTGTACTATCCCCTCTCTGTTTCTGTCTCAAAAGGCTTCTAGGTTCATCCCAGGAATCTATAGCTGGGACTGTCGAATTGGTTGTCTTAGCTTACACAATATGCGGTCCAGTTCTCTAGAACAAACCAGGCATACTGATATATGTCCACACCCACACAACATCCCATTGGTTTTGTTTCATAGAGCCCCTCACTAGTGCACCAATGACTATGTAGTGCCATTTTATTTGTGGCTTTAATTTCTCTGATAACTGTTGGGAGCTGACTTTTAACAGAAAGCTGCTAGAAAGCAGCTATCCATGCCTGTAAGGCGCACATGCTAGCTACACCTCCAAGGCTTACGTCATATCCACGTGCCTACAAGGGGCGTGGCGAAGGTGTATAAATACCCCAGATTTCCCTTCAATAAAAGACTAGACTTGAGACTGGATCAGAACTTCTGTCTTGTCTCCATTCCTAGCGTCTCTTCCCCTTATCCCCAGTCTCTTTCCCTCTAGACCCTGACTCAAAGACCGGAGCAAGCCGCAACATATTTTATTAAGTCTTTTGTCTCAAGCCAGGTAGAACAGAGCCGGTTGCAACAGATAACTAATTAGGTGGATCACATTTAACCGTCAAAAATTTGCGAAAGTTACATTCTGAGGTGCCTGCTCGAATGTGTTGCCCCTTTTTCCTCACAAAAATGGGACTGTCTTTTTATTATCATATTAGGGAAATTCTTTATATATCCTGCATACGGTACTTTGTTAGAAGATGTGGCATTTAGTATTTTAATTTTTTGCATTATTCATTTTTGGTGTTCAAGGGGACCACATGTATTTTGGGCATGCTCTCTGCTACTGAGCCACATGCCTACCTCACTTTCTCTCCTACTCCTCTCTCTTTGGGATATGTTCTTGCTCTGTTGTTCAGACTGGCTTCAAACTCCCAGGCTCAAGCAATCCTCCTGCCTCAGTCTCCGGAGTAGCTCAGAGTACTGTTATGTGCTACTGTGCCAAGCTGCTTTGGAATCTATTGATGGTCACTCTTTTGTTGTTTCAGAACAGAGACTTTTTATTTTGATTAAGCCCAACTGATCAGGTCTCGCTTTACCTGGTAGACAATAGTTTTCTGTCCTCTGGAAGGATCACTTGCCCCTCCTGAAGTTGAAATGACTTTTTGTAGTCAACAAGTCAGTGTATTATTTGACCTTTTTTATATTTCTAACAAAAAAAAAAAAAAAATATATATATATATATATATATATATATATATAATTATTATATTTCTATTATACTCTGGTCCCTTTCCTATTGTTCTCAAGTCCCCAAAGGCTTTATTTACTCTCCATCAATTGTCTGTCTTCGTTGTCTTCCAATTGAATATTTTTTAATTGATCTATCTTAAAGTTCCATGGTATTTTCTTCTTGGTTGTCAGATTGATTTTTAAGACCACCCAGTGATTATTTATTTATTTACAATTCACATATTACATGTTTTCAGTTCCAAAAACATTCATTTGTTGTTTTTTCTAAAGCCTTTTCCATTTATTTATTCAAACTTTCTCATTTCTTTCCTTATTCTAACACTTTACTTTGTATCATTGAGACACTCATCTTAACATCCAAGTGTGATAATACATAGCTTCTATCATTTATATGTCTTATCATTGTTGGATTATTTTTCTGCTCAATTATAGTCTCCTTTATCTGACTTCTCTCCATATCCATTATTATATTATTGTTATTATTATTATTATCATTATTATTATTATTATTATTAGACTTTGGACAATTTTATAGATTTTTATATAAGCTTTCATATTGCAGATCTAGTCTGGGGCCAGTGAGATTTATTTATCAGATCTTTCTTTGGAGTCACAAGAGGTCTGATTTACTGAGTGCTCTCGTGCTGGCAGAGCCGCAGCCTTCCCTAGCTCCTTGCCAGCTCTGGAATCCCCACACAGCTTTCCCTGCCCGGATGCAGTCTTACACTGCATTGGCACCTGTGGGCCAAAGGCAGGGATTTAAGGGCATCACACTCAGATTTGGAGAGCTCAGATCCTTGTGGCTTTCTTCTCTTCTCTCTGCTTCACATTTCCTCCATCTCATCAACTGTTAACAGTCCCTTTATTTTCTTTTGTCTTGCAATAATATTAGGTTAGAATGTGCTTCTTGTTTATTCCTTATAGCAGTGAAAATTGTTTTCTTATCAATTTGGAATCTAGGAGTGGCTCAAAATGTGTAGGCTTAGCTCCAAGAGTCCCTTTCTATTTTTTCCAGAAGTAGCAAAGTACACAGTTCCTAGTTCACACCCTTCTTTCCTAGTTTATCTAGACTTCCTCTTCCCTTTCTCCACTGCCTCACTTAGCTGTAGTAACTGCTGTCTCTTCCAGGCAGTTTCTCTTATATGTGATCTTGTCCCAGTAATGGCTTAGGTATTTTAGTCTTTAGTGTTCTGAAAGCCATATGACTCTACTATCTCCGATTCTGCTGTCTTCCTTGTTCTTGAGTACTGAACTCATTTATTTTTTTATTTTTTTATTTTTTTATTTTTTTATTTTTTTATTTTTTTATTTTTAGAATGTGTTTTCAGACCTTACTCTGGCACCTTGCAGGAAGCGCCTGTTGCTGAGTTTGCAGTTCTAGTCTGGGGCACCCACTCCTCTTCAGCTTTCTCCTGCATGAGTGGGTTTTTTCCACCATGTGCTTATATTGAGGACCTGAGAATACTTTGTCATATTTTTTTTTTTGCCCATATGGTGGTTGTTGTTCCCCCTTTTTTTCTTTGCTATTTCTGTTATGCTAACAATTTAGAGATAATCACTGCCAAGGCCAACCACCTTAGATTCTTCGTTTGTGTAATTCTTGACACAAGCGCATACTTCTATCTGCAAGACTTGACACAAGCGCATACTTCTATCTGCAAGACTTGACACAAACGCATACTTCTATCTGCAAGAGCAGAAGATAGTCATCGATTCTTGCACCAAATGTTAAAATCTCCAATGTTGTATTGTAATTTTTAAATCCTATATAGAATTAAGGATAAAATTGTTTAGCAATTAGTACATTATTTTAAATGTACACTCCATATCAGGATTAGAATGAATGTATGTATGTATGTATGTAAGAATGAACAGTAGTTAAGAAAGGGCCCAGCCATTGTCCTTGCTACTGGGAGGCATGGCGTGTTCTAACAAAATGTCCTTGTTTGCCTGGAGGCTTTCCCCAGCAACTACTCTGACAATATGATTTATGACTGGGTTAGAATATGTCACTCTGAACCAGACTTCCTGAGGGATTATAGGCTAAGGTACTAACCTGAATCCAAGATGGCATTAAGTTAAAAAACAAAAAAAGTAAGCCACATGAATAGCTAGCTAGTCCAAATAATGATTCTAGATACCAGTGGTTTGGATGAGATTTTCTGGTCAGTGGTGCTGTGTACATTGTGGCCTATCTATGTGCTGGAAAAAGAGAACATTCCAGAAGGTGGTGGAAGTTTGGAAAACAGAACGCTTGAGAATGAATGATCTTGCCTGATGCATTTTTCCCTTTAGCAAATTCTGATTTGTATCCTTTAGCTGTAATAAAACCAAGTTCCATGGGTCAACCTTGCATTTTATTGAAACTGAATATTTGGAAAAGAGTTCTGACTTTATATATATACAGTATATGACTTTATACTTTATACAGTAAAAGTAGCTTGGTGCTATGGTCTGATGATGTCCCCTCCAGAACAAAGTCACAGTCAGGATGATAGCAGTATTAAGAGATGAGGCCTTCAAGAAATTACTAAGGCACGAGGCTCCTCCATCCTGAATGAGATGTAAGCCTGTATCAAAGAGGCTTCACACAGCATTTGGTCCTTCAGCTGTATGAGGACTTCGAGGTCTCCTCTACTCCAGAGGATACAGTGACAGGTACCATGTTGAAAGCAGAGCATGGCCTTCACAGGACAATAGCCTCCAACATCCTTCTGATTCTGAGCTTCCTGCCTTCCAGACTGTGAGAAAATAAACTGCAGCCTCCAAGTATTTTCTTACAATGGCACAAAAAGAACTAAGACACTTGCAGACTCCAACTGATAAGATGGTAGGATCCGGTTAGGTCACTCATGTTTACACCATGATTATACCATACTCATGATTATACCAGTTACTTGTCTAATGTGGCCTTATTCCCAGGGATGTGGTATAATCTTAGCAAAAATCTTAAGCATATTTGACAAGTAAACATAGATGTATCATATGGTGATATGAAGTAATTTTAAAAACTAGGTACTAAAATGACTTATTAAGATTGGGACTAGAAATCTGAGAGAACTTAATGAAGACATCAGAATTGAGGTAGAATTTGTCATTGTGATTTCAGAGGGTCAGATTCTTTCTTGCCACACATCTGCCTAGAGTTCATGAAGTGGCATCAACAATAAAAAACAATAGGAAAATGAGACTCAAATGATAACAAAATGCTCCCTTAGCACAGATCTAAAGCAAAGCATTGCTGGGTCACTATCTCCACAGCTGCCTGCAAATGAAACAAGCCAGCTTTGTCAGTCTTCCCAGTACCTGGAGGGATCCAGGCAGAGAGCGCAAAGGCAAAGAAGCACAGTAAGACTTCCAGAAAGCATTCCACAAAAGCATTCCACAGTCAGTCGGGAAGGGATCATTTCCCTCTTTCCCATGAAACTGGGCAGGGGGGAGATTCCTCTCTTCTAGCAATTTATCTTTTGAGTTAGAGTCAATCACATCAGGACAGAGATGACAACAAAGCTGAGAGACAGGAAGAAGAGGGATCCTTGGTCATACTGCTGAGCTGCTGAACCAACCAGTCCTGAAACACACTCCAGAGCTGGACTTGTTGCGTGAGTTAACAAATCTCTCTCTCTCTCTCTCTCTCTCTCTCTCTCTCTCTCTCTCTCTCTCTGTGTGTGTGTGTGTGTGTGTGTGTCTGTGTGTGTGTCTGTGTGTGTGTGTGTGTGTGTGTGTGTGAGAGAGAGAGAGAGAGAGAGAGAGAGAGAGAGAGAGAGAGGGAGAGGGGGAGAGGGAGAGAGAGAGAGGAGAGAGAGAGAGGAGACTGGGGTATGTGTCAACATAGTCTTTTTTTTTTTTCTTGTCTACTTTGTGATGTTTTCTTCTGACTACAATTCTCTTTTCTCTCTTAAGCAAGTGTGGCAGGTCATGGACAGACCCACCACACAGGAAACTCAAGGAGGCGCAGTGATTGTAGTATGAGCTCAAAATGGAAGCCTGGCCTCTGACACAGGACAGATTTTCTTATGCGAAAGTTCCTACGCACCCCAAGTAGCGTAAAAGACAACAAATGGAAGAGCTTATATCTCACTTGGGGTCACATCAATCAACAAATCTTCATTTTTAAAAGAAGAGCAAGGAGTTACCCAAGAGGCATGTGCACGTGGTTGAAGGTTTTCTCCTTGACATTTTTAGCAGGCTTGGTAGTTTGTAAAGAGAAAACCACGTTGGACCATACCCAAGTTGTCATTCTTATCAGTATTCTAAATTTCTCTAGAACATGTGGTCCTGTAGAGACATGTGCTGCTGTTGCTAATGACGATGGTGACTGCGGAGCATGGGTATTTGTGTTGCAGCAAATGGGGTGGTGTGTACTTGGTCAGACACACTGCAGCTACCGGGAGGCCTGTCTTTAAATTACATTGCAAGCCATTTAGGCTTCAGTTTTAGGATTGGTTACTTTTTGCACTCAGAAGATGAGAGCTCTATCCTGGGGTAGAAAGGAAGGCAATGTGAAATAGGGAAGAGCAGAAACATCAGGCAGTGGTGTTCGTTGACCATCAGAGCTCCTCTCACGTTTTATGAACCACTGTCCTACTGTGTCATCTGTCAGTCACCTAAGTGCAGGGTGTGAGCTGTACCTGGGTAGAGACAAGTCCACAGTTCAGTGGCTAGTTTTAAGTTCTTTTTTTCAAAATTACCCTTATTTATGTATTTGTTCATACATATGAGCATAGATGAGCCATGATGTGGGTGGTCAGAGCACAGCTTCTGAAAGCCAACTGGACTGACCATGCTTCCTTGGCTGAACTCCTACTTTCTAGGGTCCTATCTGAGTTGTGAACTCCATTGTTTAGCAAAATGCCTCAGATGTAATCATTTTGGCTAACGTAGATTTTTTTTTTTTCAATCTAACCAGTACTATAGCAATTAAAGACTTCTCTGGCTTTTGAACAGTGCTGACTGTTACAACAGTCTGTTGAATAAAGATTAAGGGCATGGGCTCTGGGGAAAATTATTTAATTTCACTAAGAGTCAATGTTTTCATTTACAAACTGAAAGAAATGCAAGGACCTATTCTAGAAGGCTATTACAAGGTCTTGAGTATAGTATATACAAATCAATTAGGACCGTTACTATCATTATTAACACAGCCATATATAAACACCAAAATGAAAATTGTATTATTTATACTTCTAAAAAAACATCACTTATTTTAATCAAAACTGGTGCATTTTTGCTAGCTTCTTGATAAAATATACCTATTAAAAATTGAACCAAATCTTCTTTGGCTCACAAGTATGTTGATATATTCCTAGCTTTTCCTTTTTTGTGTGTGTATTTTGTTTTATATCAGTTTTTTTGTTCGTTTGTTTGGGACAGGGTTTCTCTTTGTACTTTTAACTTGGCTGTCCTGGAACTCTCTCTGAAGACCAGGTTGCCTTTGAACTCAGAGATCTGCCTGCCTCTGACTCCGCAGTGCTGGGATCAAAGGTGTTCACTACTATCGCCTAATTTCCAGTTTTTCTGTACTGTAAATTTAGTATTTACCTTGCTGACATTATATTATTTGAATATGTGGGGTTAATGAGGACCCAGAGGGAACCTGGGTGTAGTAACCCTGAAATTTATTCAAAGTTTAGGGGGTGTGGTGGTGTGTATATGCTTGGCCCAGGAAGTGGCACTATTAGAGGTGTGGCCCTATTGGAGTAAGTGTGTCACTGTGGTTGTGGGCTATAAGACCCTCATCTTAGCTGCCTGCAAGCCAGTATTCTGCTAGCAGTCTTCAGATGAAGATGTAGAACTCTCAGCTCCTCCTGTACCATGCCTGCATGGATGCTGCCATGTTCCTGCCTTGATGATAATGGACTGTACCTCTGAACCTGTAAGCCAGCCCCAAATAAATGCTGTCCTTTATAAGACTTGCATTGGTCATGGTGTCTCTTCACAGCAGTAAAACCCTAACTAAGACAGGGGTGTTTCATGAGAACGGAAGATAATATTCCATGGACCTTCCATGAGAATGTGCAAAGCCATTTGTTTCATCTTGATAATGGAAGGCTCTGCGCTCCCACAAGGGGTGCATTCCCTGTGTGTAATCACATGCACTTTCCTCTAGCTAGCAGAATCATGGTCCTGATACACAAGGATCAAAAACCTCAGAATATTGTGAGGAAAATCAATTAACAGGAAGAAATAAAGAGACAATTATTCATGTTGCAATGACAGAGAATCTAAGTCTTATAGTAATGCTTTACCTCCAAACCCAGCTAAGCTCAAATACAGAGAAAACCGTAAGAGATAAGTTACTTCAGTGTAATGTATTTCTTGGACTTGTACAGGCAACATTAGTAATTCAATCAAAATCATGGATTCCCTTGTGTATTAACTAGGTTACTATCTACTTTGCTGGAGTCATATTCTCTGCAGCAATTGAAATAACAGTGCAATGTGTTGGCTCACAGAACTGTAAGTTTAGAAGCAGGCCCAGCTTGTGGGTTGGCCAGCTCTGGGAGTGTCAGCTCTCTCTCCCAAAGGTAATTATCTGGCTCTGTTCACTTCCATTTGTTGACTTCACAAAAAGGCATCTTTAATTTACCCTGTCCATAGCTTCTTCTCATGGAAGGGTTCATTTCCAGAAACTCCCAACATGGACCTGACCTCACAGGTCAGAATCATATCTTATTCCTCGTTTGTGAATGAGTCATAAGTAAAATAAGAGGATTGCTTCTACCAGTGTTGTTCATAAATGAAAACTGGAGTGTTCCAAGGGAAAAGGGAGGCAGTATAGGATGACTAGTGAATAGTGTTATCAGGAATCTTTCTGAAGGTGGAGCTTTCTGTTGGGTGGAGCAAGAATACCCTGTAGCCTCTGAAAGCTTTTCAAACAATACTCTGCTTTCCAATAATTATGAAGGGAAACAATCTAAACTTTTCCCATCTGATTTTTCTCCTTTGCTGAAATGACAACAATAATTATGAGTGGGCATAGTAATATCTATCCCCAGCTTGGCTTGAGAATTTGAAAATGGCTCTAAAGACTCTTGGATTGTATGGAGTTCTAAGAATTTAACTGGCAATTTCTTCATAATTTTGAGAATTTTTTTTTTAAAGATGAAAACGCAATCTGTATATAATAACCCAAATTTCAGAAAGTGGTTATGGAGCAGCTATTTGGTGTCTGACAAGTTTTTGACACTCCTTAATGAGCTTGTTTATATCTTTAAGAAATAAATTTACTGAGTACCAATCCAGGCGGGAGTACCACACTTTCAGCGTTTTATTCCTGAAGGGGTGGACTGCCATCTAAATCCAGGAAGCCAGCTTTCAGTTTCCGTAAAGAGGAAAATGCTTAGGCGTCTTAGCATAGCCATCTCGCTGCTTTCTCTTTGCTTTTTGTCTAAAGACATCCAAACAAGTGAACTAATGACGTGAACTGAACTCAGAAGAACTAGATTCCAGTCTCAAGCTTGCTCAGGAAAACCATGTCATTTGCCAAAAACCAGGCTTTCTTCTCAGATTGTCTGGCTCAGCGCATTATTTACTCACTCTTACTTATCCATCTATTCAATGAGCCTTTAGGGGCGGGCCCAGAAGCATGGAAAATTAGAAAACATGATAAGGTGGTCTTCACTTTTAAGGATGTCACAGACAAGACTTGGCTTGAAGGACGTTTTATAGTGAGTCGAATGCAGTGATGGGAGGTGTGAACAGGTATTTCGGAATTAGCTCCAAGGCATACTTAAGTCCCCTGAAGACTGGAGATAGGGGAGGGTAGCTTCCTTGGAGATGATGGTAGGGGAGCTGAATTCAGAAGGCTGAGAGTAGGCAATCACCAGGCAGGGTAAGCTTAGGAATGAAGACATTCAGAAAGAGAAGACATCATGATTAAAGTATGAAGGGAAGACAACCTCATGTATCAGCAATTCATGCTACTGGAGAAAGTCTGTAAAACAGAGAGTGGGAACAGAGAGCATGAGAGAGATGAACAGGAGACAGAAGGCTCTGAGCGGCTTCGCTCCTGGTGGGTGATGATTCATCAAAATTATGTAGTCACTTTAGGGTCAAACAGAAACAATTTCAGAGTTTCTGCAATGTCTCACTCTAGCCTTCTTTAATCCAGTTTTATCTCTGACATTGAAACAGTTCAAAGTGTTCCATAGCATTTATTCTATACTCCCTCGCCTTCCAAATGTTCACCACGACTAAATCAATGTGGTGTACAGTGCACATTGAATTCGTCCCGGTTTTTTCCCACCTTGCATAACTGAATTGGGAGAGTTGTGAGTCTTTTTGTTTGTTTGTTTGTTTGTTTGGTTTTATTTTAAAGACATAATTTTATGAATTAGTAAATTTTAGTCAAAGAAGTTCACAAAAACCCCAACTATAATTTGGGTAACGGATCCTCACTCAAATGACTTTCTGTTTTATAAGGTTAACTGCTCTCTTCTGTGACATAGGCCTAAGAACTATCCGAATACTCTGTTGCCTGGCCTCTCTTTCCTATCTAACGTGTAAAGCTCTAGGTATTAAAAATTAGTTTTCTCTATCTCAGTCTCTGCTCTGCAACCCCCTCCATCTCCTCCTTCTTTTACTTGGGAAAGTCTCCTATTAAGATGCAAATTCCTGAAGTGGGATTCATTTTGCTATTATCTGGTAATGGAAGTGTGAATTAACTGACTGTGAGACAGCCAGAGGAAATGGAAGTTTTACAGTAGTACTGGATTGAGTGTTCACAGATAGCAAAGGCCCTGGACAACTGAGAGGGAAGCCCTGTATGTCACTCAGCTCTGCCTCCTCAGTGGAGAGAGCCATGTTTAGCCTGATGAGTCTTTTATGTAAAAAACAATAAAAAGTCAGGAACTACATAACATTTCTCAATAATCAAAGGGTCTCAGATTTGAAAAAAAAAAAAAAAAAAGTCCCAAGCCACTAAATAGCAGGGCATTTTCTTAACCCAACTGCAGAAACATCTTCTTGGATATTAATGAGATGCTTGTCTCACTGATGTCCTGAAACATCTAACAGAAAAGATTCTGAAACTCTCTAAATAGAGACACTGATTTGAAATTGGGGAGGTAAACGTCCTCTCATTTCCCTTCAATGAATAGGTAAGAGATACTCTGTAACCTGCCAACAATAGAACACATTTCATTCAGGATTCCAGAGGATGCCTACGGAGGTCTGAACAAACTGAGGAAATAGGGAGAGCTGTTCAGAAGATAGACAGGGAGAACATATGCAGGGGAAGCGTGGCCTTCAGGCTTGTGTCTGGAAAGGCCTTTCTGCAGGCCGCATTATGGGTAGGTCAGAGTGTGTCAGTGACTACTGTGCCTTTTCATTGCCCTACGAAGCCAACTTCCTCGATGTACCACATAGGAATTTCATGTGCTCAAAAGAGCCCTTCACTTGGTTCAATGCTTTGCTCTTCCTTTGTAAAACTCTTATGTTTTATTTCTTTGTCAGTGAAGCCCAATGGGACCATAGAGCATGAGCATAAGACCCAACAAAGTGAGTTGCCCTTCTCTTCTACCTCAGTTATACAGCATGTTCTGGGTATCCCATGAGCACAGGATGCTCCAGACCTAAAATATATGGAAATGCAGAAATTCAAAGCAAGCCCAGGGCTAGTACAGTGTAGCCGCTCCTCCTGAAGAAACATCATTATCATGTCTTAAAGCCAAGCAGCTGTCGTGACCCACTTGAGATCCTCATGGTATCAGGCTGTGAAAGATCAGTAGACATAAGGAGAACCTCTTCAGGAGAACTTCTCCATTCAACTCCCGTCTCCAGACGCTGCAGTTGCTACTGTTTAAGACATGTCACTTCTCCTTGGCAGCTGCCTTGGATTCATTTGTACCCCAGAATTTGATAGGCTCTCCAAGACATACTTAAACAGAATCGTTTTTCTTTTCCTTTTTGGTCTCTTGGTGATCTTGGTATTTAGGGTGACTAAAATCTCTCTCTCTCTCTCTCTCTCTCTCTCTCTCTGTCTCTCTCTCTCTCTGTGTGTGTGTGTGTGTGTGTGTGTGTGTTGCCTTTAGAATAGTCACCCGACAGCACATTTGTTACACTTGTGTCTTAGTCAGCTGAGGCTTTAATGGTTGCAGGAAACTAGGCTTTCTGTCTGAGTGAGAACACACAGTGAGCAGAGAAACAAGACAACAATGAGGAGATGTTTGCAGGGAGAACACACAACAGGAAACACTAGCTTACAAACCACACATCTGAGAAGTGATTAATATAAAAAAACATAAGGAACTCAACTTTGCATTTATAGCCTTGTGTTCATTTCCTCCTTTGTGGTCAAGGACCCTATTGATTTTGTAACGGAACTCACATTTTATGTATCTCTCCCTTCTGTCATACCTCCTTAAATTTGCTGCATTTTATCACTGGTGTGTGTGTGTGTGTGTGTGTGTGTGTGTGTGTGTGTGTGTGTGTGTACTAGTATGCATGAGGGTACATACACACAATGGTGTATATATAGTAATCAGAAGACACCTAGCTTGAGTTGGTTCTCTACCGTGTGGGTGCCAGGAGCAAAGTCAAGTTGTTGGCCTTGATGACAAACACTTTTACCTACTGAGCCACTTATAAGTCGTGCCTCACCTCCTGACAACTATCTGAACAGTCAAAATAATTTTTATATTTATAACTTAACAGAATATTTCATCTATTGTGGTATTTGCTTCCCTCGTGCCTCATATCAGTCATCCTTAGCATTAGGAACACAGAAGAAAAGAATACTGTGTGGAAACCCAACTTGTTGGCATTAGGGAGTTGTTATTGAACTATTGGAAGGTGAACTTTGACTGAGAGACAGTAAGTCCATTTTTTTTTTGATGGATCCTGTAAGGTAATAAACTTGAGAAAAGTTCAAAGAGAAAATGAAATCTACTGTCCTTAACACATTTGATTTACTATCACCTACCATTATATTTCTATCTAAAGTTCATGGAAACATTCTGGCTTGCCTACAACAAAATTTATACTTGTAGCATTTTGCCTTGAAATATAAGAAATGTCATCTATTACAATTTGCTTCAAATCCAAGTGACAGAAAGCCTCCAGGCCTCATCAAATGGGATGATTTTGTTACATGCTCTCTTGACTCTGAATTGTAAGTCTAGATCTAAGTAAATAGAGAACAGTATGTATTCCACAGCGTATGGCACAGGTCCCTTCTGTTCATGGCTCAGCTGCATATAGCCTCTATCACTAAACTACCTAAGATAGGTTCAGATATCTAGGAAGGAAGGAAGGAAGGAAGGAAGGAAGGAAGGAAGGAAGGAAGG
>JANHMN010000003.1:154750210-154762981 GCA_030674055.1 Rhabdomys pumilio
AGGAAGGAAGGAAGGAAGGAAGGAAGGAAGGAAGGAAGGAAGGAAGGAAGGAAAGAAGGGAAATGGGAATAAAAAGAATGTCTCCTTCCCTTAAGATACTTTCAGAAATTGATAGACACCATTACTGACCTCTTAGCAAAAATCTAAACCTATTGCCACATTAAAGTATATAAGGGCCTTGTAAATAATTCTACAGTGTCATCCTGTAGGTAGCTGTGCCTGGAGAAATAGGGTTCCTCAGGCCAGGCTGTGTTGGCTGGGAACGATGAGGGTTCCTCCAACAGGAAGTTAGGCATGGCTGCTGTGGTTCCACAGCCCCAATGACATGAGAAAGTCCATGGGTTTTTACAGGCTTTAATGTCATGGTGGATGGTGGTTGGATTTGGATGTGCACCCCTGTAAAACCCAGGGCAGCCCTGAGTTAAATAGGGAGGGAGAGAGGGGGAGGGACTGAGGAAGAATGTTTAATTGGCTCCACCCTCTGGCCTTCGGGTACCACATTAGTATGTAAATCTCTCTAGGGCCTGAGGCTTGTTCCTCCTGACTATTGGCCATAGACCTCTCGGTGGGAGGGGTTGTTGGAGGGCTGAAGCTAAATGAAAAGAACCAGCGCCTGGGAGCAGAGCTGAACTCCTACCATTCAATAAGGTTCCGGGGTTCCAAGCTCATGCTCAACCAAGCACCCAGCTGCTTCTCACAGCCCACCGCCCCACATCATCCTAAAGCACAATTACCAAGGAAAATCAGGAGAATGGAAGCAGCACAGGTTATAATTTAAGTCATTTATGACAATTCTGCAAGGTTTCTCTTTTCAGTAAATCATACCAGCAGGGGCCCTGATATATAATATTGTAGGTCATTAATGAGTGTTGTTCAATTGATTTGTAAATTGTCACAACTTAAACTTATACAATTCGCTAATTTTACCTACTTGTTTTCTGTGGTTTCCCAGAAGCTAATAAAAACACAATTTACTTGTATTATAGAGTATTTTTAATAAAAACAGTTATTCCCCATTCGCAAACCATACATCTGATACAGACATCTGTCTTAGAAACTAGATTTGTTTTCTAGTGTCAAATAATGTGACAGAAAGTGGCAAGCACATTTAAGTATATATTGCCAGTCTCAGGGCACTTCATAAATGCCTGATCTGGGGATTATATTCAAAATGGTTTACACTCAGAATGGGCTGGGCTCAGGATATGGGTTTTCAGTCAGTGACCAGGTGAAAGCCAATGAGAGATGCTATTGCCGGATGCAGCAGTTTGCTCTGTGTCTTCCTGAAGCCTATTACCCAGAAAGCCCAGTGTAGGACCAAATCTTTAAATGGACACTTGCAAAATCTGTCCTATCTTCAGGCAATCTTTTTGAATCCCAGGCCACTTTTCCCTCTGTCTGTTCTAGTTTATTTCTGCCTTCCTCTTCCCTACAGAGTCTGACCTCATCCACTGAGCAGGAAACAGGAAGAGCTCCTGGGACCTCTTTTTATTATTACCTTTTTACCTACTCAGGGGAGTGCAGTGTTGGTGAGACAGGGAAGAAGGGAATGTAAGCCATCTGCCATTATATTTGCTTATATTTCCAGTAGGGAGGTAAAATACCAATTTCTTTACGTGGTATTTTAATTATATTTCATAAGGGTAGACCCTAATCTTATAGCTGTGAAGCTGTTTTTAGATAACTATTATTTTGATATTGATTTATCCTATAGTTCAGTATTGCCAAGAGTGTTCTATACATCTTATATACACTAAGTATTTAGAAGGGGTACCTTTGCAGATTCTAAACTTCAGTAATTTCCCATTTATTTTTGTTCTGATTTTGAATTTGTGGCAAGCTGCTCTGAATTTCTATTAGTGGTAATGATATAAAGTAAAAATATAAGTTAACATAAGGAAGATGTTAAGTAAGAGCCACTTGGACAAAATTAGAATCACATTCTAAAAGTTTATAGTTGGGCGACCTTGGAATGTATCACTAACACCTCTAAACCTTTTCTTTATTTGTACTTAATGTGAACTTAGGGACTTCACATTAAATAATGCACATATACAGAATAACAATTCAGTACTAATTGCTATAGTTCATATTAATCTTATTAATTTCTATAGGACTTCCGTGAATAATATTTAGTGTGAGATCTGTCTACCTACACAGAGAATATTTTTAAAAAGATGGTAGTCATTTACAAAGATATTAAAGATATCATTATGAAGATATTAAAGATATCTTTATAAAGATATATTTTTAAAAGATGATGGTCTTCTACAAAGAAAAATTGGTAACTCAAGGATGACCTAAAAAAATTGGGATACCTAAGGCCAATCAATATGGTCTTTGTTGAATAAATTAGGATTTATCCATTAAGCAGAATCTTATGCAGTCATTTTAGAAAAGCATAATTAGCTAGAAGGCAGATATGATGAGAGACACAGGGATGAGGAGATGAGTGGTATCACAGAGAGAATGCAAGTTAGAGAGGTTTATAGAGGAAGTAGAGGTGGACAGCATCTCGGGACTATGGAGCCAGCACTCTGACCAATGAACATCAAGTACCCCAGACCGAAGAAGTACCAGGGGCAAAGAAAATCTCAGCTCTTCTGTAGAAATGTAGGTAGCTCTGTGTGGCTGGAGTGTGTTCTAGAGTGTACACAAGACACAGCTAGATCCTAGGCTGGACTAGTTGGTGGCAGATTGTGGAGAGCCTGAGTGTCATTTTAAGTCAGGATGCCATTGATAGCTTCAACTACGGCAGCAACTCCATCATCACGGTGGTCTCGAACGGTGATGTAGGTGAGGGATGGTTACTTAAGATGAGGTCAGCAATCACAGTGTAGACCAGAAATGGGGTTGTAGCAAGAAGAGAGGAAAGCCCTAAGCAGCATGAAGCAGTGACTGGGCTGAGAAGCCATGGCTAACCTCCATTGTTAGAAAATACAGAGAGACAAAAAGAAGATGCAGTGGCAATGATCTGTAATGAGGTGCTTACGAACTATCTTAGTGTCCATTAGCCTAGGTAAGCCTGTGCTGAAGACAGAAATGGAACGACTGTGGTCTGTCAGCCTTAGTAACAACCTACATCAGAATATGTCAGTGATTGTTTGCCTCTCTTCTCTGTGTGTGTGCATGCAAGTACATGTATGCCTGCTTGTTTGTGGAGGCCAGAGAGAGGTCAACAACCTCAGATGTCATTTCTCAGGACCAGTGCATATTTTTCTTTAAAAATTTATTGATTTATATATTTATCTTTAGGCAGAGTCTCTCACCAGGATTTGGAGATCCCTGATTCAGCTTAGCTAGGTGTCTAGTATGTCCTAAGCTGGGATTACAAGCATGTGTAGTCTTTGCTCATGTGTGTTCTGAACTTGGGTCCTTGTGCTTGCAAGCACTTTCCCAACAGAGTGGCTCCCAAGCCCTGACAAAGTATCATTACCGCTGAGCCAGTTGTTTAAGTGTCCTTTTTGCCTTGTGCTGTACCTTTCCTCAGAGTTGGTCTTACTTCTTGGAGGCTAATTCGCCATTGCGGCTCTCATTTCAGACTCCTCTGCTAGGCATTGGTTGCTAATCCAGTCTCTTCCACCTAATCAAAATCACACAGCCTACTCTCCAAGGCATTCCAGGGAGAGCTCTGAGATGCCATTCCCATTCTGAGAGCCGCATGAGCCTGTTTGGATGGGGTATCAAAATAAAAGAAATTCTTTAAAATGTAGAGCAAAGTACTCCTTCTTATACCCTGCTCGTTGAATTTGCAGAAACTCGGTTTTGCTGCGAGGAGTAGAGTGCTTTGGAAATCTGCAGTAAAATCGAGGAGCCCCCTTTAAAAGAGGCCAGATACATTCAAGTCAGAGAAACAGTGCCATGTCTGTGAAGCTTACAATAATACTTGGCTTTGCCTGGTGTTGAAAGTGACCAAAACTAATCAGGTCCAGAAGAGCATTCCACAAAGCTGCTTTTCTGACTCTCTGCCTCTGCCCTGCTTGCTTTTGCTGCTGAGCAGATTGCGGGAGCTGGTGCCAATTCCACATTGCTTAATAATAATTCTCATTAGCATGCTGCCTTGGATGTGTATCGCAGAGCAAAATTTAGCTTTTCCTTGGTGTGAATCAAGAGAGGAGCATGAAATTTTTAGCCGAAGCAAAGGGTTTAAAGGACTTTGGACCGAGTTACATTTGCACAGAGTAGCAGTCCTCTTTGGTCCCCAATCAGAGGGCAAGGAGACAAAGAGGAATTTTACTCCCAAATGGGGAGCTTTGTGTCCTTTCTCCCTCTCCACTTGCCGCCTCTGAGATGGCACTTGTTTGTGCCTTGCTATTGAATAGTCTGATGCATTCCAAACACCCAGGGCCTATCCCAGTAAACACTCCTAGCTCTGGCCATTGCATCTACCCAGCACAGCAGCTGGCCCAGTATACCTGCAGTTCCATGACTTCCCTGAGGTCGCTTACATTAGCTTTGGTTACGAAAGTGAACAAGAGGCTGTTTACTCTCCTGCAGATGCCAGGGTGACTTGAACGGCACTCTGAGGAGACACGCACAACCTTGCACATTCACAGCCTGTTTAACAGGGGCCGTATTCCCCACAACGGCTTTCACATGCCATCTGCTGTCACATGATACCACGTGCCAGGTCCTTATAAGATATGTATTCAATCACTCCCCTTTCTCACCCTTCCTTTAGAAATGGCAAATTAAAGACAACTTTAAGCAAGGTTTCACACTGAAGGAATTATGTGCATATCAAACGTATTGAATTAAAAGAGGATTTTTTTATTGTCATTCCCGGCTGCAAAGTGGCAATCAGACACCCTCATGAAAATTTTAGAGAAGTTATCAGACTCAGTGGGGAGCAGAAAAGACACCACTAAAAAGTAATCTTTTTTGTGTGCGAATCTACTTGCCAAAAGAATGACAACTACTGAAAAAGAATTGGAAGGAAACAGTCCAAGGTATTTTATAATTCTATACTCCCTTTCCTTTGGTGCTGGGGATGTAACTCAGGGCTCCATGCACTCTACAAAGCTGCTGAGCTGAGCTGCACCCCAGCCCCTCATGATTTCCATTCTCCTGTTGGCATGTGTGTGCCCTTCCTCTGATCTGGTATAGCACTGAGCTCAGTGGTAGAGGAGAGACACTTTCTGAAAGGGTTGAGGGGACTGGTACAAAGCATACTGGGAACAAATGAATTAGCACATCCTGTCACAGTTTGCTCTTGAATGATGGTGCCTTCTTTGTTAATTGAAAAGAAATGTAAAAATGGGAGAAAAGGCAAAAGGAAACAAAGCAAAACAAACAAATAAAAAATGAAATAGAAAAGATTCCAATCTCTCTTCCTCCTCCTCCTCCTCTGTGACCTGTGACAGCACACTGTAATGTTCCAAGGCCCTACATCTTCATGTACTATTCTGATGCTATCTGTAGGGAGCCTAGAACAGGAGGCTGGAGAGACGGTTTGTAATTGAAAGTTCTTTCAGGAGAGGCATTCTATCAGGCCTGCTAAGGGAGTCGGTGCACCTGCTGTCTTTTTTATGTTGAGCGGCTTCTGAAAGGATGCAAAGCATAAAGAAATTGAATGGTGTTATTTCTTTTATAATCTCTCAGCAGAAATATAGTTTTCAAAATTATTGATAAGATGTACCAGCCAGGCCAATGTTTTTAAGATGAATCTGCAACGTGTAGCTTGTTTTAAGCTTGTGGATTGTGTTCTGCTTCTCTGACATGCTCTAAACAATTACTATAATCGGTAACCATATATGAATTCCTAAATTGCTGCCACTGTGACTCTTATGGAGTGCTCGGCATTTCGGATGTCACATTGCTCAGCCATAGATACTGTACCACTGGTCCATATCTGTGTTGTTTGAAGATTTAGTCTCTTGATATGAGTAGCTTAGAAGAAACACTAGCTATTTAAGATCTAAGGAACAGAGATGAGACAATGGTATTTTAACCAGCATAGACACTATCTGAGTACCATTATGCATTTTGGAGTGCAGGCACACACAGTTCCCATACAGCTGTTCAGTTGTCTTCGCCTTGAAGGCAATTGCCATGAGGACACATGGAATGTACTGCCAGCCTGCTTGCCTCTTAATTTTCTGGACAAGAAGATCCCTAAGGGTAGGCATGTGTCTGTGCCTCTTCCAGTCTGCATGCTGCAAGTCTCTCCGCCCATCCAGAGTTTGCTCATGGGTAAAAGAATAAGCTACATTTCTGGTTAGATTCAGCCAGGAGGAGGGAAACATTCTTATTTATGGTGCAGGTTTTGTACTTAGAAAACATCTTTACATTATTTTTAATGTGGCCGTATTGTAAGTCCTATTGGAGGTGGAAAATATTATCAACACACTAGCATCCTCTCAGGCCTATCAACACACTAGCATCCTCTCAAGCCCTATTCAATAGAACTCACTAAACTGAGATGACTTCTGTGGGAGTCTCAGCTTGTTTTGTCAGCCTTGTTAGCAAGGCTAACAGGTTTCATCATCTAGTAGCACACCATGCACTCCTAAAGTTACCAACAACCTGTTCTTCAGAAGTGATCACATGGTCCAGACCTGTCCTATTCCCCTGGTCCAATCAGAGTGCTGCCCTGGAATTCATGCCCACACAGGAGAGCAAAGATCCTGTCTTCTTGCTCAGTCAGGGGTTGCGACCTTACAGCTGCCTGTGGTCATGTTCTCTTCCAGGTAAAAACTAGAAAGAACAAGACAGTGGCAATAACAACCACTGGCAGGGAAAAGCCCAACAGCATTCTCGATTCTGTTCAGTTCTGAGCCTGGCTTCCCAAGGCCCTCTATCTGTTCCTGGTAAATCCAATTGCCAGACCCTTGCAAGTTTATAGTGAGTTTCTGTTATTTGCAACCTGAAGAGGCCTGCAGTATCCCTCTTACAATAGGAAGGAAAGTCGGTGGCTGACACACACACACTTACAGTGAAGTGAAGAGTCAGTTTCTCCAAGGCTAGAATTACAAGAACATGGGAAGGAGAAACAGCACTTTCTCAAGAGGACTCAGTAACAACAGGAACTAACCTGGGTCCTGCCCAGTAGTTTTCAACTGTAGTTTCCCAATTCCTTTCTCCTGCGAACTTATCTTCTGTGCAGAGGCAAGAGGGTGGTGGGGCAATGTACAGAAGGCAGCAGAGGGGAGAGTGGAAGTTTACATAAAGGCCCACAGCTGAGAACAAAGGACCCTGCATTCTTTCCTCCTAAGTAAGTTTCTGGCCCAAGTTTTGCGACCAAGTCTCTCTTATGATTTTTTTCCTGTAAGGGCCAGTTCAGAGAATTCATGCAATGAATTCCAAACCTTAGGGGTCCCAAGAGAATCCTTTGTGGATATGAGGCATCTTCCTGAAATAAAGGCTCAGTTTCCCTGTTAGGCTCACCTTGTTACCCGAAGAGGTGAGGGTGGAGGTAAGGAAAACAGAAAAAGGGGAGCTGAAAACTAAGGCACTGGGGGTGTTTTCCCCAGGCACAGGCCAAGTTAGGAGTTAAGCTGAGGTTGGACAATCACCACGGAGGTTAATATTCCAGCATGCTTCACAACAACCTGATGGGACGAAGGCAAAACAGAGCCAAAGGAACCCAGGGCTCTGCACTTCCAATAGGTTTCTCACTGATACTGATAGACTTGGTCCCATAATTCCATGTACAGAAACTGCTCATCTAGGATATTTCCTTCAAATCCTGGACTCCATGTACACAGCCACATAGCATTTTTTTAAACAGTGCACTAGGCAAGGTAACATCCTACATCCTATTGCAATGCTGACATCTTATCAATATTTCAAAAATGTGAGATTCCAGGGAGTAATGCTTCATATCAAATGCTCGCTTTCTGCACACTTCTGCAATTTTGTGCTATACATCTAAAATCTGACAAATGATATTCTGGACCCAGGCAATAACTACTGAGACTGGAAGAAAAAAGATTCTAAACCCTGATGTCCATGTTCCCTCTAAGTGCATTTTAATTGAGGAGAGTGTGGTTTGGGAGCGGGGCTGAGCAGCAGCAGAATGTATGGGAAGTGATAAGTTCAGTTCTTCACATAAAATGTACATCAGGGGAAAAAATAAACAAGACGAACTCAAAATACTGCAGCAAATGTTGGGCTGAAATACTGCCAGGTGTGGAGGTGTAGAAAAATGAACACACATTTTGGTGGCAAGGCACAAAACTGTTTAAATCCTTCTACAGAAGTTTTAGAGGACTATAATTTTGGCATGGATCTGTGAGCACAGTTTCTAGGTTTACCATGTAGGCATGCCAATGGGATCTGTAAGGATTACCTTGTCCAGTCTGGGATATTGCATAGCTCCTCAAAACATCACCTTCACATATGCCAAAGAATACAACATGGAGAAAGAAGTCAGAACATTTCTGCATACAAAAAAAAAAAAAAAAAAAAACCAACACAGAAGGTGTGAATTCTGCATAAGTGTAGCAAGCTTGTGCTCTCTTCACAAAGTAATATTCTTACAAAGGACTCAAGTGGATATATTTGGGTACATGCAAAAATGTGTGTAATTATATATATATTTGCTATTATATATTACATTTATAATTTTCTTGTTTAGCTCACTATAAAATGTAACATTGATAACTTCTGCTCATCATTAATGCTGTAAAGTTTGAGATGGGAGGCTCCAGGGTATCTATCCTATGTGATGGTGACCTCCATCTTTCAAATGATAGAATCTGAGATCTAAAATGCATTCTCCCCAAAAATGATTGGTAAAGGGTAAGGGTAGAGACTTGCGTACTCCAATGCATTGCATACTCATTACTTCTAGTTGATAGTACCCACTACCTGTACAGTGTTCATGACTGTCTCTATGGTACCCACTGCCTGTGCAGTTTTCATGACTGTCTCCACAGTACCCACTATCTGTATAGTGTTCATGACTGTCTCCAATGTTTAGTAACAGAGCTGAAGGACAGTAGGGTGGTATGAGGCCTGGGGTCCATGTGTTTTCATGTTCCTCACATCCTTAGTGTCTTTCTAATCAAAAGGTCAAAACTCAACCACATACACACACATGCAAAGAAGAGTCACCTGGCCCATACTGATCTAAACACTAGCTGTGAAGTGGATTTCATTAGGCAGGATTTCCAAATACTGAGATGTTATTTTGGAAAAAAAATAGAAAGAAGCAGAAGATTCTAGAACACTTATATGAAACAAAGAACAATGAGAACAGTGTGTACTTATAAAGCAATTAGAGAAATGCCTTTGAGTTTGTTCAAACTTTTCTTCTTCATCACTTCCCAAACTGAAAAGTCTATCTACTATACATCTACACATCTGCTATATATACTAGTGTGTAGTGTTGTGTGTGTGTATGTGTGTGTGTGTGTGTGTATATACACAGATTTATACACACACACACACACACACACACACACACACACACGCCATACTCTTACTAGCTTCTAATCCTTACTGTAGTGCTCACAGAGAGATGTTATCATAATCTGAGAGGTGAGAAAATGTAAGGGAGGGCTTGCACACGATTAATCAATGAGTGAAGCAGGGATGTAAACCAGCTGTCTCAGGCCCAGAAAACTGCCATTTCTGCCTGCCTATTGCCCCCACACATTGGAGAATTGTCATGAAGATAATGTTTGGATCCATCTTGTGATAGATTCAATGATAGTGACCAGAACTTGGGATAAGCACAAATGGAGGGTTGGAGGTCAGAAAGGTAATGGAGATTTAAGAAGGACTATAGAGACTGCTCCTTCCAGAAGAAAGACGTATTGAAGTAATGAATCTGTCTGACACACATTCTTCAAATGTTTGTCATATATTGAGCACTATACTTGGGTCTTAGGAACAGTCTCCACTCATACAGCATTCCTGTAATGATTCTCAAACTGTCACACTCACAATATTCTGAACATTTCTGAAAAGTTCTGATGACAGTGACTTACCTGTAAGCAACTTGGACTCACTTCCTGTGGTGGTTTTAGTCCCTTTAGGGGCCATTTGCATGCTCTATTCCCAGTTGATCAAGTGTTTGGGAAGACTTAGGACTTGTACCTTGGAGGAGGTGGATACTTGTCCCAGAGTCTCTGTCTGTCTCTTTGTCTATGTCTTTCTCTCTGCCTCTTAGTTTGCTACCTATGGATCTAGACATAAATCTGTAAAGCTCTCAGATACTTTTCTAATGCTATGCCTGTTTGCTTCCCACCATGATGATCATGGACTCTTAAACTATAAGCAAGCCCCTAATTAAATGCTTCCTTTGATAAGAGTTGCCTTGGTCCTGGTGTCTCTTCACAGCAATAAATCCATAACTAAGACACTTGCTCTTGAGTGAAATCTAGATATTAACTTTTCCAAAACTCTTAGGCTTGATGATTGAAATGTAGAGTCAGATTTGAGTACCTGTTTATGGGGTGAGGTAACTCAGGAATAGTAGAGTGGAGATAAATTTTATAGAAGAAATACTGAGTTGTTATAGAGTTCATAGAAATATTGTCATTTTCTATACTTTGATGTCACATATAAAAGACTGGGCAACACTGAAATAGTTAACAAATAGGTCATTCTGCTAATGATGTGTCATGCATCCTAACATGTAACTGAACATGGATTGTGCCTCCATGTGCATGTGCATGCACACATGTGTCTCTCTGAAGAATCAAAAAGAAATCTGAACCACAATTTAAAGCACTTGTTCAAAATAAAAAGAAAAGATTTGCAGAATTTCCCTCAGTAGAGTAAATATAGCTGATAAAATCAGAACACAAAGAGGAATTGTAGAAGCTGTCTTCCAGTGCAATCTCTTTTGTCTCTGGAGAGAGGCAGCTACTTCAAATCACAGAATAAGGCAGGGATGGAGTTTGGCACAGAACCCACTCTTTCAGACATCTCTGGGTAGCCTAATTGTAGAACACATCCCCAAATAGGATGCAACATTTAATTGCATCCAGTACAAAATTAAATGCTACATCCCAGTTATATCTTTACGGCACACCACCCCACAACAGACACCTATTCTGTCGTCCTTCCAGACTCTGCATAGTAGGTAAAGTGACAGTCCAAGAAGTAGACATTCAAGGCGCCAGATCTCCAGAGGGGATGATTATTTCCTTACGATCCACACAGACACAAAAAGAAGAAAAATGACACATGAGGTTTTCCCCAGGTGGATAAAGTGCCAAGCGCCTGCCAACCTTTCTTTCCTCTCCCTGGGTTGCCTCCCCGTCCCTCTGCCTCCTGCTGTTTTCATTGCTATCATTATTTCTGTTTCTCCGAGGAGGATCGAGAGTGCTGCCAGCCCGCTCTGTCCTTCTCGCTCCCTGTCATCTGATGGTTCTCTAAGCTCCCTTCCATCCAGCTCAGCTCATTTCTCCCTCCAGCTTCTCCATTATTCCTCATTCTCCCTGCACTGTTCACCATCCTATCAGTCACTTTCTGCCACAGCTGTTATTGCTGCTGCTGTCCCCTGATGGCTCCGTGGCTTTAATCACTGCCATTTCCAGAGGAAACTCTAGCTGCCCTGATTATAAGATTCTGGTCCTTCAGCCCTACCTTGTTAGATGGGACTTTACTAACTGGGCTGACAACGCATACTGGCTGGAAACACTTGTTCCTATTTGCTGCTCCCGTCTTTCTCAAGATGATACCCTAATCCTTTGCCTCTTTGAGACTCTACCTTTCCTCAGGCTCTTCTTCCACACGCTATTCCAGATTTTCAGAGTCTCCACAACTGTTTGATAGCTACTGTGACATAGTATTGT
The DNA here is from genome assembly GCA_030674055.1 of Rhabdomys pumilio. Taxonomy (NCBI): domain Eukaryota; kingdom Metazoa; phylum Chordata; class Mammalia; order Rodentia; family Muridae; genus Rhabdomys; species Rhabdomys pumilio. Next base: position 154,761,961 of record JANHMN010000003.1, read on the forward strand.
TGACTCTAAGGACTTTGGCCTCATCATCTTGCCAAGCACTGCCACACTAGGTATGTGACCTCGGGCAAATCATTGACCTTTTTGCTATCTAATAAAAGTTTAATAATATTAATTCATTCATGATGTTGTGGATATCAAATGGGATGGTACATGGGAAGCACATAGCATACATAGAATGTAGAATAGAGGCTGCTTACTGACATCAGCTGCTATTATTTGATTATAACTATTAACTACCTGTTAACAGATCCTTCCGTCTCTATGTAGTGGGCTACACTATTATAAAAGCCTGGAAATGTAGTCTGTGGTTCTTGGATGCTTTATTGGCAAACTGTGAAAGGAAGAATAGGCACTGGAGAACTTAAGTGACCTCTGTTGGAAGTTCAACATGATAGAAAATCAATGAAGAGAAGGTACAGGAATGACTGGAATCTACTCTGCCCTTCTTCACCTAAATCTCCTCATCTTAAATAGTAACTCCACTTGAAACCAAGAGTAGAGCAATTATTTTGCCTTCTGGCTCGGTTGATAACCAGATGATTTGCTTATCTCTCAGTAATATGTAATAGATTATGAATAGTCTATTTAAACAGTATATACCAATATAATACCTTTTTGACTATATCCTATAGTTGTGAAGTAGGTGATTTGAGCCAACCTCTTTGTAAAAGGCAATGAAAGAAGTTGAAGTGTGAGAACACGTTCCTGAAAGCATAAAAGAAGGTAAGACATTGGAGAAATTTGGAGTAAAATACATAAGAAAATATGAGAAACTGGGAAGAAGGGAACACAGGCCTTAAAATAGATTTTCTTCCTGTGTGCTTTTCTCAAGTCTGGTGGAGGGGCTACAGTGCTAAGCAGCCTTTGGTGTTATCCTTTGATGGACATGTAAGCTGACAACTAAAATGTTCTTGGAGTAAATCCCTTTAAGCTGAGAACATGGCTTCATAGCTACCAATCTCTTTGTTTATCTGTCTATCTATCTATCTATCTATCTATCTATCTATCTATCTATCTATCT
>JANHMN010000003.1:154762991-154786549 GCA_030674055.1 Rhabdomys pumilio
TCTATCTATCTATCTATCTATCTATCTATCTATCTATCTATCTATCTACCTATCATTTATCATCTACCTTCTTTCTTTCTCTCTGTCTATCTTCAAGGATAGGTAGTAAATCCAGAGCCTTGTCCAAGCGAGACATATGAACTTTACAACAGGGCAATATCCCCAATTCAAGCCACACTGCTACTATAAGGAATTACTTCAAGTACACCCATCTTGCATGAATTTGTAACAAGTTCTGCATCACTTTGCATCATTTAATGGTACAAGTAAACTCCAACTTAGAAATTATAATATTCCTGGAATGATTACACGCTGCTACTTGGAATAGCTCCTTGGAATGAAGATATTATTTCACCAGGCCTAAAAGCTTCTTCCATATAGTTTGTAAACTATAATATTCAGCATGTGATGACGAAACCTACTAGGCTTATAGAGCCACAGGACATAGTGGATGAGTCAAAGGAAGGGCAGAAATCCCAGCGAGCTGTACCCAACACATGAGTTATCACATTTGTCAGATATGCTGCACAAAAGAGCTTGGCTTGCTACATTATGGAATACATTTTAATTCTGAAAATATCGGAAGTAAACTAGAAACTCCACAGTTTCATGTAGCATAGTAAGAAAAACAATTAAAACTTCAAAACTACAGTTCTTAAAAAAAAACTCAGTTTGAATGAGAAATATGAAGAGTGGATTGAAAATAAAAGAATATCCAGTTGTACAGTGGTGGCACATGCCTTTAATTCCAGCACTCAGGAGGCAGAGGCAGGTGGTTCTCTGAGTTGGAGGCCATCATGGTCTACAGAGAAAAATTCTGGGACAACCAGGGCTAAACAGAGACTCCTCATCTCAAAACAAAACAAACAAAGAAAAATTTTAAAAGAATAAAACAAAACAAAATTCAATGATATGTGCTCAATAAGAGACAATGTGTAGAAAAGGATACAGAAAGTTCACAGGAAAAAGAAATTCTTTCAAATGCTCCCTGTAAGGTATGAACCATGGCTATGGCTATTCCAGTGTAAACATCATGGCCTTTAAAGTAATGTACATTGTTTATACATGTTTAGAGCAATGTATACTGATAAAACATCCTATTTACTATTAAAAATTTCAAGTTGAGATTTGTAAGTGCCCAGTAACATGGCCTCAGAACACGGGAAACCAAGCACTGAATTATTAAAGTTAAAAAACAACCCACAAATCTATAAACATAGTGAGAAGTTTCCAGTTCATAGCTCAGTAATGTATGTAATAAAGTTTCCAAAAGAAGAGTAATATGAATGATTCAAAGAACACATTCTGTTCTGAAGAAACAGAAACTGTGGTGAGAAAGAAAGGGTCTTACTATGTAGCCCTGGACAGAACAGAACTCACTATACAGACCAGGCTAACCTGGAAGTCAAGAGATCCTTCTACCTCTTGCCTTACCTGTGCTGGAATTAAAGGTATGTACTACCATTCTGGGTCCAACCTACACATATATTCTTTCAAGCATGGAGCCCATAAACTCCTTAGCAGAATTGCCCCCTAATTCAACGACATGATACTATATACTATACGTTAATAAAAGCATATATCATTTCCCAGACTTTTGAAAATTGAGGGATACACTACCAAAGAATTCATAAGAAAAAACAAAACAAACTAACTAACAAACAACAACAACAACAACAAAAAAAAAAACAGGCCATGTAGTGGAGACTCATGCCTTTAATCTCAGCACTTGGGAGGCAGAGGCAGGTATATCTTTATGAGTTCAAAGCCATCCTTGTCTACAGAGCAAGCTGCAGGACAGCCAAAGCTACACAGAGAAACCATAGCTTGCAAACCAAACTAAACCAAACCAAACCAAACCAAACCAAACAAAGTGAATGATCAGGGAGCATGTCAAAACTTCTGAGCTCACACAGTAGCTTAATAAATACACTAGAAAAGAAGAAAAGCCTAATTTATGACTCAGTGCTTTAGAGTATCTACTGCCAGAGAACAGAAAGATAAACTGAGATAAACCAGAAGGCACCATGATGAAAGTAGAACTAGGCAAGGAAACAAACATGAGATGATGGAGATGATGGGGAAAGCCTCACACTGGTCCTCTGAACAGGAGATAAAACAGGTAAGGCCCCGGTGAGATTGGTGCAGGGAACAAAGAACATTACCGGATATTGGCCATGGAAAGGAAGTCCTTGCTGTAAATTCTATGATGTTAAGTTGAAAACCAGGTGTTATGTCAAGACTTTTAGATGGAGAAATTCCTCGGCAAATTTACCTCACCACAGAGACTGTGAAACGACTCTCAAACCTGAGATTCGGCATTTAAAATCCTTCTCAGGAGAAGAGGGGAGTCAGTAAGAGCCAAAGGGGAGGGGGATGTGAGGGACCACGAGCATACATGCTCACAATGCATTCTGCACATGCATGTACAGAAAGCATAGAATCTTATTCTAGATCCACCCAGAGAGTTTCACCGTTGAGTTTGCCAAGTGTTTAAGGATGAAATTATTATAGGCTTAGAAAAGAAAAAAAAAAAAAACTTCAAAAAAGTAAAATGCAGGATGCAGTCCCAAAATTACTGTGTAAGACCAGAATAACCTGATAACAGACACTGACAAGTGTAGAAGGAGAAGGGGGATCTGCCAGCCATTCTCACGCACGACACAGATGCCGGTTCTAAATAAAATATAAGCATTCTGAACAACACATACATCTCAAAGAATGGGAAGGACACTATCACCAAGTTCAATATTCACTTGCCATATAACAGTAGACTTAAACAAGGGCATTCTCATGTTCATGAAAGCACCTGCAGGAAGAGTCACCTTTGTAACATTCTCTAGTACGAAATTGCAATTTCCCCTCTTGCCACATCAGTTGCCATGTCTATCCAATATTTCACCTTATAGTTCATTTAAATGTATTCTTGTTGTTCATGTTGGGGTATATGTGTAAGGACATCATGGTTGATAAGTAGAAGTCAGAAGACAACTTTGTGGAGCCATTTCTCTTCTCTCACCTTTACATGGATTCTGGGTACCAAACTAAGTTCACCAAACTTCAATGGCTTTACCATTGAGCCATTTTGAAAGCCCCCTTTTGTCTTTTAATAATTAATTGGTAGCATTTTCATACAAGACAAAGGAGAAAAAAGGAAGAAAACTATAAGAGAAAACCAGAATTACCTATTGGTCTTTCCTATCACTTCTTGGCCACCCTTAGGCAAGCCACTTCTGCCAAATACTTCCACCACCATGATGTCTCTTCCTCACCTCAGGCCCAAAGTGATGAGATCGGCCAAAAACCGACTGGACCCTCTGAAAACAGCACTCCAAACACCCTTTCTTCCTTATTTGTTTCTCCTAGTCTTCATTGCAGTGCTGAAAATCTGCCTAACATTATGTCACTTATAGACGGAATGTGGACCTACTGTGAAAGGCAAGACACCATCATTTATAGATGGCTGCCTTGAGAGACTGTCTTCATGACTTTTATTTCAGTGGAAACTGCATCTGCACCAGGAGCCTGAGCCAATGATACCGATATAAGCTTTAAGTGGACAAGCATTTGGTCAGTCTGCCTGTAGCATGCTGGGAGGCTTTTGGCTAGCACCATCTGGAGATATACATCCTTGGAAGATGTCTCTCTACCATATCCAGCTGGGACTACCAAGACCACAGAAACCTCTGGGGCCTCATGTGATGAAAATAAGTTCAGCACTTCTTTATTTGGGGACAGAATTGGGTTTTTTTCTGACCTGAGAATGTCAACTTTACAGCAAAGAAGTAGCACAGAGAAAAGAAAAAAAAAGTTACTTTCTGCAGATTTTTTTATTTTATTGATACCAGTTTACTGTATGTGCATTTATTCAGGGTTCACAAAGTGGAATTAAAGAAACAGATAATACAGTATCTGCTAAATACATAGTTTTTTTTTTTTTTTTAATGTTTGGTGCCCTACTTAACTATAATTTGTATTAACTTTAGACAAGAAAACCTCAACATGTAAGCAAAGCAGGTGAAATTTAAACAAATACAGAATGCAAAGGATGGAGGAGCCAGGTGGATACTAAGGGAGTTCAGAGGTCGAGCAGCCTTTCGGCATCCTGAGAGAAGTAGAGAGTAAAGGTAGGCAAAGCCAGCAACGCCTTGTTGGTGGGATTTAAGAGTTTTATGATGTACCCGTCTTCCCTCGTCTTCCAGCTTCCTCCTCGTATGTTTCTGACATTTTCCATACTGTTGCATCTTTACCTTGGTGGAGTTCCTTTAGTGTAAGTGCAAATACAAGAAAAACAACAACATTGCTGTTACTTTCCTATAAATAACCTGATAAGAAAATTCTAATGGCAGCAAAGAATAAAGCATTTATGGGAGTGAAGGAATGGCTTCCCCAGAAACTGAAGGCGCTGAGTCAGAAGCAGAGGACAGGTATAAGAGGGTTGGAGGTATCTCAGACTGAGACAGGGAGGCAGAGCTGGTTGGAATTGTAGACGGACTAGACAAGTGAGTGAGCCAATTGTATCCACATTTTCCCAGCCATAAAATCTAACACCTGTTTTTGTCTGGGGACTAAATGATTCCATCCATACTGCAGGTTTTTTGTTGTTTTTTATTTCTTCTTATTATTTTGTTGGTGGTGATGGTTCCTATGTTACAGTCTTTGTTTTGTTTTTATGAGACCATTCTGAGTCCACTCTTTTATCCCAGCCGATTTAAGCACTACAATTATTCTATTCATCTATAGTTATTGAATAACTTGGGGAAAATTCTTTAAGAAAACAAAGTTTATTTTCTATTTCTTGTGATACTTTGGAAGGCTACCTTTCAGAGAACCTACCAAGCATTCAAAGAAAAATTGTGAAAATCATTTACTCTCATGTGTGCTTTTTTTTCTTACTTAGTTTGACGATGTTTTTTTAACCTCTGTCCTGACGGAATGGATGGATATATTGCTAGAGCATCACGGTCTGAAATAATGCTTTACAGCTTGGAACTGACTCAAGGACAAGGACCTCAAGATGGAAGTCTATAGTTCGTAGAAGCAAAGACTGTGTCTTTGAACAAGGCCAAGAGAGAAGCTAATTTATTGAAAAGGAGCTCAGATACTTCTTCTCTTTTGAGCAGTGGCCTTTACATTTTATGTTAAATCACAATCTACTGTAGCAATATATTTTACATTGTAGCTTGGCATGCACAGCTGCCTTGTGTGTCTGTACATCAGAACTAAATGTTTCATGGGATAAAGTGTATCGTTACTGTGTAGCCAGTTCTGCTCTAAGGTTTGCCAATCCCCTTTGAGACAATGGCATTAGGTTCTGTGTTCCAAACTCTCAGGGTCTCTACTACTTGTTTTATTTTTCTGAATGGCAAGTCTCCTCAGGTTGGATTTTTGTCCTTTAATTTGATCATGTTCTCTTTTCTAGGGTCTGTGTCTACAAATGGAAGCATGATGAGGGGAACAGGTAAATGGAAGAATGTTGAAAGTAACTCATTTATGACCAACTTGGTTAATTTATGCACATCATGAACTAATGCAACAAACACTCACCCTCTTTCATGTTCCCTTACCCATTCAATCTCTTTTATTCTCTTTTCATATTTCCCACGAAGACTGGTTTTTCAGGTATTAAGCACAATAGGCTTCTTTTTGAGAATGGAGTGTAACTTCGACATAATGATCACCAATTATGTACTCTGACCGCAGCATTTCCTCTCATTGGCTATGTAAGACCCTGGCTTCAGAGATGATGTCTATGTAAGCGTGAGGCCATCGGTTTGCATCTCTAACACCCACATTAAAGCAGGGTGTGCAAGCGTGTGGATATAATCCCTGAGCTGGAGGAGAAGGAAGGGATCATGACAGAAGGATCCCTGAAACCTTTTGAATGTCATACTGTTTCAAAATTAAGGGGGAAATCAATTTAGGAAGACCCCAGTCATTGACCTCTGACTTCCACATTCATGTACTCACATTCACACAGACACACTCACACACACAAACACACACACACACACTACACACACACATATTCTCACATACTGACATACTGACACACACATAGACACATATTCACATATACACACACACTCAGAGACACACACACACACACACATATATAGATATATATACACACACACACATACACACACAGACTCGACACAGACACACCACCACCACCACCACCACCACCACCACCACCACCACCAAACACCCTAGGAAGTAAAGTAACTTTTCCAAAGTAAAAAAACAAAAAACAAAAAACAAAAAAACAAAAAACAAAACACAAAAAACAAAACACAAAAAACAAAAAAACAACCAACCAACCAAACACTAATGCTAGTGTGTGGGAGAACTGAGCCATACACTCAGGACAGTCAGACATCAGAATCACTGAAAGGTTCTATCTACTTGATATCAAAGCATGTTAAAACCATGAAAAGGAAAAAAGAAAAAGAAAACGTAGACCGTGTGTTTAATCTGTTAACACTAGGCAAGCTTGTTTGCACGCTTCTCTTTGAGTTGTTGTTTGCTCTTAGGTCTTATATTTACCAACCATTGTATGCAACATATGTTGGACGTTACAACGCATTTCTGTGTGCGCTCCCATCCCTCCCAGAACATCCTTTACTCATTAGAGTATCGTTGGTGCCAGCTTTGGTGATTTTCCTCATATGGATTCCTAGTTTGCTGTGTCTTAACAAAGAAACTCAGAATTCTAACTTATCTTTTTAACACGACACTTGCTTTTGTTAACTTCCTGAATAACTGAAGAGAAGGTTAAAAACAAATGCTTTCATAAACTTTAGTTCTAAGCAGAAAGCATGATTTTAGTTACTTCAAATTATTGTTGTTGTTGTCTTGAGGGTGGGAAGGGGCACACATGCCACAGCACACGTATGCAAGAAAGTCGGAAGACCACTTTGCAGAGTCATGTTTCTCTCTCCATCTTTACCTGTGTTCCAGTGATGAGGCTTCCGGAAGTGCCAATCACCTTTACTGGCTGAGCCATAGTCCCAGCTCCTTCATTTGCTTTTAAAGCAGATGCTTGCATTGCAAAGTGTTTTTGCATGATGTGAAATCAGTTTTGCATGCTTTAGAAGAGAATGGATTGAATTAAAATACTGTGATGTTGAGCACTGGTATCCACTCTTCTATGCCCAGTAAGCTGATAAAACTGAACTGAAATTCCAGAACACGCATCACATTCCTGGGGACGCTAATTCTAAAGTCTAAGCAAGCACCAAATGTTGCTGTTTCTGTTTTTGTTGTTTTAATTATCAGTTTTATTAAGATAAAGCTTACATACTCTATTAGAACTCTAGTGCTGTTTCTATCTACAACAAAATTCCCAGCTCCCAAAATGTGATCCATGTCTTCATTCACGCTTTACTGTTTGCATGCAGAGAATCTCTTTTACAAATTTATTCTCTCTCCTACCAGGACTTTCCCCCAAGGACCCGCAGGTATTGGATGTTGACATGCAGATTGGGGTGTTTCACACAGAAGCTTCCCACACTGAGTGAGTTTGGTTTCCAGGCTGGAGCAAGAGGAGCAGAGCCATAGTGTTTGATCATGCAATCATCTCAAGGATACCTGACAACACCTTCTCTCTAGAGAAAAACAAAAGATTTCAGAAAAGGGAGAGTTAAAGTTTAATTCCGTAACACCATTACCAATTAGCATCTACTCTCTTACAGATGCTGGATGGGGGCTCAGACAGGGATGCCCAAGTTCAGTAAGAGTCCTGTCAGTCTGTGATAATGTTAAAGTGAGAACACTGGAGTCATTTTCTGAACAGTGTCTTCAATGATGGTAAGACACTCTTCGTATTAACTCTCCAGCTCATCCAGGATGCCAGGCACACAGACATTGCTTTAATGTCCAAAAGATCTTGTAAAGAGTAAAAATAAATGATGGCATCTTCATACAGATCGGAAGCCCCTGTCATTCTCAGGTGACAGTGATACAGAAGATGTTCCATACCGAGGTGATACTGGAGATGGAGTCCTGTGTGCCTTTTTTCTCCTCTGGTAAGAAATGTGCCAAAGGAGGAGCTTTGGAGCTCACATTTAGGAAGAGGGGAGAGAGATGGACAACATGGAAGTTGAGTCTTCAGGAATGCGGTGCTGGAAAGGGCTCTGGAGAAACTGTCAGATGAGGCTGCATACCTGGCACTTAGAGCAGACAGATGGCACAGAAACCCTGCCTCGGAACAAGTAGGCTTTCACCCTCTAAAGAGGAAGTATCATCAGGCAACCTAGTTATTCTGGTTAGAAAAGAGCGAATTATCCAAACAAAAGCAAAGCAAAACAACAGCAAAAACCAAACCAGAACTCCATGGTAAAAGCTAAGAATGACAAGGGCTGAAAACCAGTAGGGAAGTTTTGGTGTAGGCCCAAGTGGCAGGAGCTGATGGTATTTCTTAGAAATCCACAAAAGCTGGGATGTCTAGGCAGCACTGCAGGGGGGAGTAGCATCTTCCCTGGCATGCAAAGACCAGCTCACCCTAGCAGCACGGAGGGGAGGGAGAAGCAGTTTCATTGATGTTGATGTTGAACTGGTAATTTTGGCTTACATAAGGCCCAGGATAGTTCCTTCCTTTCTCTGTCTCTGTCTCTGTCTCTGTCTCTGTCTCTGTCTCTGTCTCTGTCTCTGTCTCTGTCTCTGTCTCTGTCTCTCTGTCTCTCTCTCTCTCTCTCTCTCTCCCTCTCTCTTTCTCTCTCTCTCTTTGTCTTTTGTCTTTTTTTTCTCTCTTTTTTTTTTAATTTATGGAAACAAGATGTGTCAATTTCTTCTCACTGCTATCAGTCCTCACCACAAAGTCTGTGTTGCTTTAGCTGCTTAAGAAATACAAATGGATTATCTTACAGCTCTATAGGTCTGAAGTACGAAATAGCTCCCAGTGGAATAGAATCCATGTGTTATGAGGATACATTATTCCCTCAGGAAACTCTTTGCCTTGTTCAGCAGCCTGAAGCTGCCCCAATCTTGGCTTGTGACCCTCCCTTCCTCCAGCAACATCAAGCTGAACCTTTCTCACACTGCCTCCCTCATTTCTGCCTCCATTTCCCCTGCCTCTCTTGTCCACCCAGAAGGACCCTGTGGACTCTATTGGGCCCACTTTCTACTTTTAGGTTAGCTGATTAGAAACATTAATGTTATTTGCAACCTTACTTTTCCTTTGTTGTGTAAGCTAATATAGTCAACCATTCCAGGGATAGCCAGAGAGAAAGCGTTATTTAGGACGCCATACAAAGGGACCCTAGTAGGTAAGTCCTGAGGTACCTGGTACTGGGGTAGGTAGGAAAACAGCATAAGTTAGCAAAGGACTAGATTCAGGGCTAGTTAGTTCTCAGAGCCAGCTGCTGTACCACTATGGGAAAGGCCTTAGTAAGTAGTCACGACCAGGTGAAACCTTCACATGTTCTAATTGAATAGTTTGGATGGGTTCCAGACACGATGATGTTAGGAAACCGATCTGCATGACCCAGGAGGATTTTACATGCCACCAGAGTTACAGAACACCTATGCACTGATGCGGGATGTAAGCTTGTATCTTACCTCTAGGGCATGAGGACAAAAACCCCAGATACCAGGAGACTGAAAATCTTTTGTTCTTTTCTGATTCCCATCAGTAACTTTTCTAAGATGCTCTTCTCTGCTTCTCTGTCTCATACTATCAAATTTAGCGTATGGCTGTCATATACACTAAGTTCACTTGAGAAAATATTATTCTAAGTTACCGTTATACATTGAACTCATTCTCTCAATCTATCTAAGTTTGTTCATATCGCTTAAGAAGAAAAATTACATCATTGAAGTTCATCAATAGCAATTTATGTCACAATCCCTAACTCATATGCTAAGGAATTAGGATGTGTTCCAATTGCATGTTATTAAGATCTGTTTCCATTAGACTCCATTCTGTAATATTTACTATGTAAAGGCTTCCTGGTATTTGAATCACTTTACGAAATTTTTTTTTTTTTTTTTTTAGTTTTGTCTCTTTTCTTTTTATTTTATTTCCTTCTTGCATATAAAACTGTTGGTAGTTACCATGGCGATTCTAATTGATTTCTTTCTGCTGTTTTTTGCAGGCTTTGAAAAAGATTCGCACAATACATCCTTCATATTGTTATTTTTATCTTTCTGAGTCTGTAATGGCCTCTCAAAGGATAAACAAAAGCAGGCAACAAGAAGAGCTGACGCTACCTTGCTTGGAGTGTCAAAGGCTGGGACAAACAGAAGAAAACCAAAGAAGAAGAAGAAAAGCCAAGCCAGGGAGGACAATGAGGAAAGGGTCAGAGACCAAAAGTAAAAGTGTGTGTCACACAAGAGAGAGTTCAGGTACCAGGAGTTGTCAGCCATGCATGGCAAGAAATGTGCTTTTGGAGATGATGAACTTGTCAATGTAACTGGAGCTTAGAAGACCTGTAAATGATGGAGAGAGAGCTGAAGAGGCAAACCAGGTAGGTGTCACTGCCTGTTTTGGTTTGTTTTATCTTCTGGTAGATCAAAAACTTCTATTACACACACACACACACACACACACACACACACACACACACACGCACATGCACACGCACATACACACACACATGCACAGGCACAGGCACACGCGCACACACACATGAATACATACATATGAGCATGTGCTTACAAGGTGCATCTGTATGTCTGTACCACCAGGTAGGACCAACTCATAGTCTTATTTTTAGGTAGCTAAAAAGTGTGTTCTTTGACATGATTGTTGCTCAGCTATGTCTTTGGTCATCTGCCTTCTACACAAAAGAGAATGATCCAAATCACTGTAGTCATAGAGATAAGAAAAGAAGAGGAGTTTCTTAGAGCTCTGGGAGGAACTGGTATGTTTTAGGATTTTGCATACCTTCAGAACATCTGCATTTTTAAATTTAGACCACATACTTACCCAAAGGTAATAGTTACAAATGTTGAAAACTACAGTCATATCCAGGCCAAGGGTTGTGCCACACTCCTGTGACCTCAGACCTTGGGAGGAGGAAACTGAAAGATCAAGAGTGTAAGGCCATTCCCAGTTACACAGGGAATTCAAGGTCCAGCCTGCGCAACGTGAACAAGGTCAGCCTGGGCAACATAAAACCCTGGCTCAAACAAACAAACAAACAAACACAGCAGGAAAAAACCAGCCTCTTGCAGTAAATAGTAAGTTCAAAATGTAAACATATAAGATGAGTTCTAGACAACAAAGACCACTCAGGTGTTCTCTCCTTTGTGCTTCCTACTGGCCAAAGCAAAGAGAAAACACGTTCACAATTGAGGTTGACATCCTGGAGGAATAAAGTACTTCCAAGCATTGAAACAAGAAATCTCCTCAAGGAAAGGATACATTTATTTCATTATTTCACTTCTGCGATTACAACTTAATTAATTACATTTCCCTCCCCTCCCTCCAAACCCTTCCATGCACCCCTCCCACTCTCCATCAAATTTATGGCCTCTTTTTTTCACTAATTGTTGTTGCATTCATATATATTTACATATACATACATGTTCCCAAATACAGCCTGTTAAGTCCACGTGATGTTACTTGTATGTATGTTTCCAGGCCTTACCATTAGGCACTGGACAACCAATTGGTGTGCTCTTCCCTGAGGGTGGGAGGGCTACCTCTCTTCTTCTCCTTTAATTTTCCATTGAAAAATTAAAGGATGTTTTCATCTACAGCGGTCTCGATAACATTCCTGAAAATATGAGGCAGCAAGTTCCACCCAGCTACACTTTAAATATTTCCATCAGTAGGTTGCAAAGGATAACCTTAGGAGGAAGAACAGCAGACACCAGTCGAAGACAGTCAAGAGCCCGGAGGGCCAAAGATTCTGCACATGCATGGTCTTGTCGCCGGAAGAATTACTCTACACTGGACTTCAGAGCTGGCATGTCTAACTCAGAGGGCATTAGAACCCCATGTGCCCTTCCTTATGTGCTAAAATCCAGATATTTGTGAGGCTGCATCTGTAAGATACTTCAGATTCTCAGCTTATAACAAAGAAGCATCAGCTCATGTCTTCCACACCTGGATAAAAAGATCTTGGGGATAGTAAACGTGATTTATTCAAGAAACGCATTGTAAAAATTACATTACACAGGCTTATGTGAAATATGCAAAGGCTTTGGGAGACAAATGCCTAGAATAATCCACCATGAAACTTGTAGATAGATTCTACGACCCTGCTCTTCTGGTGCAAACATAAATGTGTTTCTGATAAATATGTTTTATTATGTTTTGCTTTGTAAGACCACCCTATTATAAATTCACGATGGTTAAAAGAAAAATTTAAGAACCTTTCTTCCTTTGGCAGCCAGAACAAGGTTTTTGAAACCAAAAACATATGTTTGAATTTAGCTCCACATGTCCCAGCTAGCTATTGACTGAACACTGACATGTGTGAGCCCTAGAGATCGCAAATCTCTCAGGGCAGTAATACTAAGTAAGATAGGTTCTTTACCCAGTGATGAAGAACTCATAGTATGACTTCCCAGGTCACTTTAAAAAAAAATTAGTGTGGGGTGAGTGTGCAGTTGCTTGCATAGATGCATGCACGCATGTATGGTATGTTTGTATGTTATGTATGTGGTATGTATGTATTATGTATGTATGTGCATATGTGTGTATGTGTGTGTGGGTGTAGAATGGTGTGGTGTGGTATGTGTGTATGCATGTGTGTGTACTGTATGGTATATGTTTGTGGTATATTGTGTGTATGTGGTATGTGTATGCACAAGTGTGGGTGGTATAAATGTGTATGTGCATATGCATGTGTATGTGATGTATGTGTGGTGTGTTTGTGGCGCTTTTATGGCATGGTGTGGCAAACACATGTGTGTGTGTGAGCATGTGTGTATATGTGTGTATATGAATGTGCCTGTGTGTATGTGTGTGTATGTGTAGTGTTTGTGTGCTGTGATGTGGTGTGTGTGTGTGTGTGTGTGTGTGTGTGTGTGTGTGTGTGTATAGTGCTTGTTTTCTGTGGTGTGGTGTGGCCTGTGTGTGTGGTGTTTGTATGCTATGGTGTAGTGTGGTATGTGTGTTGTGTATGCACATGTGCTGTGTGTGTGTGTGTGTGTGTGGTGTGGCATGTGTATACGCTGGTACATTCATAGAACTCAGAGGAAGACATCAGGTGTCCTTCTCTCTTGCCTTATTCTCTGGAGATTAGAATAGCTTAGTGACCCTAAAACTAGACTAACATCCAGCAAGCCCCTCCTGGTAGCCTCCTGCCTTTACTGCCCTACCACCCAGCCCCACACTCAGCCTTCTCTGTGGGTGCTGGGGATTTGAACTCAAGTCATCATGCTTGCACAGTAAGTGTTGTTAGCTGCTGAATCTTTTCCTAGCCACAGGCCATTCCTTTTTAATCTTTACACTTTCCTCCCTTTCTTCTCCACAGGTGTCCTATCAGACAGCTCTCATCTTTTTTCAGTTTCCTCTCTAGTTTTGCTCATAAAGGGCAATCCCCCTAGTCATCCTTGGTTTATTTAGTCCTGTCTACTGACTCCACCATAGGGATCCAGAACTAACGTAACACTCTAACAGAGGAGAGTCATGTTGCACTGAGAGCAAAACCTTCACACAGGGGAAGGCTGACTACAAATCACTCCTCTGCTGGGAAGGTCTGTGGGTTTCAACACAACATTAGCCCTTTTTGGTTTGGACATAGTCTGAGCCAAGTCCAAGCCCTTCATAAATGACTTTCAAAATAAAAACCTAGTTGATTCTCTTGTCCAAGAAGCCAGGATGCTCTATTTAATCCCAAAGCCTTCAGAAATCTGTTCTAGTAATGATGGATTTAATTCTCCAGGAAACTACTTTCAAGTAGATCTCACCTACAAATTCTGCTGGTTAGATTATACTCTGATTAGATATGTTCTGTGGCCTCGGCCACAACCTCCATCTTCCATGTAATCAACAGTCCTAGAAATGTATCTTCTTTCATTGTTGCCCTATGGTAATTCTATCTGAACAATGTGGATAGGCCAGTGAGAAGTTAACAGGAGTCTACCCTTACCCTGCCCAAATTTAGAGCCACTGAAACGACAATGGAACTCCACAGAGGCCAAAATGTCTGCCTCTCAACAGTTCACAGACCTTGTCCCCAGGCCATGCATGAGTTTTTCCATCTAATCCTATACAGCACAGGTAGAACTGTGGGGGTGTGGCTGTGGGCTCCAGGATGGTAATGGAAAAACTATGGCAGAGGGGCAGATTACAGACTGAAGAACAAATACTATCTGAGACCAGGCCAGCTCAAATTTCAGTTCCCAGCAAACAGCCAGTGTGGCTTGGGGCACAGTGAGGGAGTAGCAGAAAAATAGATTGGAACTCTTCTGAAATGACAGCAGTCTGACTGTGTGGGCTGCACCAAAGACTCTTCAGAGGGGGAAAGAGCTTGCCATAAGACTCGAAGTCCTGGGCTACCCATGTCGGTCAGTGGAGTCAGCTCTGTGTGTCCAAGGCACAGCAGCAGCAGGCAACTTCAAGCAAGTGGCCAGTCAGAACAGTTGCTGAGAAGAAAAGCAAGCAAGCTCCCTTCTCGCCTTGGTTTCATTACTCTCCACATGTTTCAGAACAATTCATTCAAGATTCACATAAAGTTAGCTATGGGCTTTTCTAAATAGAGCTCTTACATCTTAAAAATAAATCCCAGGCTTCTAAAGCACTGTAATTATCTTGTCTGTTATCTCATCTGCTGCTTCATCTTTCACTCCCTCCCTTGATCTTCTGTCTGTATGGGGTGTTGCCGTTTCTGCATAGCTTTTAAAGCAAAATTCTGGATATTTTCAGAGGAAGGGAGGGGCAGGAGAATAGATATGTCACGATTTGTGTTACTTGCTCATTTTTTTTTCCTGGAAATTAACTCCTTAGCCACAGGACAAGTTCTAGATACCTAGTCATTTGAGTAGTATCTTTTTTTTTTTTTTTAAATCTCTGTGATCATACTTCAAGATGAACATGCTTAGAGTTCCATGCACTGTAGCATTCTCGTATTGAGGCATTCTTTCTTTGACTGAAATCATGCTTGTAAGACATACATCTTAGGGATCTTGTGCTTCGTTCTTTATATCCTTGAATTTGGAGCTTAGTGAGGTCTTCTCATACACTAACTTTTCAGAGGAAAATGTATAAGAAAAAAAGTTGTGTTTGACTAAATGCTACATAAAGAAATGCAAATTTATGCAGAGCATTTGGTTTAGAAAGTATCAAATACTCATGCAAAAGTTAGAGATTACAAAATTTATAAAATAGAGGAAAAACATAAAATAGGAAAAAATCTTTTAAACTATCCTTTGATAGAGCTGTTGTTAATAGGTTAGCATTGTCTTTATAGTATTTAATAGCACAGTATCATGTTTATAAATCTTGGGACTTAGAAACTAAAGTTTTATATCTTTTTCATTTAACATTATGAGCATGCTCGTGTTAAATGATTCTTAAAATTTTTACTTCTAAGTATGTGTATATGTGTTGTAATGCGCATTTACTGTGTGTGGAGTGGGGTGAGGTATGCTTGGAGACCGGAGCTGTAACATACGCCTAGAACTACAGTTATAGGCAGTTGTGATTAGAACCAAACTCCAGTCCTCTGTGAGAGAAGCACACACTGCACTCTTAACCACTGAGCCATCTCTCCAGCTTCACATCAAATGATCTTTAATGACATCATATATAAGAATCTCTCAAGTATTTTATTAAGACATTTTTATAGATGATGCTTGCTAGACAAACACCTTATTGGTTACAAATGATGTTGCTATAAACAGTGTTACATAGTATTTTCACTATAATACTCTATTATTATATAGTGTATTACTGGTTCCTTTCATAGGAAATTATTAGTAGGATTAAAGAATATTTAGAAAGAAAAAAGACCTCTTGATCTTAATCAACAGGCCAAGAAGTGATTAAAACAATGTTCAAAGGAACAATTACAAACTTCCTTTGGGAAATAGTTTTGTAGAGACAGGATCAATTGAAAGCCAAATGAATAATCAGGTGTTTCCTTGAGAGTACAGAATCAGGGCAAACGCTGAGGGGCCTTGAATATTTCCTCTCAGCCACAGTGAGACCTGAAGGATAAGACTTCTTGAGTTTAATTGATGTCTTTAAGCTAAAATAATTTGTCAGCACCATCCTTATTTATATTGCAATCCAGATTGGTTCTTGGCTTGCAATATTTACCGTCTTAGGAAGCACTTCATATCTCTGCCATGTGCCCAGATGATTCTGCACAATCAACAGAGGGCATCATTTTTCCCAGCTGAAGGGTCACTGCTGGACTGGAGCTGTCAGAATGAGAACATGTTCCGGGATGCAGGAAGAGGGGTGGCTCAGATCAAAGGAACTGAAGAACTCAGTGTTCATAAGAGAGAACAGAGCTACTTACGAACTGAGAACGACAGCTTCACATGTCACAAACTGAAGAGGCAGAGGACGTATTCATCACTTGGATGTGGTTACGATAGCTTGTTCTGTTGGACGGATGGTTATTTCTATTTTTCCACATTTGACATTTACATTTGACTTAATAATACATTTTACTATTCTATTATTTTCCTGGTGTAGTTTCATATGTCTTTGTTTCTCTTGGGAATGGGAGTTACGGCTCTATGCATCTATCTCCTAATCCAAGTTTAAATTTACATTCAGATTTAGAAACTGGTAAGGGGAAAAGTCCAAGGCAACTCAGATCTGGAAAACCCACTGTCATCTTAGTAGTTACCTGAATGCTTCTGCCTGTCTACAAGGCCATGAGAAATTCAGACACCGTGAGTGGAGCTTTTTGGAACCAAAATTAGATTAACTTTTTCTTTCCATCATTGTCTCTTGGGAGTTTATAGGCTATCAAAGAATTACTCAAGGAGACCATCTAAAGCACACATGTAATGGAGCAGGTATTATACAAATGCAGAAGAAGCAGATATCTGATAGGGTGAAGAATGTGACTCTACTGTGACAAAACTGTGAGCTCTGCTAAGTGATCCCCATCCATCCCTCCAGCACATATTTATCAAAAATCTGGAAATATTGTCTACTCAAGTAGACAGCATGGGTGTACAGATGAGTGTCTAGAAAGATGTTTGTACTATTTTTTTTAATTCACAGTGTGGTAGACAGAACAGAAAACTAATGTGCACAAAGAGGGTACATGTTTAAGGGATATGAGCTAGTGGATGAAGAGGTCTGTGTAAGTGGGTGGAGAGGGATATGGTGCTGTTTACCTGGGGATATCAGACCTGAAGGGCTTCAGGAGAGAGGAATGGGAGGCGGGGAAGAAGAAGGGAACAGAGGGGAGCAGAGAAAGGGAGTCGGAATCTGGCCATATGCCAACATTTAGAGGTCATTAAGAAGCACGTTAAGCAGGTTGAGAAAGAACAGAGACGTGGCCAGTAAAGTTGACAACACGGAGGTCATTGGTTGGATGATTTATTGTCCATGTAATTTATAGTTCAATGCACAAGTTTTTTTTGAGAGCGAGAGGGAAGTTATTAATAATTTGCCAAGACAGTGTGCAAACTGGGTCTGTCCTGGCAAACAAGAACATATGGTCACCCCCTGCCATTGTTGACCTTGATAAGACTGGTTTCATTGAAGGTGGAGTGATGGCAATCTGATGTGTGGGCTGGGAGCGGGGGTAGAATAAAACACGAAGAAATAGGAAGCACAGAGACACTGCTTTAAAAGAGATTTTGCAATAAAGAAAGGAGGAAAAAAACGGTTTCAGATAGGGAGGATCTGAAACCACAGGAAAGATTGTTTTAAAGTGGAGATTTTAAGTGTCAATGTATCCTGGGGTGAATGATCGGGGGCTGGAAGAGAGTCTCTGGACTGCAGAGTGTTTTGAGAGGGATTCTGTGATCATTCGAGTGACCATCATTAGGTATGAATATGACCAGTTGAACCCTTCAAATGGGGGAAGGCAGGGTACATGGACATATGTGGGCACAGTTGCTACATTTCACAGGGACAAAATGAAATTTCTTCTTAGCTAAAGCAAGAGAGTCTACTTTCTGTAATAGTCTCCTTTCCCTCCCACGAGGAGTCACAGCTTACCACTTGAGGGCAATTTTCTTTACAGGCATTAAGAAAATACATGTGAGCTATTGCTTCTCTCGGGAAAATGTTCCAACGTGAAGTCTTTTATGCTTTAGTAGCCAATGTAGAAATTCTCCCAGGTCCAATTTAGATCAGGCAAAGACGATGAATATTACACTGGTCAGCAATTGCCTTTCACAGTGGCTTCTTCTGAATGTGGATGTCAAGTTACAGTTGGTCTTGCAGATTTAGATTCAGGAATAAGAAATTAAGGAAAGTGCCCAGGGTACATGGAGATCTGGGTGAAAACCAGTCTTGGACTGGATCCACAGAATGTAATTTCTAGTGGGAGTTTTAGCACCTAAGAACTCTGCACCCCGTGGGTCTTGCTGGTTCTTCGTTGCTTTGTGTGGAAAAAGAGAACTGAGAAAATAGGTGTCTAGCAGAACAAAGTCTGTGGGGACATCTGGACACACACACACACACACACACACACACACACACGCACGCACGCACGCACGCACGCACGCGCACACACAAATGCGCACATGCATCTTTGGAATTCTAGGAAAATATAAGCTTCTTGTAAGGGCAGCAGAAAATAAAACACATAGATGAGTATTTTCAGTGATTTAATGAAGAACACAGGAATTCAACAGCTGAGAAGCCAAACAGCATTCTTCCCAGAGTCGAACCCTCTTGAATAGGCTCCAATGCAGGGATAACACCAAAGACTATTTTCTCCTCTTTTTCTGAGATAAGCTTTCATTTCCCCAGGCAGCCAGGAACAGTTGCTTAAAGAGAATTATTTATTCACCTGGCAAATAGCACCTGAACAGCTATCTGCAGATGTGCCTTCAGCTACTCAGCACAACAGAGTCACAGTGTGGCTACCGTTGCCATCCTTCACGTCAGTCATGCCTGTGTAGGTACAGGAGAACTAAGAGCTCCACCAAGGACTTCCTACAGCATGGTCCTTCCTCTCCTAGCATCTACAATGTCTTCCCAGGTAACCAGTTGTCTCTGAACAAGATCTGGCTTCTCTCAATTGGCTCTTTTTATTGCTATGATTGAGTTCCAAAGAACAGGCTTTTAAAATGGCTCAAAAATACCAATGTTCAATATTGCAAGACTGAAGACTTGGTGACTGATCATCCGGACCATGCTCACAGTGACTATGCTTATCCTTAGTCTGTGATACCTTTTGCATCCAAATTTGCCCCTTAACAGTGGGGGCAGTACCAAAAACAGGTATAGACAAAAACCACTACATTTTGTACTGATAAAGTCAGTTACAAGGAAATGTCTACCATGTGACTATTTCCCAGCAATATTATTGGTTTTAAAACTAAAACATGTTTATTAAATTTTCCTCTATCAACACAGTGTAAACTTGGAAAGAATACAGTCCCTAAAGGATATAGGGTTCTATGTTCAGCTCTCAATCAGGATTTATACTTAGATGTTTAAAACCTGCTACAGATGGAGGTATTTCCAATGTCTCCTGCCATTCAGAATTACTGTATAAGATGCAGAGACAAAACATCAGCCTGGTGGGACTCATGCTGGCTGGTAGAGTTCACTGGGTTTGATGGTTCAGAGGATCTGTGACTTCTCACTTGTAGAGGCCTCTTTATCATATGTTACATGTATTCAAATGCACTTATATCACCAATTAAACGTAATATACATAGAACTGAGCTGAATTACCATTAACTTGTTAACCTCATGTCACAGTTTAGACACATGGAATCATAGGCTTGTCATTTCCAGTGATGTTATCCTCACTGCATATTACTGAGTCAATAAAGTATATATTTGTTGCACACAGTTTATTGGAGGTTGAGTTAAACACTCATGGGTTATAATTTTGCTATTTCCTTTTCTAGTTTTAGACTTAATGAACTCTCTCTCTCTTTCTCTCTCTCTCTCTCTCTCTCTCTCTCTCTCTCTCTCTCTCTCTCTCTCTCTTTTGGTTTTTTTGAGACAGGGTTTCTCTGTGTAGCCCTGGCTGTCCTGAAACTGACTCTGTAGACCAGGCTGGCCTTGAACTCAGAAATCTGCCTGCCTCTGCCTCCCAAGTGCTGGGATTAAAGGCATGTGCCACCACTGCCCAGCCTCTCTCTCTTTTCTACTTTTCTTTTTCTGGTGCTTATAAAACTCATGGCCTGAATTTAGGCTTTAACAATGTGAGGAGAAACTTCGCTTTGTAAAACATCAGAGAAATTTCAGAAGAATATAAATATTTCTTTCTGCTATCCTAACTTCAAGTTGTCAGGTCCAGTGTAACATTTGTTTCCTTAAAGACCGATTTATTTTCATTTTGTGCATTTGTTTAACTGCATTTATATACAAATAACATGTACATGCCTTGTATAGACCAGAAGAGTGTGTCAGATTCCCTAGAAATGGAGTTATAGATGGTTGGGAGTCACCGTGTGGGTACTGAGAACTGAACCCAAGTCCTGCACAAGAACAACAAGTGCTCTTACCTCTGAGCCATCTCTCTAGCCCATTTACATTCTTTAAAATAACATTTCATCCATCAACTGAGTTTTCTTCTTCAACCACATTTACACAGATGTCTATCATGTCAGACACAATTTTTACAACTGATTTTTACTTTGCCCTGCTGTCTGAAGGTCTTTCTCCATAGGACAAGGTGACCAGACTTGCTAAAAAGATAGTCAGACAAACAATTATAGACAATTTAATTAGCCAATGGAATAATCAAACAAAATTACAGTTATTTGCTAGCAATTCATTATGCACCTTTTCCTCATTGCTTATAAATGCTTGGCTTTATCTAAACTGTCTCTTGATAGTCCAACAAAAACACTCTTCTTCTTCCTGAACTGCACCAAATACTTCCACACCCTGTCTGTCCTTTAATTCATTCATTCAACAAATAGGGTTTTAGGCTCAGAGTCACAGAGGACTCAATAATGAATAAAAGTAGCCTCTGTCCTTACGTCTCCCTAGCTCAGGTGAAGGTGAGCTGGGAACACCACTGCTTTCCTGGAAAAGCTGAGGATGGATGACAGTGAAGAGCAGGAAGGCAGAGTGGTCCTTAGGCCTGGGTGTGGGGGAGGGTGAGAGTGGCCTAGCCAGGGGAATCTTACTTCCAGGAACTCTCAGTCCCTCCCTGGTTCCAGGCAGAAGTAGAGATAAGTAAAAGCATCAGGCAAGAAACAGCCTTTGA
Source organism: Rhabdomys pumilio (assembly GCA_030674055.1). Classification (NCBI taxonomy): domain Eukaryota; kingdom Metazoa; phylum Chordata; class Mammalia; order Rodentia; family Muridae; genus Rhabdomys; species Rhabdomys pumilio. The sequence goes on from JANHMN010000003.1 coordinate 154,784,267, forward strand.
AACTGTTACTGAATCAGCAAACTCATATTTGTTAAATCAAAGAGAGTGAATGATAATAAAATAATTTAAACACAACTGATAGGCATTTTAATATGCTTACATTTTAATGTTCTTTTTCCAACTATCTTAATATTCTGGAAGATAATTGTTTGTTTGTTTGCTTGCTTGCTTGTTAAAAAAAATGTGCTTTTAGCTGGCCCTCCTGATGCCCAACTGTGGGTTTTAGGCAGATGAGTCTTTGGGGTCCAGGTGTCTAGGGCCATCTGGTATCTAAAGGAACAACTTCTTAACTTGTCTCAGGCTCTGACTAGAATTAGCAGCACTCTATCAGATCCTATTTTTGTTTTTAATTCTGATTGAGGCTTGTTCATCACAGGCTTCGTTCATTCATTTTGAATTATGGCAAAGTTTCATTTAAATGTTAGTTATATTGATGCTACATCGTCCAACACTTCCATATATTTTATAGCCAGAGTGAATCCTTCCCATACCTCTTCCTCTTCTAACCCCAGAAAATGACGTAGCTGAGAAAATGGAGGCAAATTCAATGTCCATTATCGGAGTTGATGTGAAAACCAAGAGCTGTCTAAACCAAAACAGCAAAAGGGATGGTCAGGAGGCCATGGGCGTGGCATCTATGGTCAGGAACGAGGAGAGCCTGATAGGAACTACATGTCCCAGAATGCTCTCTAGCAGGAATTCCCTCTCCATCCACGAGGGTTCCCAAGAGTTACTCCCTTCTTGCAGGGATCCTTTACAGAGCATTTCACACAGGGCAGACCCTCCCTTCCTCATGTTTGTTGCAACTCTTCATTTGCGATCTCTTTGCTGACAGTGACTAATTCACTCATTTCATTGTTTCTCTAAAATCATGTAATAAGCACAGTAGATGCTTAGTAAATACTTATTCAAAGGACCGAATCCATCAGTGGTTGATCACATTGCCCTAGGGAGAACCAGCAATAATTAAGCCTACCGTTGAAGAATTTGAATCTTCTTTCTTGGATATATATTTTTTAGGTTAGGACACTCATTTATCCATCAAACATGCCACAAATGAGTTCTTAGGGCCCTTTCCAGTGACATGATTAACCACCCTTTCTGAGAAGAGTTTTATCTATGTTACTGCTAATAGCAAGAGAACTTCTCCTGGGGCCATTTTCCCTTTTATGTGATTACACTGATATTTTAGAGTAAATGAAATTACTGCATCCCAGATGGGAAGTTCTTTTGAATTTATGAAATGCAGAGATTGCTATAAGGACTCTAAAGTTGAGGAAGGTCTCTTATCCAATCATCAATGGATAATTTCGATTATTATCGCCGCCCTTACAAAAGTTCCACTGTGGTTACCAAAGTCCAAAATTTGACATTAGTGTTGCCCTTGACAACTGCATCCAGACAGCTTCTGTGGGAAATACTCTGGCTGTAGTAAAAAAGATAATTACAATTGTAAAAAAAAAATCTTAATATGTCTGAGTGTGATTTTATTAGATTTCCTTTTGTGGCAGTCTCTTGATCCATTCTACTAGAGATTACTGTTATTATTCATTATTATTGTCATTACTATTATTTTAGACCAGAGCCTTGCAGTAAAGATTCTTAAATAGAGACTACATCAATCCCCCATGTCCTCTTTCTGTTCTGCCTTTATCCTTCAACGACATACCCAGTGCTGAAGGTGAAGCAAATCTACCTGGATAGGCCATGTGTTAGTCACATCCAGGCTTCTCAAATAAAACTGTTAATATGTTTAGGCTGCTGGTTCTCAATCCATTCTGATTTGGAGCTGATTATAATGGCCAACCGAGCAGAATTCGGTATATAGAAGAGAAGTGCTTCGTGCAGAGCTAAGATGGAATTGACTTTGTAGGAGAAAAGAAGAATTGCAAACTCCAAGCAGGAAATCTGGGATCATTACTGTGTATTTGATTGAATTGCTGCCTGTATTTCAGGAAAGCTGGGGCCCCTTGATTAGGAGGAACTGGAGCAAAGCCTTTGTGTACTGGCCCGTGCTGGTTCCAGCACTTTTCAGCATTGCCTTCCTTGTGAGGCCATGCCACTAACCCTGGGGCTGCCAGCAAGAGAGGAAGATACTGCCTCTGTCTCTGGAGTCATCTTTCCCTACCTGGGCTCTCCATATGTGATGGGGAAGATGGTTTGAATGCAGCCACTGGGACCATCATAGTAACTGACACGAAGTACCCAAAGTTGTCCGCTGCTGCTGCTGGGGTTGGTGTGTGTGTGTGTGTGTGTGTGTGTGTGTGTGTGTGTGTGTGTGTG
>JANHMN010000003.1:154786559-154798762 GCA_030674055.1 Rhabdomys pumilio
GTGTGTGTGTGTGTGTGTGTGTGTGTGTGTGTGTGTGTGTGTGTGTGTCTGTCTGTCTGTCTGTCTGTCTGTCTGTCTGTCTGTCTGTCTGTCGGGGTTGGGGACCATCTAATCTGCTGCTTCCCTGGGTATGACTGTGGCTGACTGACTCACTGTGCTCCTAGCCAGCCAGAAGGGTAGAGCAGGGACCTGCAGCTAAGACAGGAGGTTCCTTGGGTTTCAACTCCAAAACTAAACAAAGTGCTGGGCTGTCTTTCCTTCAAACTTGCAATTTATCAGAATCAAGCAGAGAAGAACTGAAATAAGATTAAAGAATATTTCCAGGGTATATTCCTCCCAAACAGGCCTGAACATGCCTATGGCTAATGGAATGTCAGTGTTAACAGTCAACTTGACAAAATGTACAGTCACTGGGAAGACGGGCCTCTGGGCACACATGTGGGGAACTATCTTTGGTACATTAATTAATTTGGGAAAACCCACCTTGTAGATGGGGCCTAAGCTGTAGAACTGGGGAAGACAAGCTGAGTAGTACTGTGTGAGCTTTCATGACTCCCTTGTTCTGATCACGATCGAAGAGCAGTTGTCCAGAGTTCCTGACTGTAAGGTCCCCAAATGGTGCCCTGTAACCTGGAACTGTGAGCTAAACTGTGCGCTTTCTCTCTTAATTTGCATTTTATCACAGCAACAGGAAAAGAAACTAAAGTAGCCAGGAACCCCTAAAATAGTCCCTGCTCCCTAAAACAAATGCACCAAGTTGGCTTGGAAGACCCACCAGGCATTTTCAGAGAGACACAAACTGAGTATGAGAGCAAAAGGAGCCTCATAGATCCTTCCAGGGAAAATGACCAGGTCCTGTCCAGCTGACCAAGCAAAGGAACAACTCCGAAGCAAGAAACAGTTGGGAGACTGGAGAGATGGCTCAGTGATAAGAGCACTCACTGCTCTTCCAGAGGACCCAAGTTCAGATCCTAGCACCCTCAAGGCAGCTCACAACCATTTGTAAATCCACTCCCAGGGGATCCAAGGCTGTTGTCTGAGGGCACTGCACACAGTGGTGCACATACATGCAGGCAAAACAGCCATACACATAAAATAAATACAATCTATAAAAAAGGAAAAGAAAAAGAAAGAAAGGGAGTTGGTGTTTCTGCCATTGCATATTCACTACCACGAAAGAGTTACTGCTCCTGCTCGTCTCCAGTGGGCGCACTTTATAGCAGGTCTGTTCCTTCTGTGCACACTAAGGGGAGATGGCTTGCCCTTTGGTCCATAGGCCAGTCAGCCCATAGCAAACCAAGTAGATCTCCTTCTTATTTGTATCCTATTAAAGACTGTATGCCAGCATAATGCATGCTATATAAAATCAGAAGGGAGAAGACTGTGGGTAGAAAGGTTTAATGGGGAACAGGGAGATAGAGAAGAGACTAGGGCCAAATAAAACTAAGCGCATATATATATATATATATATATATATATATATATATATATATATATATGACATTAGAGGTGATCTCACTTGGGATGGCCTTTGTCTGAAAAGAAAATGAGTAATAGCAAAACTTTAACACTGGCTGGAATCAGGTTGTGCATATTTGCATACAAATATATGTTTATTACAAGTTTTACTGGTTACAAGTGAGTGACACATAATTTATCATTAATGATATATAACAATTACAATAATAATATGAGCTGGGCTTTTCCTTATTAACAATTGGTCCTCACAGGATTTTTTTCAAACAAGTGAACTGACAAATGAGCCTCTTACTACATGAATTCTGCTTGATATGTTTGTATGTTCATGAGAAAGATAAAAGTGACACGATGAAGCTGCGTGTCACAGCTTTCATGTTCGTCAAGGATATGAGCAACATTTTTCAGATCATCATTTTCAAACAGGGAGCCTGTTTCCTTCTGGGGCTGTTTATGAGGCAGGGCCTGCAGTCACAGAATACTTTCAAGTCTAATTTGCACTAACAATACCTTCATCATTGCCCTAAATGTGGACAACCAACAAGACAATACGTCAAGCTCGATGCAGGAGCTGTTTCTTGGAGTGTGACTCCTTTCTCTGTGGCTGATGTAAGTTTATCACGCGCCTGTTGCTGAAGGCAGAACCAGGGTACAAACTGTCACCCCCTCTGCCTTATGTGGAGATGACACATTCAAAGCTTAGGGTCATATGAGTGTAAGGTAGTAATTAGGAAGTGACAAATTTTAAGTATACATCATGCTTTTCTTACGATTCATTAACTGTACATTTGAGTAGCTTGATTCTTAATTGTCTCATTCTAACCGCCAATGTGCAAAATTCTTAAAATGTAAACTTATGGCCTTTATGGGTGACCCCCTTTCCTTACCACTATATGTTATTTGAGTGAAGGTAGAGAAGAAATATATCACAGTACACAGTGCTTTTCTGCCTGATGCCCATGCATTCATTTCTTCTTACTAATGAAATTCAGCTTTACTAGGTGCATGAAATGCCAAATTAATAAATAATATTCCCTCATCTTCTGTTTATAATAGGGTAACCTATAAGAGCGCCGTTAAGTAAGACAAATTAATGACATTAAAGGAGACTTCCATAGCATCTTCCTAAAGGTGGGTAGGAGGAAACAGATGTGTGCCTTTTGTGATTTGCTCATCCATTTGTATCTGTCAGTTTAGACTACAGTAGGCTGGAGGGACAATTTTATCTCAACATCTCAAATCTAAACAGAAGCGTATTCCTCACTTTGTGTGCATGACAGGTTACATGAGTTGCTCTGATCCATGTGTCAGTGAGGGACACGGTGTGACAAGTCCATCCTTCAACTGTAAAATCTGGAATGCGAATGTTCGCTTGTTGTCAAGGCTGTTCTTTCTTTTACACTTCAGCCCAGAATGGAGGCACTTCATTTCTCCACAGCCCATTAATTCAAATTATTCAAATAGCTCTGTTAATTGAAGGGTAGACTAGGACCCTACCTTTGTTATGTGGGAAAAACAAATATCTAATTTGTGTAAGAGCATTATTTTTAGATTTCTCCTACAATCAAACGCAATTCCCAAGGGACTTAATTCTTAATGGGCACTAAGTTTTGTAAGTGTGCTATGTAAAGTCAATGACATAGACTGTGTTGTAGCTGAATTCTGTATATACAAAGGCAGGAAGTGGAACCAACTTGAAGGCTGTGGAATAAACCAATCCTGTACGATAACGTGCAGCACAGCACTTGTGTACAGCTGGCCCTCTGAATCCATGGGCCTGCTTTGTGGACTCAATTAGATTGAAAACACACTTGTGAAAGCTTGTATCTGTATTGAATGTGTGAAGACTCTCCTGACATTACTTCCCAAGCAATGCAATTTAAGATGATTTTTGAATGTTGACATTGTATACTTATTAGGAATAATATAGAAATGATTTAAAAACCTATACAGGGGCATGCCAAGGCTTTATAAGGGCTTTGAGCATCACAGACTTAGGCATCCGTGGAGTTGCTGGAATCGTTTTTATGTTTTTATGTTTACTTAGAGACCACTGAGCTTTTAAAGAAGAGGGAGGTATAGCTGGGCATGGTGGCGCACCTGCAGTGCCAGTACTTGAGAGGACAAGACAAGGGGACTGCCTTTAGTTCAAAACTAGCCTGTACTACACAGTGACCAAAAACGACCAAAGGAAAATAAAGGAAATCAAAATTATTACTGTTTTTACATAAAAATTAATTTTAAACCCTAAAGTGTTTTTCTCTTTTGTCTTCCCAGTGATAAAACCTTTACCCTAATCTGTAAGAGGAGATTAGAAATTAAAGCAGAGGTAACACTCAGCTCTTCACACTCAGAATCCAATGTGCAACAAGACAATGCCCTGCCAGTCAGGTTATTTTTTTCTTGAGATAAGATTTTTCTAAATCCTACATCCTTGTTTGGCATATCAATTGCTATGCTTGTTTGTGAGCCTGATCTGGAGTTAGAAAACACACACACACACACACACACACACACACACACACACACACACACGCTGTAGGATTAATAGAAGCCCCACTCATTGACTCCAGAAAATATGAGGAAGAAAAGAAAGGAAACCAGAGTTTATACCTAGACAGGAGTGTTCTGGCTTTGTCCCCTTGAGATTAGAAGCACATAGGAAGCATTTAGGAAACACATAGGAACCAAGCAGAAAGTGTTCAGTAAGAATGCAGGAAGCACACACAAAGTGTGCAGAAAGCACGCAGGAAGCACACAGGAAGTATGCAGAAAATGCAGGAAGTACACAGAAAGTATGCAGGAAGCATGCAGAATGCACACAGGAAGTATGCAGGAAGCACACAAGAAGCATAAGGGAAAATGCAGGAAGTGTGCAGGAGGGCACGCTTTACAAACAATGATGCATTGTCTGAAGATGAAAGTTGTGCCCCTGCAGCTTAGCACTGTCAGCACTGTCCTTGATTCTTACACTCTACAGGCAGATGTTGAGTGACAACCTCTGGGTGGCCCATGGGTCAGCCTGGTAAAGTGAACTGCTGAGGTAAGGGACAGGAAAGTGACAGCTAGAGACTGAGTGGGACTTGAGACCTCAGCAAGAAGGCAAGTTACAAAAAGCATAGGAGCATCCATGGGGTTAAAAGAATGGATCTAATGAAACCCCATAGAAGGCAGGAGGGAAATGGCTGTAGGAGCAGCCCTAGAAACACATCTCAGAATCCTGAGTTTTCTGGCTAGGCACCTCAGCATAATCCTCCACAAAGATGGCTCTCATGCCCCTAAACATAAAGATGGCATCTGAAATAGAAGAACACGGAGAAAGTAGCCTCTGAGGCCAGATATATTTTGTCCAGAAATACTCCACTAGAGTATTTCAATTGTAGAGATATATTTAATAAGGAACAGATTATACAGTTAATCTATGTTCCTCCTATCTGGCTGGCGTATACTCTATTGTGATTTTTCAGGAGAGTGTAGGTTATAGTAGAGTCAAAAAAACCAATGTTCTGTGAAGTGATATTGAATTTTGTGATCTCACTGTGAGATGTTTCCATGAGCCCCTCCTCCTCTCTCCTTTTCATATGCACAGTTTTTAGTTAATTAGCATGCCAAGTAAAAGTTTTTTTTTTTTAAAATGGCATTTCCACATATACTTTGTTTTTATAATCCTCTTCCCTCTCCCTTGTTCCTCTGCATATATTTCTGCAGGTCCCCCTTGTCCCCTGAATCCCCCCTCTTCTGCTTTCTTATTGCATATTTGATGACCATGTCTCCCTTTATTAAGATCTCTGTCTTCTCTCTCATAGTCGATTCCTATTTTAGTTTCATGACCTATGGCCACCCATACCCGTATGTATAATATGTATATTAAAATTGAGGAGAGCATATAAGAGAAAACATTGGTATTTATCTTTCTGAGTCTGAACTACATCCCTTAATATAATTTCTAGCTCCATCCATTTTCCTGCAAATGTCATGATTTTGGGTATTTTTTTTTTATAGCTGAATAAAAATCCCATTATGTGTCTCTTCTCTATTTTCTGCATTCATTCCTTCATTGATGGACACCTAAGCTATTTCCTGCTACTGTGAAGAGGCCTGTGATATACGTGGATGAGCAAGTACCCCTGTGGATGTTGACTTAGCATCTTAGCACACTGTGGATGTACATCCCAATACATGCCAGAGTGGTATAGCTGGATTGGATGGTTCTGTTTGCAGTCTTCTGGGTTTTATTTTTACATTATTTGATTTTTATTTGTATGTATAAATGTGTGTGTGTGCACATGCATGTGTGTGTGTGCGCGCGTGTGTGCGTGTGTGTGTGTGTATGTGTGTGTACACACAGATGTGTACTGTGCTCCCGAAGGCCAGGATAGGACATTAGATCTCATAGAGTTGTTAGCAGTTGTGAACCTCCTAAACTGAGTGTTGGTCTCCTAACTCTGTTCCTGTTTAAGAGCTACAAGCTTTCCTAACCACTGACTTGTTTCTCCAGCCATATATATATATATATATATATATATATATATATATATATATATTGTTTTTTTTTTTTGCGGTACCCTTTGTAAGAGAAACAAGCCTTCCTATCTACTTTTCTGTCCCTCTAGCCCTCCAGTTTTAATTTCTTTAAAAGAACTCTTTGCAATGTGCATTTTGTAAATTGTCATGTGCTGTCTGAGCTCACTGAAAACTGGAGCAGGGTTGCCTGCTCTCATCAGCTACCTCTCCACAGCATGTCTGTCTCAACGTGTCCTCCAGGGCCCCTTGTCCAGGAATGGGCTGCCTGCCCCACTAACTCTATGAATAGGGGAGCAGCACAAGAGTAAAATATTGTATCCTTAAGAGTACCTAGAAAGTGAATCACCTCCTGCAGAAATCAGTTCTGCGCATCCCATGATATAAGAATATGTCTGCGGTGATGACGGGGAACCAGATGCTCAGGCATAGAAATCTTATCCATGGAGATGTTCAACTGGGAGCGCCCACTGAATAAATCAACTTCCCTGGTCAGTTCTGCTTAATGTTTGTAGCCTTTAGCCTCTGATTCAGTGATGTTTGTCTGTTATCTACGTCTTGCTATCTTCTATTTGCTATTATGCTTTTACTTTTGCTTGTTGAATACTTAGTAAGTTCATTCATTTGAAACAGAAAGTACAGCTATCACAGACCATTCTCCTGGCCACAAAGGGCACCCTCATATTGGTTTCCATAGTGGCTGTACCATATTACTGTCCCACTTGTAGTGAATAAGGGCTCGAGCCTCTCGTAATAAGATTAGCTTGTACGGCAGGCTGCTGGTGCTGCCCAGAGTGCCAATTTGTCCTCACATAGGGATGACTTGTTCCCTAGTAAGGATGTTCACTTGAACCTCATACACCAGCCTTCCATGCTCTAATGATCACTGAATAATCTATGACATACCAGATGACAGCCATGGTGTTAGTTCCATGTAATAAATAAGGGAGGGACCTTTCCTATCTCCAACACATATGCAGAGAGAGAGAGAGAGAGAGAGAGAGAGACAGAGAGAGAGAGAGAGAGAGAAGATGGATGTGAAAAATTTGTCAGCAAGTTTACAGGACCCGGTGTAAAATGAAAATGCAGAATTCCCTGTTCATTAAGAATTTTAATACAGAACAATTACAAAATATTATACTAAAACAGAGAGGACCTTATAAGTGCATGTTTCGCCGGGCGGTGGTGGTGCACGGCTTTAATCCCAGCACTTGGGAGGCAGAGGCAGGTGGATTTCTGAGTTCAAGGCCAGCCTGGTCTACAGAGTGAGTTCCAGGACAGCCAGGACTACACAGAGAAACCCTGTCTCAAAAAAAAAAAAAAAAAAAAAAAAAAAAAAAAAAAAAAAAAAAAAAAAGAAAAAGAAAAAGAAAGAAAGAAAGAAAGAAAAAAAATGAAGAGAGGTGCTAGAGAGATGACTCGGTGGTTAGAGAGCTGACTGCTCTTCCAGAGGTCCTGAGTTTAATTCCCAGCAACCACATGGTGGCTCACAACCATCTGTAATGGGATCTGATGCCCTCTTCTGGTGTGTCTGAAGACAGCTGCAATGTACGCCTTTAATCTCAGCACTTGGGAGGCAGAGGCAGGCAGATTTCTGAGTTTGAAGCCAGCCTGGTCTATAGAGTGAGTTCCAGGACAGCCAGGGCTACACAGAGAAACCCTGTCTCAAAAAACAACAACAACAACAACAACAAAAAGTGTATGTTTCTCCATTATCTATTTGTTCATATCTGCTACTTGCTATTTATGCTTTTACTTTTGCTTTCTACTTAATAAGTTCACTCAGGCTGTTATATACCTGTGATTGATCTCTCTCTCCCTCTCTCTTTCTCTCTCTCTCTCTCTCTCTCTCTCTCTCTCTCTCTCTCCCTGCCTCGTGTGTGTGTGTGTGTGTGTGTGTGTGTGTGTGTGTGTCTGTGTGTCTGTGTGTATATGTTTGTTAATCCATCCATCCACACACACAATATTTTTGTCCACTGAAGACTACCCTGTCCATTTTTTTAGAGCATTGCATTGAAGTGGTGATTTGAATAAGAAATATGCCCCATAAGCTGATATTTGAACACTAGGCTCCCAGTTAACAGTACTGTTTGGGGAGGTTTAGGTGGTACAGGCTGGCAGGAGAAAGTACATCCCTGAGGGTGGGCTGTGAGATTGTCTGGCTTTGTTCCATGCCCAGTTCCCTCTCTCTACATCAAGCCTGAAGTTGAGGATGAGTGCTCAGCTTCCCACTCCAGCTGCCTGCTGCTTGCTGTGGCACTCCCTTCCCTCCCGTGATGGACTCATCCCTCTGGACCCACTGGTCAAATCAACTCTCTCTTCTTAGGTTATGGTGCTTTATCACAGCAATGGAAAAGTAACCAGTACACAGCAGTGCATTTGGTGTTCTTCAACCCTGATTCTTCAGAGTTGAGATAGATCTACATACAAGGACATGACCGCTCTGTTTTTAGCCTGGGACAGTGGTGAAGAACAGGTCCATACTGATTTATATTTCTACTCAGGAATGATAGGCACTTTACTTATTTTATCTGTGTCCCATCTTTCTAGTATGCAAAATTAACGATTAAGTTATTAAGAGGGATTTTACAATTTTTTTTATTTGCAAAGTGTGCTATGTAATAAATGCAATCAAAACCAAACTTCTGAAGACTTTACTGTATGAGAAATTAAATGTAATTCCCCTTCCTTGTTCAGGACTGAAGATAACTGTAAACTTTCTTCTGAAAGGAACTACTTGGGACCACCGGCCTCTCAACGTCAAGAAGGCAACTGTGGAACCTCCTGTGTCAACGTCAAGAAGGCAACTGTGGAACCTCCTGTGTCAACGGGTGCAAACAAAGATTCCTTGACACCTGGGGCTCCTCAACTGCTTCCTTACCGGTGTTTCCTGTTTTGTTAACTATAAAGTAAATAAGTCAAAGTCAACCACAACAAAACAAGATGTCAATAAATGCTTTTAGTGGTCCGTACTGTTAAAGGTTTGGTGTGTTGTAGAGAAGACCCAAACAGGAAACCACACAGAAGCGTAGCTATTCTGTGGTTATAGTGGGGAGGGACTAAGGGGAATCACACTGCCCAGCAGCCTGTGAACCAGCCCAGCTGTGTCCTGCAATGTCTGGACGGCAAAGAAGAATCTGCAGCAGGCTGGAAGGAGGCAGACCGACTCTATTATGGTGGTGATTTGCACACTGGTGATGGCCTTTGCATTTCTTTCTGGAGCCATTAAGCTTCCGTTCATGGTCACAGCTCCTGGTGTTCTTAATTGGTCTCCTCCCTCATTCTGTCTCAGCTTTAAATGCACTCATTTGGTTTTTCCAAAGCCTTCCTTAAAAAAAAATTTAAAAAAGCATAGGAGATTGTGGTTTTCAAAATTTTTATTTACTCTCTAGAAATTATACTTAAATGAATATGCAATTGTGTATCCACCCTTCCATTGGTCAATACTGAAAATTTCCCAGACAAGGGACTGAGCAATTTAAGACAGTATGGGCCTTCATTTAAGGAATAGGGCTATTTTCGGGGATTTCTCTCTAAGAATCAGAGTCCACTGTTTGATTAGAAGATGGGTTGTATAGGGAAAAAGCAGGACTGGACATATTTTGGCCCGCAATTGGCCATTGCCAGGAGCAGCTACACTCAGTTAAAGAATGAGCCTGAGCAAAGAGGGTTCAGAAAGTCTTGACAGCCTCACTCACCTTCGCTCCTCAAAAACTTGCTGCAGAAACAGTCAGGATGGGAAATCAGAAAGCTCAGAGGTTCCAGGGTTCTAGAATGAGTAGCTCGGGAGTGGTGCTTATCTCTGAACACAACCCTCTATTTAATAAGGAAAAAAGACATCTCTTTCTTTTGACAAGAGCTTTGAAATGCATAAGAAGTACCTTGTAAAAATTTACAGCCGTTTTTGAAGGATTGCTTATTTTTTTCTTTTAAATACTTTCAATTACAGATTTACAACAGAGTTCTTCTTCCTAGGCCTGAGCTGTGTGTTTAATATTCAAATGACTCTTGTAGGGAACCATCTGTTACATGACCAGGCATGGAAATTCTTTCCAGGGCTTTACATCAGCCTGAGCTGATGTTTGTCATGCCTTAGATTTCCTCAGGCACTTGTGTTTCTATTTAGGAGAGCAAGGTGAAGAACTTGAAGGCAGGACACGATGTCTTCCTGATTATTCAGTGGCTGCCACTAAAAACACCTTGTTCAGCATATGTCTTGCTAAATTGTCTTTCCCCACCAACTACCCTCAATGTTTTCAGATACTACAATATTCTGAAAAAAGGACATTTTGTTAATCTCTGAATCTCCTCTAAGAATATGTTTTGCTCATTGCATTAATCAACACATTTTTCCAAAAGTGCTCTATCTTTAAATGTGTGTGTGTGTGTGTGTGTGTGTGTGTGTTCAGCTCACTGTCCCCTGAGTACCATTTCTCCAACTGCTGTTATATTTGAACTGCATCTATTTTGCTAAATAGGTTTCATCCTGTGTACTCATTCTGGATGGGATCTGTCTGCAAAGTGTGATGGGAAGGGTCTGAGAGTCTGTGATCCAGCTCAGTAAAGAGCCCAAAGGTTGACTACGGTGTCTGATGGATAGAGTAGAGTATGGTCCTATGTGCCATTGGTTTGCCATTTCTACATTATGCTTTACTTCATCTCCCTATTCCTGTTCATTAATAAGCATTGTGAACTGGCCAACCTTGAAGCAAGTATAGAGTAAAATTAACTCCTCTAGGTGGGAGATGAACCTGACCTGACAATAACACGAACAACAGCAATAATAGCAGCTATAGTTGCTGAACATTTGCTGTGTTATAAATATCACTGTTGCTAACTTACAAGCACTCAATCATTTCGTTTACTCCTCTTGAGCGTTCCACAGCATTGACCGTTTTACTCCTTGGAACATTCCCCACTTTCTCAGTTTCGGAGAAGAGTGGACTAAAGTTCTAGAAGGTTACCTAGTTTTACCGAATTCATTACTCATATATTCTTATTCGTACTGTTCTGGGTCTGGTGTCTGACAACCACCTCGTCACTCCTCCCTCACATGCAAATCCAGCTCAGCTGCTCCCTCCATATGAATCCATCATGCTAGTTCTCTGTTAAAGCGACACAGTGGAGCCAGGATGGACCCTGTGAGGTCAGGATGAGCTCTTCTCTCTGGCTATGACATATTAGCCCATATGGCCCGTTCTGGGTAATTCACCTAAATTATCTGTCAATCTAATTCAACGAGACACTTCCCTTTTTAATTTTTAGCAGATTGTCCGAATGTTTCACTTACTGTTGTGTATTCCATGTAAGTGATACGTTCAAGACATTTACCTGGGTCCAACATGTACTATTCTGTGGCTGGTTACTCATCTTCATGGTCCTTCCACGTTGTAAAAATACAGCTAGATGACTCGGTTGTCACTTCTTTGTACATAAGAGTAGGCAGGCCACCATCATACTTTTATTCAACGGTGGCTGTGCCCAGTTCCTATTTGTAGTTCCTGCTGTCAAGAGGGTCAACAGCTTGGCAATGTCGACGACTAACTTTAAAATTTTCTAAAAGGAGTTAACCCATGACACAGTCCCATCTAATTTGCCTGAAGGTACAGAGGCCCACTCTAGATTTTAATTACACCTTCTCAAGAATCAATGATATCTCACTTCTTGTAAAAGCCAGCATGGGTGCCAATAGAAAGCAGTTCTATGGTGTGGAGGTGACACTGGGCAATTGGTGCCCTGCTGCTTACGTGCAGGCAGGTAACAGGAAGGAAGGAAGGAACCAGCTGAACCCCCAGGTGCTGTTTGTGGGTTTGTTTGCAAGGCCAGTCCTGCTCTTTTGCCTAAACAAAGCTTTTGTTTGTGTGGTAAGGTTTGCTTAGCTTTGAGGTGTTCGCACATGAAAAGGCTGGCCAACTTGTCCTTTTGAGGCAAGAATTGAGAAGTGAAAAATTCAGATGCTTGTCAGCTGTGAAGATGCTTTTGCTCAAATGCATTTCGAATTTAATCTAGGTTCAAGCTCTTTCTCCATCAGCTGCTTCGATAGAAGGGTGAACACACCCAGTTCACTCTGGGGTTCCTCTACTGCCCAAGAGAGACAATGGCTCTTATGTTGGCCTACAAAGCTCACTTACCTGTACAATGAAGCAGGCCAGTTCCCGTGTGTGTGTGTGTGTGTGTGTGTGTGTGTGTGTGTGTGTGTGTGTGTG
>JANHMN010000003.1:154798772-154813485 GCA_030674055.1 Rhabdomys pumilio
GTGTGTGTGTGTGTGTGTGTGTGTGTGTGTGTGTGTGTGTGTGTGTGAAGAAAGTAATGAAAGAGATCTGTATCAGTGTCTTCTCCATTTCTGTTTTCCCCAGAATAAGTTACTGTATTTTTTTACTTAATTTTTTAGAGAAAAGTTGAAACTGTATCTCCTTGATGCCGTCAGCAAAGCACCCAGCTCCTGCTGTATTCCTCAGTTTGGCAAAATCCTGAAGGCTTCCCCATATTTCTGCCCCTGCCTCCCCAGTGCCAGGAGTAAAACAATCTCCTTCCAGGCCTGAATCAAGGATGTGTAACATTTTGGAGGACGAGAGTTAGGAAGACAGGTAATCTTGTCTTAGCATACTGTATACAGAAATGGAGGGAAAATGTTGTGTGAGAGGGTGGGGGTACTTGTGGTGAGTAGAAGCCCTGAGTCTTTGGGCAGTGGAGAAAGAGAAGTTACCTGAGTTCAGTTTGCCTGTGTTACATATTTGAATCTCCAGGCAACCCATCTCGTCTGCAAACTGAACTCAGGTACCTGTCTTCCTAACTCTCGTCCTGCCATGATTCTTTAGAAGATAGAGCGGCATCCCGAATCATGGCCACCTGAAAGTCAGCTTCTCCACCAGAGGCCCCTATCTTGCTCTCTTTTCCCTCAACGCAACCTCCAACCCCTTTGCTTGCCTGTTCCCTTTAAATTCCACAGCCAGAGTCTTGGGCTACACAGAGAGGACAGGGGCCTCAACTCCTGCAACTCACCTTGACCTCTCTTGTTTTACCTTTTTGCTTATTTGCCAACTGGATTGATATGGAAAGGATTTAAAGGGAATGAGGTCTCATTCCTCCCATGCTCTTCAGAGTATTAAAGTGAAAGAATTTTTGAATTAGTTTAGTGCCAGCCACTACTCAAAAGATTTAAAATCTCTTAACCTATTTATATCCCTAATACTTTTCTATTAAAAATCTTTGTATAATACCTTAGTACACTTAGTATGTTTTCTAGACTTAAGAATGAATTATGTGTTAGAAACTACTTTTGGGTTATGCTCAGGATGAAGGGAAGTCTGTATTTTCAGTTTGTTTTTTCACTGTAGACCAAGGAAGAATCCAGGAAAGAGCTTTCCCTTCCTAGAACCTACAGGTCCCTGACTCAGAAAGAAAGTGTCTGGCAGGTCCTGTGTCTGCTGTAGCATTGCCCAGGGGAAGGGACAGCACAGGTGTCCACTCTTCTCCCTGGTTCCTCAGAGGAACACATCCATTAGCTCCTCCAATCTTTAAACTTGGGGACAAAACTATTGGCTCAGCCTTTATCCCTGCCTCCTCCCTTTTCCCACCTACAAGGTCATAGTTATTTCATAGCTGAGAACTCAATTCACACTCTAGCCGATGCCATAGTTGATAGAATTAAGCCATCTTTGGCAATATTCCCTGTGGAATGTGGGGCATGAAAAAGTTGCGAGACAGATATTTGAATGTTCCTATTAAACAAACACTTAAAAAGATCTGATGATCTCAATTCTTCTTAAAAAAAGTTTTTTTCCATATAGCAATTTCACACGGCCTACGGTCAACTATATTCTTTAAGCACTGTGGTAGATATTTCTCTATAGATTTTTCCACAGTCTTTTCAAATGTTATGTGTATAACTTGTTTTTCCAGCATGTATGTCTGTTTACCACATATGTGCCTGGTGCCCAGTGAGGTCAGAATAGGTGTTGAGTCCTCTAGCACTCAAGTTCTAGACAGTTGTAAACCACCCTTTGGGTTCTGGAAATCAAACATGGGTCATCTGGAAAGACCAGCCATTGGTTTGTTGTTGTTGTTGTTGTTGTTGTTGTTGTTGTTGTTGTTGTTTTAAATCTCTAAACCATTGAACCATGTCTCCAATCCACACAGTTTGATTTTTTTTTAATTCTTGTTTACCTCTATTTCAGAAACATTTGTTAAATAACTAGGAGTTTTAGATTCCAAAGTAAAGCACTCTTGGAGTATAAAATTAGAGTCAAATAATGTTGAGTCATACTTTAAGGCACCAAATGGTAAAAAGACTATATTCAGTGAAAAACAAATGTGATAAAGCAACATGTACAAAGAAGTCATTTTACCATCTAGTATCAATCATCTATAGGTCTGTCTGTCTATCTATCTGTCTATCTTCTATTCATCTACCATCTGTCTATCTTCATCATTATCATCTGTCTTTCATACACATATTTAGAGAAAGCTACCTATACTAACTCATTAAAATCCTAGGAGGCCATAGATTTATTACAGCTGATCTTCGTCTCTTTTTCCCAATTTTATTTCCCACAAAAGACACCCTGCTCACATTAAAAGGGTGTTTTAAAGTTAAGAGCATGTCTCACCCTCTTCTGCATGCATCCTGTGACTGACCTTCCAGCAGAACAACCTTAGAGTCTTTCATTGGTCAATGACTCTGACTGATTAAGACCACTGCTTTACCTCCCCCCTCCTCTCTCGTTTAACATTGTAACTGATAATTTAACAATGTAACTGATAATTTACCAAAGTCAATAAGGAAAACAAGTGAACAGAAGGACAAGAGCGAATCAGTTCACTCTTCTGAACACAGGAAACAATCAGAGAACACCCAGCTCTTGGCCAGCTGTCTGCTCATGCACGTGCTAGAGAGAAGCATTCTGTTACAACATGCAGAGAAGGTACGTCAGAGATGGAAAGGATTTAGAAGCGGCTTCCCTCAATCATTCTAGACAAGATATCTGATCTTTAAAAATCTCAAATCTATTGAAAGACATGTAGGCTCTTTTAAGGGATTTCTGTCGTTCTCTCCCAAATCTACGTGGAGAGAACAACGAATATCTTCATTTTTCAAATACAAAAGCTGTGGGACAAAGACATGACAATCTGCCAACACTTCCACCAGGAAGGCACACAACTTGGGTTGGAGTCAACACGGGGCCCCAAGACTTGTGCTGGTGAGGGTTGTTCTTTACTGCTTTTCATTTTCCTCGTGAAGTGTAGACTCAGCACTCTTTAAACCTCTAGCAATCAGAAATGCTCTCATCTCCAGTGATGACAGAGTCTGTCTCCAAAGTCTCTATCCTAACAAGCCTTGTGGTGATCTATGTGGGTGCCCGGGCAGCAGAGCAGGAAGACAGGTGGTCCTGTCTGCCTCCCGCCTTTTTGAAAGCAGGCTGGAGTGGTAGGTGGAGATACAGGGACTTCCTCTCTTCTCTGAAGGGTTATGTCTAAGTTTGAAGTTAATTACAATAAGCAGTAATATAATAAAACCCTTCTAACAATGTATTGTAGTACAAGCTATGAGGGTATACTCTCTTTTTTTCTTTCTCGCTCTGTTTCTCTCACTCCCTGGAAATATCTCCCTGTCCTGCACTCACCCTTCCTCTTGCTGACTGTGGGTAACTGAAATTCCAGAAAACAAAGCCATAAACAAAGGAAATTACTGGAGGTGGTTCAGAGGGGTTGGGAAGCAGGAGTGAGGGGTAGAGAAACAGGGTAAGAAGGAAGAGAAAGAAGAAAAGAGGTTGTTAATTTTTTTGGACACTCTTGCTGGTCAATCTTCTCAGGACTCTTTAAGGGCTCACAAAGGGCCAGCCTTGGGGTTATCCAGTCAAGAATACCAGACCTGGGTTTATACACCAGTGGTCATTTCTTTTCATCTGAAGGTGTTCAGTTGGAGTGATAGGTTCCTAACATTTCTGCAGGCAGACTGGCTGAGCAAGAAGGCTCAGAACTTACATGGGACCTGGCTGACCTATGTGAGACTCCTCGTCAGAGCTTTGGGAGAACTCAGGGTGGGCTGACAGTGATGGAGAGGCCTAGAACCATGCCTTCCATGGTGATACTTTAAAAAGAAAAAAAAAGATACATTTCTTCAGTGTGTTGTGACAGGAAAACTCAGAGTATAGTCAGGAAATCTCAAAGGCTGATCCCGTTAGTGGCATCCTCCTGTTAGTGGCATCCTCCTCACCCAGGCTTGTGAAATATTCTCAGACCTTCCCACACCTGAGTCAGAAACCCAGGCTGAGTGGCCAGGAGTTGTGATTTAAAAGCCCTAAGGTAACTTGTTTTTGTTTTATTTAAATTTGGCTAGATGTATGGGTGTTTTGGCTGTTTCTACAGCTGCCCACCACTCACATGCCTGGTGGCCATGGGGACCTGAAGGTGGCATCAGATCCCCTGGAACTGGAGTTAGTGATGGATGAGAGCTGTCAGAGGCTGGGAACTGAACCTGGATCCTTTGGAAAAGCAGACAGTGCCCTTAACTGCTGAGCCAACCACCTTAAAATCTTAAGAACCAGAGTTTTAAAGGTAGAGAAGATACCATTCATAAGTTAGCATTTCCTCTGGAAAAGACTGAGATCTGGAACTTTCTCAGATGCCTAGATCCAAGTATCCCCAGGTGAGTGTGCTAGCTATAGAGATGATACACTGCTATAACAAAAGAGGACCTAATAAGACAGAAATGTATCTTTCTCTCAAATAATAGTTTAGTCAGTATAGGCTTGTGGGATAGTCTGCTCTACAAAATCCTTTAGGAAGAAATCCAGATTCCTTTTTTATTTTTAATTTTTTATTTCAGGATTCTGATATCACCTGGGGTGAGATCTTTTATCTGGCCAAAGCTAGTCACTGTTACATCTAGAAGCTGACCAAAGGATTGGGTTGGAGGGAGAGACAAAACCTGAGATCTAAGGTTCCTCTTACTTTACAAGTGACATTTGAGTGGCTCACAACTTCTCAAATTCCATTACTGCACAATTGGTCATGGGATTGCTTATGACTGCAAAGGAAGTTGAACTATGCAGTCTCATGGCTTGACATCTTTGTTCCCGGAAAGGGCTCTAGAGGACAGTCAGCCAACTCCACATGAGCTGAAGACTTTTCTAATACTAGGTGCATGGCTGCTGTCATTTTGGCTCTGTTTTGTGCCTACTGAGTCACGCAGGCTCCGGCAAGGGGGACAGGAGTGGACTGAGAAAACCATGGTCAGGTGGCTTAGGTAGACTCATTTTTTTCCGCTGGGGAGAGAAATATGACCCATCAGGATCCTTTAAATAATTCCAACCTGAGGCACCCCTGTGAGGTATTCACCATCTAGGACAGAACACCACTGAGAGTCGGGGGCACTTAGAGCCATCTTGGAGAAAGTTTAGATTGAAATTTAGCATCAAAAATTTTAACTGTAGATAAGGGGAAGAGGGGACCAAATAAAGAAAAATAAAGTTGATAGAATTCAAACCTGTGCCAACCAAACTCTCCTGGCTTGGGAAAGGAATGGATGGATATATCTGTTCCTCGTCCATGAG
This sequence comes from Rhabdomys pumilio, assembly GCA_030674055.1. Taxonomy (NCBI): domain Eukaryota; kingdom Metazoa; phylum Chordata; class Mammalia; order Rodentia; family Muridae; genus Rhabdomys; species Rhabdomys pumilio. The sequence goes on from JANHMN010000003.1 coordinate 154,804,075, forward strand.
ATCCGAATATATCCAGCCAAATCAGTTGTCCGGCAGGTTAGTTCTAAACTTAGTTTACCATTGGACTGAAATGAGATGATAGTAATCGTCAAAGTCTGGCGAGACCAGGAAGAACCTGAAGGCCAAATCACTGCTGAACGCGAAAGGATCCCATGGATCCTGGTACAGAGACATGAATGTCCCACGAGTTCATTTGGTACAAGTTCAGAGGAAAACAGCAGAAAGAGGAGGTAGAAGGCTGGGCGAGAACAGTCCATAATTAAACAAGGTAGAAATGCAAATGAGATGGGCGGCTCCTGAGTATAGTGTTGAACGTCACTTGTGATGGATAGACAAGGTTGGTGGGTGACCTAAACATTAATTTAAAAAGAGAGCGAAAGTCAGGGCAAGCACGGGAGAGGGAAGCCCAGAGACAAAGCTTTTCTGAACAGTGTAACTCTCAAAGCCAAAGGCAGAGAACCAGATCCCTATTATTCCTTGAGTAATATGTCAACCTCAATGTAGTCTCTGGGCATGGATTTAAAGTAACAATTTAGAATAAATCATAATTAGAAAGCTAATTAACTGAAGCAATGCATAATAAAAGACATAGGCCTTGAATTGTGCCTCCGAAGCCAGCTGACTTTTGCTTTTGTATTTCTGGTAGGAGGGACTATAGATTATATCTAAATATATCACAGTAACCCTAACAAATAGGCATGGGCACAATTAAGCCACTCGACATAAAGCAAAAAGCTTCCCCAATGTCAGCAAGCAGCGGTGTTCTTTTAAATTTAAGGCTCCCATAAAACCTAAAAGGAAACACTAATCAGCAACCCTTTATCCTTTTAATGAAGGCCGGCAGCTCTCATATATATTTTTTTAATCTCTCTTTGCTTTACAGTACACAGAAATAGCCCCTGAGAATGTTGTTTGCTCTGTGCTCACCACAGAATTAGCAGAAAACCACACATCCAAAACGATGCCACTTCTGTCTCTTGCTTTTAGAATCCTCTCTTTTAATAGTTGAGAAATCTTCAGCACTGCTTGGACATGCTCACCTGTGAGGATAACGCACTGTTTTTCCGAGAGGTAAAAGAAACAAGTGTTTGCAGATACGTTTAGAACCAGAGCTTAGTGATTACATACAACTTTGTCCTTTACAGAATAGCGAGATGGGAAGAGGTTGTCATTGTACCCCACCTCTTTTGCCTGTGATCACCACCATCATCATCATCACCACCATCACCACCATCACCACCATCACCACCACCACCATCATCACCACCACCACCACCACCACCATCACCATCACCATCACCATCACCACCATCACCATCACCACCATCACCACCACCACCACCACCATCACCACCATCACCATCATCACCACAACCATCACCACCATCACTACCACCACCACCACCACCACCACCACCACCACCACCACCACCACCACCACCACCACCACCACCACCACCACCACCCCCACCACCACCACCACCACCACCACCACCACCACCACCACCACCACCACCACCACCACCACCACCATCACCACCATCACCATCATCACCACCACCATCATCACCATCACTACCACCACCACCACCACCACCACCACCACCATCACCATCACCATCACCATCACCACCATTATCACCACCACCATCATCAGAGTTGTCATTCTCGTTGTTCATTGTCTTTCCCCATCCCCCTCCTCAGGCTTTCTGATAATGTGTGGTGTGATATACATAACCTAGAAGTTTAGACTCTGGAGTTCTACTGCTTGAGGTCATCCTGTAGCTCTGTGACTAATAAATTGGGTTGTAGGATCTACATAAGCTCTCAGATTTCCTATTCCTCATTTGTGGAATTAAGAGGAAAAGGCTGGGTAGATTGTGAGGGTTGTGTTGATGCTGATAAGCCTGCTGGAATAGCTCCCAGAGCAGAGGGAGCGCATGCCTGTGGTTTGTCTTTCATCAGTTCATCTCCTTGGTCAGCACATCTGCAACTGTACCCCCACCTTGCCTAAACTAGGAGCACTTCAACTCTACAATTATTATCCTGCTGGCCTTGTCTTTCGGGAGGTTTAGCTGCCTTTGCGTCCTCTCAAGCAGCTGATGGAAAGAACAGGCTAAGCATAAGCTGGACCACGGCTACTAAATTTGAATGTCCATGCAAATCATGTGCTGACCTTGTTGAAGTGCAGGATTAGACGTAAGCTGGTCCAGAGCCTGATGATACCTGATGCTGTATCTGTGGACCACACTGGGGAAAGGAAGAAGTTCAAGTTATCAGACTCCAAGTTCTGATCCATTCATGTGCTTTTGGACTTTATGAAGAGTTCTCAACTTCATCCACTATATATTTAAGCTACCGATTCCTTCTTATTTAATTATAAATTTATACAAAGATTTATACAAAGATTAAATTAAGAAAGAATGTGCTTTTGGACTTTATGAAGAGTTCTCAACTTCATCCACTATATATTTAAGCTACCGATTCCTTCTTATTTAATTATAAATTTATACAAAGATTTATACAAAGATTAAATTAAGAAAGAAATACAAAATGTTTAGCCAAGTATCTCACCTTTAACAGTCAGCCTCCAATAGGTAACTAACTATTCAGTTGTAAAGAGCAGTTTGCTAGATATTAATTCCCAAGGGTAACTTCATTTTAGAGAAAGCTAGAGGAAATGCTAAAATTCCCAATTGTATTATCAAATAAAGAATTATCAGGTATTTATTGCCACCAACTTTTCAGGCTGCAAAAGAAAAAAATGTACAAATCAAGCATTATCATTTCTAAATAAAAATCCCCACTTTGGCTCCAGCATCACAAAATCGACAGCCCAAGGACATATGTTAGAGCCAAAATTAAATAATATAGAAAGTTATTTCCCACCTAAAACATTCAAACATCTATACCAGTGGTTCTCAACCCATGGGTATCAACCCTTTTGGGGTTACCTGTCAGATATCTTCCATCATCAGATACTAAAATTATAATTCATAATAGTAGCAAAATTAGTTATATGAAGTAGCAATGAAATATGTGAGTGGTTCTGAAACTAAGGTCCTGTTTCCCAATTGGTTCTTTACCTTTCAATAAAGATGCCAGGAACCAATTGCTGGGCAGAAAGAAAGAGGCAGGACTTCTGGGTCCCCATAGGAGGAGCCTAGGAGTTGCAGGGAGAGGAAGAGAGATTTTCACCATGTTTCAGAGGGAGAAAAGGCCACCAGCCATGTGAGATCTAGGGTAGAGTGGTCATCGGCCACTTTCCTGACTGGGCCTGGGGTAGCAACAGATTTAGATTGTAGGCAGATTTCGGGTGTTGAGCTGGGACTAAAGGTAACTGAGCAACTAAAGTTGAGGGCGTATTTGGGGTGCTAAGCTAAGAATATTGGAAAGGACATGCTAGCTGCAGGAGATTAGAAGCATCCAGCAGCTGAGCCAAGAAGGCAGGTTGAAAATAAATTACTGTGTGTGTGTTTCATCCGAGGATCTGAGGGAACCTGAATGGGGCTAGTAGCATGGTCTGACTGGAGTCTAAAGTGGAGTGCCAAGAACTACACACTACAGAAATGATTTTTATGGTTGTGTGTCACAACATGAGGAACTGAATTAAAGGGTCACAGCACTAGGAAAGTTGAGAACCACTGCACAGAAGGTCATCCTAGGAACACAATGGCATTGGGTTGGGATATGTTGATGAAGAGTCTGTCTGGGGCTGGGAAAGAGCCAAATGAAAGGACCAAAAAGTACAGACCAGGCACTTTCATAGGGTCAGAAACACTGACTACGCCTACAGCTAGCTGAACAATGACATAGTGCATTTTGCATTTGAGCAGAATACCTCAGAGGTCCGCCTCTATAATGGGCAACATGTCCCTGGACCAAATATTATCCTAGTTCTACCTACTAAAAAACTAAATCATATAAGACCCATGAAGACCAAATGAATTCCAAAGTAATTTGACTGCATCACAGACAAACACATTCAACACTCTGCAAAGTAGAAATGATGAAATCTGTCATAGAATCAAATTATAAAGCATGAAAAAGCAAGAGAATATAGTATGTAATAAAGAGAAAAATCAGCCAACAAAATCCAAATTGAAAATAACATTAATGTTAGAATTAATGGAGAAAACAGTTGTTATATGCACTTAGATGTTAAAAAATTGTTACAGACATAAAAGGTATAAAAAAACTTGAATTAAACATTTAGAGATGTAAGCTATCAGTGTCACAGATGAAAACCATGCACTAGATAAAATTAATAGCAAGTTTGATATTGAAAAAAAAAACGATCAACAAAGCTACAAGTCTTTGAATAAAAAATATCCACGCTAAAAGCAGAAAGAAAAAGAAAATTTAAAAGACAAACCAAGTACCACTAAGATATGAGAAATTTTCAAGTGGCCAAAAGTATGTGTAGCTGAAATTGAGTTCTATGCACTGGAATGAAGAACAGATACAGTAAGAATATGAGTCATTATGTGATATTTTCTTATTATTGCAATTACTTTAAAGAATAATTGAAAGGCCTGGAAAGACAGCTCCATGGTTAAAATGCTTCCCTGCCAAGAATGAGAACCCGAGTTCAAATCTCCAGCACCCAGGTAGAAAAGTCAGGAACAGCCACACCCAACTATAATCCCAGTCACCAATGAGCACAAAGGAGTCGTGGAGCTTGCTGGTCAGCCAGTCTGGGCAAGCAGTGAGCTCCACATTCGGTGAGGAAACTTGCCTCAAAAAGGAAGGTAAAAGAGCAAGTGGGGAAGACACATCATCTTGACCTCTGGCCTTCTCCTGGAAATACATACATACCTTGTGCACACAATAAAGGTAATTGACAACATGTTATGAAATTTGTAACACTATAAATAAAATGTGACAATATAGGTTGAAAAGGTAGAGATGGAAATACACTCATCTGCGGTAAGTGGTAGAAGATCATTGGAATGCTTAGTATAAGTTAAAGATGTTTACTCTAAGCCCTGAGGCAATAGAGAACTAAAGAAAGCAAGGGTTACAGCTAATAAACTACAAAGAAAAGTCAATAAAATTTAAAAATTAATTAACTAAAAAGAGAATAATAGATGGGGTAAATAGAAAACACATTCGCATAAACGAAAGCGACCTAAACACTACAAACCAAAAGTAAAAGACTATCAAATTGGGCAAGAAGAAGAAACCAATACAAATAAAGGGAAATTAGAAATCACTTTCAAATTAAGTGGAAAAGAAAACACAGCTTTCTAAAACAGGTCAGTACATTAAATCAATATGTGGGAGAAATTCTATAAGAGTAAGTATGCATATTGGAAAAAATAAAGGCCTCAAATCAACGGCACCAGCGTCTTCCTTAGGAATAAAAACACATGAGCCAATTAAACCCAAATAAATGAAGAGAAAAGAAAGTAACAATGAGATGTCAAATGCTAAACTAGAAAATAGAAACTAGAATGCCATGGAGAAAATCCTTGTGGTAAAATATTAATTATTTAAAAGGATCGATAAAATTGATGAATTTTAGGGCTGACTAATGAGAGGCAAGAGGTGTAAAGGGGAGTCCTGTGAGATGGAACAATACATAGGACACCAACTACTGACCCCATTTCATGGCAAAAAGCTCAGCAACTTAAATAGAATGCAATCCATACAAGACAAACAAGCAGATTTCACTCACAAAAAGAATAGATAACAGGGATGGCCCTAAATCAACTATAAAGTTTGAATTTATAGTTAAATACTTTTCAATTTTTTTATAGTTTAATATTTATAGTTAAAAAGAGAAAACTGTGCAATCTACTCAATAATAAATTCAGAAAAGCATTTTAAAAGTTGAGTAATTTTTTTTAATCTACAAAACATGACTTCTCAACAAAACAGGAAAAACATCTATGAATGATTATCACCCAGTATAATCTTCAAAGGACTCTCTAAGAAAGAAGCTCAGGGCACTGATGCTGTCCTCATCTCTTCTCAACAGTGTACCGGTGGCTCTAATCAATGCATGAGACCAGTAAAAAGAACCAAGAAGCATCTGTTTAGCAAGGAAGAAGTACCCCCACTTTTCCCCTTCCCTTCTCCCTCTTGTTCCAGCTGACTCCAGCCCTGGTAAAACCTCTTTTTAGTTTCAGAATAGCTGAAAAATATAATGTACTGTATTTCTATGCACTAGCCTCAAATGATCATAAGTAGAATTTAATGATAATTCCATTTACAATAGTATCAGTATGCAAAACAATAAGAGATAAATGAAAATATGTGCAAGGTGTGCACACTGAAATTATAAAACATTATTATTAGAAATGAAAGATTAAATTATTCATCGGTTAAGACCTCTTCTTGTTAAGACATTACTTCTCTATGATTTATTGCAAAGATTTAACGCAATTGGTATCAAAATCTCAACAGAATTCTTTCCCTTTCAGTATAAAATTCATATAGCAATAAAAAGAATTGAGAATACCCAACAAAAGAGCTTTGAGAAAGAGCTAAGTCGGGAGGACAGCTAACAATAGCTGGTTTTATGACTTACACAACTGTACATTCTCTCGTCTTCATTTCTGAGTCATGTCAAAAATCTGACTTTAAAATAACTTCAAATTTAGTTTCACCTGATACTTACCAGAATCCCTCTGCCAGTCCCACCCGTCCTCACACCCCACCACCACTGCTGCATAATATCTAATACTTTTAAAATGGCTACCATGAAAGAGGTCTTGGAGCACCAAGAACAGGTGGATTCTGAGGTTAAAAATTTAGTAATTCAGCTAGGGCAAGCCTGTCAAAAAATGGTTTTTAATATCTGTATTGAGTTGACATAAAATATGGTTGGTCCTTTGGTCATAGTCTTTCTTTTGGATTTAGGTCCTTATATATTTTAATCATATCCCATCAGCCTTAAAAATATATATTCTATTATCTTGTTCCATGAGATCTCCATAAAGACACACAAGATAATTCACTCCATAATATTTTACAATACAGCTTACTTACATTTTAGATGAGGGCTACTTCAGATGAAAAACACCTTTAGTTTTGGTGAGAATTAGAGAGCTAAATATACTTTTAAAAAAAAGATTTATTTATTGACTGATTTAATTATTTAATGTATGTGAGTACACCATCACTGTCTTCAGACACACCAGAAGAGGACATCAGATCCCACTACAGATGGTTGTAAGCTACCATGTGGTTGCTGGCAATTGAACTCAGGACCTCTGGAAGAGCAGTGAGTGCTCTTTTTTTTCTTTTTTTTCTTTCTTTTTTTTTTTTTTCAAATTTAAAACACTTAGATACTGCCCGGGTTAGAGCTCCTAGTAGCCCCGTTTCATCTAGGTTTTGTGAGGTTGGGTGCAGAGCTGCCACTGGTGATCCCGCTCAGTGCTCGGGCCCAGTGAGTGCTCTTAACCGCTGAGCCTTCTCTTCAGCCACCTAAATACACTTTTTAAACTTCTCTGAAGTCTGTTGATTTTTGCCTTGATCCAAGCTACCAACTCCATTCTTGATCCCACGGGGCAGTCTCATCATTAGCTCCATGTCTGCCTCACCTGTTAGAATCTCTGTGCGGCTCAGATAACAGAATCATTCATCCAAGATGGAAGTTGGGTCATGTGATCCTCTCAGGTTTGCATTCCCTTCAGAGGCCAACACAACTCACACCTCCTGTCCTGGCAGTTCTGTCTGTTAATTCCCAGGGGCACTGTGATTCTATCCCTGAGACTTGCTAAGCATGTTGTTGGGATGGGATCTTTGCCCCCTCATTCAGCCTGTTTGTTACCCAATACATCATAAACGGGGCTGACTCCATCACTCTCTGAGCCTTTGCTGCAGATGGCTCACCTCAATGAGATCCAACTTCAACTATCATTTTTAAATTGCAGCCCATCTCTCCTTCAGCTTACTTGGTTATTGTTTATCATCTTCGATAGAGGCAGTAGTTTTTATGTTTTCTTCAAGAAGAGTATCCCGGCAGACAGTGAAGATTGATAAATATTTGTTGAATCAGTGACTAATTCTGTATTCCTCAAGCCAGACATGAATAAGAGTAATGAAATGACCTGGCCCTGCCTATACACAGGCAGCCCAAAGTGACATTTCCTAAGGACTAAAGAACCAGCATTCGCATCTAGGTGAGGTTAGGGTGAGTCCAGGTGACCTCTGGTCACAGTCCAGAAGCTGGAGGCCAAACTCTTAGCCTTTTCACATTCTCCTTGAATTGTTTTCACATGTTCCTATTATGGCGCTATTGCTTGTTCTGAGAGAGGCCCATCTGTCTCCTCTCTCTTCCCCACTCCATCTGTCTTCCCACTGCGTGCTCTCTCTCCCACTCTCTCTCTTTGACCTTATGATTTGAATAAGTGCAAAATGTCTTTGGCACTATCCAGAGTGAATGAAAAGCTGAAGGCTCTCTCTGTTGATACAACACAGAGAAGCCAAGTAAATCAATTAGAGGAACAGGGTGGGAGAGAGTGTGGGATAGGAAGTTTGTTTGCTTGTTTATTAATGTGTGTGTGTGTGTGTGTGTGTGTGTGTGTGTGTGTTTAAACTTTACTCCATCTAAAAAAAGAACTTTATTTGAGCCAAGGATAGGATTTGTTCTTACTTTAGTCAAAAGAAGAGAATCAACATTTTAAACGTCTATAATTTGTGATTAGTGTCTGCATACATAAATATATGTACTTGGTACATATGGAATATAAATAAAAACTGTATTTTTATTCAGTTTTGGAAGACAAAGGGTTTTATTTGTTGTTTACAATGGCCAAAAGAAAAAAATTATTAAAAACTGTATCTTTAAGCAAAAGACTTTTTACATTATTGAAATACTTTAAGTAAATAGAAAAATAATAAAAAGAAAAATCATAAAATGATCAGTCATATTTTTATCAATTAGTCATATCTTAGTATATTTTGTTCTATAAATTTCACCCATCATTTACACACTTATCTATAATTTAATGGCATAATCTTTTGCTAATCTATTTAGACACAAATCATAGGCATCAGTGGACATCATTCATAATTATTTTAGAATCCATTCTTAAAAATCCAGGATAGGCTCCTAAATAGTCACAATAGCATTGTGACACCTTGTCTTAGTTTCTTTTCTATTGCTGTGATGAAGCTTAGTGACTAAGGCAACTTATAAAAGAAAGCATTTATTGAGGGCTTTGGAAGGCTAGAGCTCATGGTGGCAGAACAATGCCATGGTGGCAGAAACATCTAAGACTCACATCTTGGTCCACAAGCAGGAGACAGAGAGCATGCTGGGAAGAGCAGGAGTCTTTTAAAGCCTATGCCCAGTGACATACCTCCTCCTTCCCAAATAGTCCCATCAACTGAGAACCGAGTATTCAAAGGAGAATAAGCAAATGGGAGCCATTCTCATCAAACCACCTAAAAAAAAAA
>JANHMN010000003.1:154813495-154831530 GCA_030674055.1 Rhabdomys pumilio
GGGGGGATGTAAAAGAACTCTTTCTTGAAAACTTAGAAAAGTGGCAGAGAATCCTTCAGAGTGTGAAGGAGGAAAAAACAAATACCATTGTCAGAATTTAGTTTCATTATTATGGGAAGATGCATGGCGGTGCCCCCCCCCCCTCGTGAATGGTCACAATTCGTAATTGACCCGGTGAAGCCCCTACTGTATTACATAAAGTAAACAGAAGAGAGATGAGAATTCAGCAGAGCTGACCTCTCAACACACACACACACACACACACACACACACACACACACATACACACACTCCTCGACCTCTGACCATAATATCATTTGCATGCTTAATTTAAATTGCCATCTATGTAAAGGATTGACTTGGCAGAGTGGAGGAAGCTCCAAACGCAGGAAACCTTACCTGTCTGCTCAGAGGTTGGTAGTTAAGTGGAGATAATATCATAGTGGAAATTATTGGGGTGCCTGTATCCACAGAGTGCTTTACAAAAATGTGATTTCTGATCAACACCGTACCTTCAGATTCGACAGGCATTTCTAGTGGGCTTTGTTAAAACCTTACAGTATGAAACAGAGGACCTGGGGTTAAAAAGTACAAGGTATCCTCTAATTTTGAACAAGTACATACATACTGTATTTCTGGAACCCCAAGAGGGATCCCTTTGACTAATTTACTCCAGAACGACAATGTCTTTAAAGGCTGAAAACCAAAGGTAGTAGTAACACAACGTAGTCCTAACACAATGAAGCTGGAAGCGTATCATGTCAAGGCTGGGTTCACGGCCTTGGCTACTGCACATAGTTTCAAGTATGCCTGGTAGAACAGACCTTTCCAGTAACTAATACTGTCAAGGTAGAGCAACAGTGTATTTGAATAGTCATAGTATTAAACAGTCAAATTCTTTGATTTTTTTACAAACAAGATTGAATTAGTCAGTAGAAAGAGAAACATATGGGAGGGCACAGAAGTGGCAAGCAATTATTTTTAAGTTGGATATATTCAAGCCTCACTTCGGCAAGGACCCAACCAGTAAATATCACTGTGGGAATGCTAACATGGAAACTGGTTTCATCTTTGTTTATTTTGTATTGAATAAACATTGATGGGGAAGCTGTGTGCAGGGTGTTGTGCCTCCTACAGACCTGCTCATCCATCTGCCTGGTCAACCTTTCTGTGGAGATAGAGTTGCCAGGACCACAAACTCAGCGTGTCCAATTGAAACTCATCTGGCCCCAAACCTGTTCAAGCCGTCTGTGTTTCCTATCTGGGTCCATGACGTCATCAGCATCCCAAATGCTCAAGTGCACCCTTGTCATCAACTTCAGCCCTCACCACCTCCACTGCAGCTCCCCACATACCATACCAATGGCCAAATAGGATCGCATCACTTCCCTGTTTCTTTTTAATAGTTCTAGTAACTTCTTGCCTGGTGTGTTCAATCATCTAGTAGGTAGTCTTTTCATACAAAGGCACCTTGTCGGGTTTTTGCCACCATGCATTCATCTGTATAGGGAACAGTTTAGCTATGGGAGAAGAGATATCTTTCTGCTCTTGTCAATTTGAATATGAGAAGACCGAAGAAAGCCAAGACAGAGCCCCAAAGCCACTTGCTCTCTGAAAAAGGAAGTCGACACATTTAGTCTTTATGCCCTGGGAGATACTTAGATTTGGTCAGACACTCATATTCCAATCCTTCCTTCCAGTTAACTCCACACCTCAAGGCTTATTGCTACACTTCCACAGTCGAGGGCACTCCGGTTAGAACTGTAGTCACATACCCTGCCAGATAAAGGCTAGATTCCATTTAGAATCTAAGCCCAATTTAATTTCCTTCCACATGCTAATACCTTTGAGAAGATAGCTTAAGTATTTACTGGGCATATAAACCCCACATTTAGACTCGCATCTCTCACATCTCAGTAACTGTTTCCACAAAGTTTTGTATTTCAAGTTGTAATAATATTCTTTTCTCCCATATTTATGTTTCAAATTCCTATTGAAACTATGATGCCCTTCTCAACTGCTGTTATCAATATAAAGCTCTCTTTGTTCTATTCCATTGTTATCAGGTTTAATTCATAGCTTTCCCTGGTGCATGAAACTGTGAACATTTTAGGGTATAGGTACAGCTTCTTACTGTCACTTTTAGCAGCCTGAGGCATTTCCCTAGAGATTTAGGGATCTTCCTTCAGGCCAAAACAGAATTCATGACTTGAGCATTGAAAAGAATGTCAAGATTAGCCTGCTTATGAAGCAGAGTTGGAGATTTTATTAAAGATATTTGAATACAGGCTTGAGCACAAGACTTCAGAGAAAACAAATCACTAAAAAGAAAGCCAGACATACCTATGTGTGAGTCACAATACACAGCCCATTGATTTCACAGTAGTCATATATATGAGTTTGAAGATACTATCTACTTTTAGTTACTTTTCTGTTGCTATGAAGAGACACCACAACCAACACAACTTATAGAAGAGTTTATTAGGGCTTACAATTTCAGAGGTTGAGTCCATCATGGCAGGGAACAAGGAGGCAGGCACAACAGTGAACTGAGAACTCACTTCTTGATCCACAAACATGAAGAAAAAACTAACTGGGAATGACAATGGTGTGGGCTTTTGAAACCTCAAACCCATCCTCCAATGTCACACCTCCGACAACAAGGCCCTACCTCCTAATCCTTTCCAAACAGTTCCATGAACTGGTAACAAGGTGTTCAAATACATAAGCGTATGGGGAACATTCTTATTCAAATCATCATGCTGTCTTATACTAGTTTGCTCTTGAGGGGCCTCTGGTAGAACTATATCCTATAAGGTAAAATTGAGACCTACAGGGACACAGAAATTGTGTGTCTTTATTGTAAATGTTCTGTCTGAGATTCTCAGGCAATGTCTGGGGAACAGAATCAGGCCCCACCTTGAGTGACATACAATAGAGTTTTAGGCATAGGCTATTGCTACTTTAACAGAACACATTTATGTATGAAAGTAATGTTAATTCCATGTCATTATTAATTGTGCTGAGATTCTTGCTTCTCAGCTGGAGAGATGCTTTAGTGGTACGCCAAGGCTAACGGATTCCTTTCCTTTTCCATGTGTTTCCATTTCCTTATGTTTCTATCCTGCCTCAAACTACTAGAGCACCTATGATGCTGGGTTTTCTACTTTGCACACTCCTTTTCTCCTCGGTAATAAACACTATCCTGAGTCCTTCAATTGTTTGTTGCATCAACAAATAATCTTATTTCCTTTCAGTATATCATAAACCTTTACCAGAATTTGATCCCAGACATTCTGTTGCCTTAGTCATCACAGGAACAATGGAAATTTACACAAATCCTCATTACCTGCCAGGCACAATTTTCAACTCTGTGAACTGCGTTATTTAATTTTCATAACAACTTTATGAGTTAGGCATTATGGTACTAGGACTTGAGTTCAAACAAACCAATTCCAAAGTCAGTACCTTTAACTGTATACTCCTCTTCTTTCCATAAGACTGCAAGAAAACTATTGTGGCTTACTTTCATTGCACCCAGATGATTACAAATGCATACACTGCCTCATAATGCCACTTCTAAAAAGATCTGCCAATTCCAAGCTGGAGAAGGCAGCATGGGGCTACCAGGGTACTGTTAGTGGCAGTACAGAGCAGAAGCATCAGTCTGGAAAACAGTTTAGCACTGGCAAGTAAAGTTGAAATTTCACTGAACTTCTAACCCACAGAGTCTATGACAGGGACCGTAGAGGAACCTGTCTCCATGTGCACACAGCACAGGATCCAAGCCTGCCCATGCCAATGCTGTACTGAGGAGTCCAAACAGCCAAGAGAGCTGTCAGTGGAAGGATGGATGAGCATACCATTAGATTCACATTTGTGACCATTTCAAAACAAAGAAAATTAATGAATTACAGTCCTCTCCTCAGCCACACATAAAATGCACAAAGAAAAGGCTAGTTGGATGACACTAGCTAGGACTGAACATCATGTCTGATTTCAATTACAGAATGAAGATGGGCAAAATAGGACCTGATTATGGAGTCAAACTCATGGTGAAGCTAAAAGTTAGCAGTAGGCTGACTAACACAGCAGTCACACTAAGGGCAGCCCTGCGGAAGGAGGGAATCTGGACAAGGTCTGACCAAAGCCTGGGAGGGTAAGACAAAGAGGACCACGTTTTGACTTGGGTATTTTTTGACTTGACACATCATTTACCTTAAAATAATTGATTAAGTTTTACTAAATATAACACTTCTCTGCATGTTAATTAAATTTCACAATAAGTAATAACTCTTTTAAAAGACAAATGGGGTAACCTATTTCCTGGGCCCCCTCCTGATATTTGAAAGTTCTGTTCTGTTCTGTCTGTCTGTCTGTCTGTCTACTTTCTTTCTTCCTCCCTCTCTCTGTCTCTGCCTCTCTGTCTCTCTCTCCTCTTCTCCCCCTCTTTCTCTTCTTCCTCCCTCTCAGGTTCCCACATATAAGTCTATAATAAACAAGTAAACCCTGAGTGAATCAAAACCCTGGGAGAAGCAGGGAGAAGGAAGATCGTGAGGAGACAATGACGAACAATAGCTGGCTTTTCTGGTCCCTTCACATCCTGGTACATAAGATGATACCACACACCTGTATCTTCAAAAGAAGGAGAAGGAGGAACAGGTGCTACTTCCTGGGAGGCCCTCCCTGTCATACCAAGGAATTGAAAAGCATATGTCTGAACATCAGAACCTACCCCCAACCCACATTATCTTGTGAAAGTTCTAGACCTTCCAAAGTTTTTAAACAGGAAGTAACCTTAGTCTTGTCTTCTCTTTGAATCTGAAAGCCCTGCAGAAAGCTGGGAGAAGTCTTTATCTGACGTTGCCACCCAGAGAGGATAGCCCAAGATATGCTGTTATATTTCTCGTAAGGCCCGGAAAAAAATGACTCCATTTCTAGAAACAAGAGTAGTTGTGGCTAGCGTGGTAGAACACACCGAATGGAAAACAACTTTGAAAACAAGCAAGATAATCAAATTTAAATAATTGAATTCATTCTTTCTGTCCCTCCTGAGCACCGAACAAAGAAGCCACAGGCTAGTGAGTTTGGGCCACTTTGCCATGGACCAAACCACAGAAGTGCATTGCCTTCAAATACAGTATTATGGCGGTGGTGGTTTTGAAAGTAGGAACCCGCTGTGTCATTCATTCCAGAAATCTTCCAGGGGTTTTATTTTCCCTTTCAAGAAAGCAGAGAACAACAACATTCCACACATTCTTTCATAGAAATGATTGACTAGCCTTGACGGTAATCTTGCTATGCTACCTTGCCTGGTACAGAGGCACTGGTAACAAATCAGAAAGGCTTGGAACCCCTGTGGTCTCACATTGGTATAGACAATGCCCTCAGGGAAGTGGGGGGCTGGCAGCTTCTTCCATGTTGTCTCCCCAAACTGAGCAGTCCTCACTTAGGTCGAGGGCTTGTGACCTTCAGGCATTCGACCCCTCTTCGTTTCCTTTTCCTCTCCTCTGCCTCTCTCATCTTGGGCAAACTCTGCAAGCCAGCAGGATGACTGACAAATCAAGGTCATTACCCCGTTTAGATGGAATGCGGTGAGGGAGAACAGAGAGCACAGGCTTCTCAGATCTTATCACAGCACAGAGACAATTTCCCAACAAGCACTATCCTTTGTTGTGCAAATAGATGTAGTTTAGGCGTAGACCAGTGTCCCAATCACTAAGTGATGAACAGCATTTTCAGGAAAACGTAGGTGTGTTTCAGCAACGCTGTGGGCTAGGCAGCACTTAAGATTTATTTGTTTGCTCGTGTTATAAAAAAAAAAAAATCAAAACCTGTATGTGCTGAAGAATTTGAAGAATATAGAAAAAGAAGTTCGCCTGGGATGATAAGAGCGTTGTGCATCACACGTCTAACGGATAACCACTCAGGAATACAGACTGTTTGCTACCTTCGTTATATTATACTCATTTCCTTTATTTACCGGACTTCATTAGAAGCTACAAAATACACCTAAGTCAAATATTTGAAAGTGCTTATATTTAGACATGTTAATTCATCTCCCTTTTAAATTTATACAGTTCTAGAAAATCTTGCATCTCCCATTCCTCAAGCACCCTTGGTTAAGTTTTCCCAGAGCCTCCAAAATAGAATCAAAACAAATGTGCACTTCTGTAGGAGGAACAGCCACTTCCATGTAAATGCCAGGGGCCACACCCTAGACCAAGGATTGCTGACGTAGACAATGCCAGCCAATCGGGAGCTGCTGTTTAAAAAGGATGCTTCCTTGGGACCAATGGGGCAGGGGAAGAGGGTTGCAGGTATGAAAGGAGCTTGCTGCGGTGGCTGCAGCAGCAGCGTTCAGATGAGCTTGCTGCAGCTGTTTCTCACCTGCCCCTAGAGTCTGTGTCATTGACTCTGTGCCACCTCATCTTCAACCCCCAAGGGCAGGTAGAGTGGACCAGTGAATAGTCAGGGCACAGGCAACACCCTACAGCAGCATTTCCAGTGTCTGTCCCTATCACTTCCTACCTCTCCCACATTCATACACTCTATCCTTCTCATCTGGTTAATGCTGGTTTTCGAAGCTGACATTTTTGTTTATTTCTTTTGAGGGATATGCAATTAAATCTACATATATTTCCCCTGCCATGTGCTCTGTTGAAGGTTTTGCTTATTTTATTTCTAAGCAGTTAACAAAGGCCTACTCCAAGGGTGTTGCTTACTATATTCCAGCCTTGATGTTCCCAGCTACTTAGGTGAGCATGCCAGCTACCAGTGTGGAATCTGACTTCCTCACTTCCACCAATGGGATTTCTGGTCTGAAAATACCTTGTGACTGTGGGAAAGGAATGAGACAGGGACCATGCCTACTGTCCGGACACTGGCACAATTCCCTACGGTGAGAGTTAGGGGCTTGCTTCATAATGCCCTGGCTGGAAGCTCCATGACAGGAGATTGCCACAGTGTGCATTAGGGCAACAGCTGGATGATAGGGTCTCCCCGGCATTTAATGTGTCCCTGAGGAGTCCCTTCTCCACACTCACTTGCCTTCTTACAGTTTTAGGCTGCCTTCCCAAATCCACCCCAGAGTCATGGATTTTGTCTTGTGTCTCTTCTTCCCTCTGCCTCTGTCCATCTATTTCCCAGCTTCCAGGCCTTGGTCTGAGCCAAGGAACCAATTATTTCACCACTGAGAAGCCTAGAAACAAAATCCACCAATAGCAGAGCTGGCCATCCTTTCCTGTATGCTTTCACCTCCGGCTTCCTCTGAGGGTTTTAGGGCCAGCCTACTGTGGGGTCTCTTTCCTCTAACTCAAGGTAGTTAAAGTCTTCCAATGTTGTGAATACCAAGGGAAGAAGACAAAAGCATGTTTATTTCAATATTCGAATAAGTTAAACAAAAACAAAGAAAATGAGATAAGGTCAGTCTCTTAAGTCAATTGTAAAACTCCTGTAAATCACCCAAAATGGGATTTCACTGAGCACGCTTTTCACATGACAAGGGAAGGAAAAAGTGAACAACGTATCTGCTGATATCAAGACATTCCAACTCTTCTACCTGTCTCATAGCAATGTGTCAGTCTCCACCAAATACATCCAGAAATAGACAAAGAATATTAAAAGGCTTCTGATTTTCTTCAGGCTCTGCTCTGTGTAGCTGCAAGACTTTATAACCTTAATCCACAGAAGGAGGTTTAAATGATAAGGAGTGGGGGAGGGGGAAAGGAAGGGGGATGTGGCTCAACATTTGTGTAGACTTCTGCTTGATATTCAGCAAAGAACTTAAAAGACTATTAAAAGATTATAGGTCATGGAGGAGTGAGTGTCAGTTTGCTAGGAGTTAAGTTACCAAGTGAACAAGTCAATCTAATACATATCTGTAATAGAGAAATTTAGATATTTACATACACATGCGTGTTGTTTAAACTGCAATTAACATTTTATAACTAAATTTTCCCCCTCCCCCCACCACCCCCCAGACTCGACAACAGAGTCCTCACGGGATTCGAACAGGCATGGGAAGGGGTGCGCCCGCCCTCTGCCTGCAGACACCCAAGTGCTGCGCCACCGCACGCTCACTAACATTTTATAACTAAATATTTTCACATTCCCTAATTATTTCTTAATATTTTTTCTTTGGAATGTATGCCTTTCCTCTTTGAATACAGAAATTTAATTACTTTGTAATCAAATCTAGCAATCAAACCCTGAGACAAGGGCAGCCCTAGCTAGCCAGTAACTTACTATATAGACCAGGCTGTTTTTGAACTCACAGACTTTCACCTGCCTTTAAATTTAAATGGAGTGGAATTTCTATTATTATTAAAACCATTATTTGCAACCAGTGAGTTAACATATTGAAGGGATCGAGTATGTTGAAGAGAAAGAAGCCCTGCTGTAAGGTTAATCAAGATGTGAAATCAAAAAATTAATAGCCAGGTCTGCTGTCCTGGAAGGCAATTGACTGAGCGGACAATGATACTGTGTGCCTTTTCATATGTAGCCCCTTAAGACTATTGTAGTATAAGGTGTTAGTGAATCAAACTGCCTCTGAAAGTGTTAGGTGGTTTCGTTGCCATCTCTTTTTCCCTTTAAGGAAACTGATATTTGAAACGTCCCTCATAACACTCTAAGCTGCTATTCTACTCTTAGAGGACTGTGATATCCGTTTGTTTCCACCCAAGATCATATTACTTTAATTCTCAGAGTTTTAAAAAAACATTTTATATATAAGAAAGTCATTGCTTTTTCTGTGTGCGTATTTCAAACCCTACTCCATAGTTTCTAGATTTCTTAACAACAAGGTCTACACCATTTAAATACTATCTCTATTGAGCCTTTATGTGGGCCCAACACAATAACAGTCAAAATTCTTCGTTTGAGTCTGGTTAGATGACTTAGTGGGTGAAGTGCTTACTTCCAAGCCTGAGGACCTGAGTTCAGTTCCCGGACCTACCTGGTGGAAGGAGTGAGCTAGCTGCCCAGGGTTGTCCCCTGACCTCTGCATGTGCAACATGGTGGGCAGCCCCCTCCCCCAACACACGTACCACACGCACGCATGCATCCACTCACATGCACACAAAGTGAACACACAAATGTAGAAGAATTTTAATTTTTTTTTGAGACAGGGTGTCACTATGTAGTCGAGTCGAGTTTGTCTTGGAGCTCAGTATGTAGGTAGTTCCAGTCTCCCAGGTGCTATAATTACAGCATGAGCCACTATGCCTGACTCAAAATGCTTTTGATATGTATACTATTTTTGCTTTCAAAGCATTCTTTGTATGCTTTTCATCACATCCTAATTCCCTCACAGGAGACAATAGGTATAAGACAGGTTAGACTGAATGGGCAAAGCTCCTTTGTGTTTCAAAGCCAGGATATACTACGTCCTCAGAGAATTCCTATTTGTTGGCCAGTATTGCCTTCTGTTGTATTCAAGTAGGTACAAGCTGAGAAATCAAGGCGAAACCATCATTTGCAACCAGTGAGTTAACATATTGAAGGGATCGAGTATGTTGAAGAGAAAGAAGCCCTGCTGTAAGGTAAATCAACATGTGAAACCAAAGAATTAATAGCCAGGTCTGCTGTCCTGGAAGGCAATTGACTGAGCGGACCAAACAGCACCAAGTTGTGATGCCCAGGAAGCAAAGGGCAGATGAACAGGTCCTTTCCTTATGGCCATGGAAAGAAACCCACCAGCCTAGCACTGTCTTAAAATATGTATGTGTTCACCAACAGCTCTGGAGGGAAGTCTGAAACCAGTGTCACTAAGTGAAATCTGGGATTAGTCATCCACCCGAGACACTGAGGAGAAAATCTGTGTCCTTGCCCTTTCCTTCCCTCAGGTCTATATTCTCTGCATCTCCTAGCACCCGCCCCATGCCCTGCATCTTCATAGCCAGGGATGGAGAGCCTTCTCGAATTCATCCTCTATCAGTTTCAGCTTCAGTAAAATCTCCCTTGACCTCCTTCTCTTCAGAACACATGGAATAACATTTAGGGCTTGCTCCAGATAACATAGTGCAATGTATCTGTTTCCAAATCCTTAACGCCTGTAGTCTCCAGCAGTCGCTGGAGATCCATCTCATGAGCTAGGTAAGCGAGCAATCACTGAGCTGCATGGCTTTCCCTTTATTCTTATGGATCTAAGCCCTGCTTTCCTGGAACTCCTCTAGTTGCTGAAGAATAACACATATTCACATACACATGCACATGTGCGCGCGCGCTTGGGGGCACACACACACACACACACACACACACACACACACACACAAACATGCACACACATTCCTACCTCAAATAATATATATTAGAGGTATCCCATCAAATCAAAAATTTTCATTTCTGTTACCTTGAACATCTCAAAAGTCAGGGATTCTGTGACTAAAGTGTTGGAGTTAATTGCAGGACTAGTCTTTTTCTTTCTTTCTCTCTCTCTCTCTCTTTCTTTCCTTCTTTCTTTCTTTAGAGCCTCATAAGTTTGAGAAAATACAGCAATTAAAAAATCACACGATAGACCCTGTAAGATGCCTTAGTGGATAAAGGCACCTGTCATCAAGCCAGAGATGATCTGAGTTTGATGCCCCAGACCCTGCATGATGGAAGGAGAGAACAGACTTGCCCAACCTGTCCTTGGACCTCCAAATGTAGGAGATAGGATACTCTCACAAAACAAATGAAATGAATAAAAACATAATTCAAAAACCCAGCACTTGTCTTGGGTTTTTATTAGGAGATTGCTGTGGTTTTTGTTCAGCATGATGGGATAGAGAGAAAGCAGAAAGACATGCTTACCACACCAGGGCTTTATCAGAAAGCTTTTGGACACTATTCAGCAATGAGTAAATTTCCATTTACTAGACTACTTATGTGACTCTTGAAATAAATAAATAAACAAACAAACAAACAAATAAGTTTCATGTAGAAACCTAGTGCATTCTTTAAGCACTTAAACCCAGTTGACCAAATGTAAAAACAGGAGCCCTGCTGGGTGAAAAATGTCTCTGAAACACACAGATAATGTTGACTACAATTTATTTTCTCTTCCGAAAAAGGGAAACTCGAGCGGGAAATGTTTTAAAACCAAGTAAGTAAAACAGAGATGCCCAGACTCTCCCGAAAGAGTGATTAAAAATAGGAACTCTGCAATCGCAAGGGCCGCTTCTCTGGCAGCTGCGAGGCCCTGTGCACCTTTGGAAGCTGCAAGTGTTGGCAGCTGCACACAGCGGTGCGAGGCAGGTGCTCATGTGTGCCTTTGGGGTGCGGGGAAAGGCTACATTTCATGGCTTATATGAGAAGATACATAAGTTATTTTTAAAAGGTTTTGGTACTGATTGCCAAATCCAAGGCAATGTGTATGCTAAGGACATACAACGCCACCGAGCTTCCTCCCTAGCAGGGGATTAAACAGAGACCTCTGAGTTTTAGTTAGTAAGCACTCTATGACTGGCTGTATCCACAGTCTATGCTTCTTTCAACAAATTTTATTTTTATTTTTTATGCATGTGTGTATTCTTGTGTATACATGTGCATGTGTGTATACAGGTAGGTGAGAGAACCCTATGCATAAGGAGGCCAGATGTTAGGTGTCTCCCTCAGCCACTTCACTTTTTAATCTGTCTATCTATCTATCTATCTATCTATCTATCTATCTATCTATCTATATCTCTAATCTATTTATCTCTGAGCCAGGGTTTCTCAATAAACCTAGAGCTGGCGTAATTGGCTAGACAGGCTGGCCAAAGAGAGCCCCAGTGTTTCTAGCTCCTCAACACTGGGATTACTGGTAGCTTTAAAAAAAAAGTGAGTTCTAGAAATCAAACTCATGTCCTCATTTTCGTGTGGCATGCCATTGAGCTATCTCCTTAGACCCTAGCTACTATTTAATAACTAAAGGTTATTGAGGTCAAACCTCATTTTTTCCTTCTTATTTCTATTCTTTTCCAAGTCTCATAATTCTACACAGCTTTCTGAGGTGAATTCTAACCTCTCATATTAAGTAGAGAGACTGAAGTTTTTACCAAAAAGAGGCTGACAGGCAAATATTCAATTTTTACTCTCCTCTCCTTTTCCACACTCAAAATATCATACCACACAGCACTGCATATGCTCACTCTGTTACAAACACTCATGGTCGTCTGTCCTTCCTTCTCCCCACCCCAAGCTCCTACTCCTGAATTGGAGCACTTTGGCTGTGTCTTCAAAGCAACGCCCAGGGTTTAAGCTGAACAGTTCTCGCCGAAGCCTACGGGAGGCACACAGCAAGAATCCTGTAATATCTCAGAGGATTTACTCCTTTTAAGTTCCTTTAGATGAAGCCTTTGCACAGGGATTTATAAGAACTGAAGATTATTTGGTGGTAATGGATGAAAACTGCAGCTGGAAGTGTAAAAGGCAGCCGCATTCCCACTGAAGAAAGAATTCCTTCTGAGCAATGTCATTATGGAGCAAAGAATGCCAAATGAATTTAATCATTAGCTTCTAATTGAAGGCCTTGGCTAAACTTGATTCTCCTTGCTACGCTAGCAATTTTCTCTCCAGTGGGACTCTGACAGGTGTAAACAAAGACTAGATGAAGGCACTCCATTAATCACAAAGTGGGTGAGACAGGCCGGGGCCAGTGAGTCCCAGAAAGAAGCCATCTTTGAGTCCTCTCCTGCCTCCAACACTTACCCCATGAGTTCCCAGAGGGCCTTCTAATCAATGTCTGAACCAGTGGAAGTCAAAGGGTGACTGTTCAAGTGTGCCAGGGCAGGAGTCTCTCAAAGTAAGAACCCAATAATGCTTCCTGATTAAAACTGACTTCTGTGTTTTCACTAGAAGAAAGAAAGAAGAAAAAAAAAAAAAAAACCCATTGTAATTCAGTGCCATACCATACTTTAAGGTAAAAGCTTTACAGCCAAATAAATGTTTCTAAGAATTCTGAAGGGAACATGTATAGAACAGCTTTGCATACGAATCCTCACACAGTTTCAATTACTCAGAGTTCATGACCCAAATCTACTGAGTTGTGTCATTAATTAAACATTAATCCAAAAATGTCACACCTGAACCTCTAACCCTGCAGTTCTTTGAAATGGTTAACCTTCCTCTGTGTGTTATTCCCTGTGGTAATTGAGTGAGTGTGAATGCTTTTCTTTGGGTAACTGGGGGGTGGGGACTGTCTTCCTGGTTCTTGAGTTTATCTTCCTAAATATTTGGACTATTTCTATAGAAATTGAGATTTAGCGAGTAAATAGATCCCAAGAAATAGCCTGGAAATGAATTAGGCATCCTTGCTGTGAGTGTAATGCCACCTCTCCTAAAGGCAGCTAGGGGTCTTGGTTAAAAGAGTCACTGAGAGGTGCTTGAGAGATGGCCCAGCAGTTAAAACAGCCGACAGCACTTGCTGGGGACCTGGGTTTGACTTCCAGCGCCAGAATCAGGCAGCTCCTCACTGCCTATAACTCCAGTTCCAGAGGCTTCAACACCCTCTGGTCTCCATGGGCAACTACAAGCACAGAGTTCACAGAAACTTACGCAGGTACACATACACAAAAAGCCAAACTAATGTACAAACCATTTAAAGTAGACGCTGAATGTCTACAGTCCTGTGCTCTCCTGCCGATTTTTGTTCCCATAAGACAGCAGTAGGAAGGCTTACTTCAGGGTCATCTGATGGACTCGCCTATACAACCTCCAAAGTCTGTAATGGCAGCAAGGTCCTGTGACAGCACAGCTCCTCCCAGGGAGCTGCTTTTGTGCATAATGATGGCACGTTTTTGTGCTTTCTCAAGTGAGGTTGGTGTGGAATGAAGGCCCTCTGCCATTCTGCAGAGGAGCTGGTATGTGATGGGCCGGAGACAAGAGGCCTGGTTGACTTCAGCTCAGAGGAGAGAAGTGAGAGCTAAAACCTATAGAAAAAGGACAGTCTCTCAAAAGGAACAGTTGCCATTTGGTACAGCAAGGTGAACACACATCTTTTAAGAGCTTTGTTGGGCAGAGACAATATATCTGAATGCCAGAGTAAATCCACTCAAATCTTATACAGATGATTCTGTCAGGTTAGGGGTGACATCAAGCTGGCTGAAGATGACTCAGATCAATGCTGCTGAGGTAACTCTCCTCAAGTCTGCACGTGTGCAATCAAGACATAGACCACTCCATGCTAGAAATCAAGGCACCTTTTTCCAGTGTTACCTGAAAGCAAGTTCTGCCCCTGTCACCTTTTTGGTTATTTAGAGATTTATTTTTTTGTTTTGTGTGTATGAATATTTTGCCTGTATGTATGTATGTATGTACGTATGTATGTATGTATGTATGTATGTATGTATGTATGTATATATGTATGTGTGTATATGTGTGTGTATGTGTGTATGTATGTATGTATGTATGTATGTATGTATGTATGTATGTATGTGTAACGTGTGCATATGTGATATCTATGGAGGACAAAAGAGGGAGCTAGATGCTCTTAGAGTTATAGACACTTGAAAGCTGTCAGGTGGATGTTGGAACTGAACCTTACTTCTCTGGAGGATTGGCAAGGGCCCTTAATCATTGATCCCTTTCTCCTGCCTCAAAAGAGCCTTTTGGTCCTAAATACAGACACAACTCAGGGTTTCTCCAGTTTGTCTTACCCATTATCTTCTTCATTTCCATCTATGGTTTTCCTCTGGCTTCACCTCAGAGACAAAAGCCATGCCTAACTACCATACATATTCTCAGTGCAGACCTTCAGAATCCAAAGGATGCTTGGGGACGTGTTCAGAGGGACCACACTTTCCTAGTATGTGTGAGGTTCTGGGTTCAGCCTCTAAGACTAAAACGAACAACAACAAAACCAAACAAAAATGACCAAAGAAAATAACTAGAAATCTGAACAGATCCCATGAAGCCGGCAGCACACATATGAAGTCTAGTAGCCCCAGGGTGAATCATACCATAGATCAATAATACTTCATCACCTTCTGCTGTGAAAACAGATCACTCATGCTGGATGGCATAATATGTTTTTGTACAAGGTTCTATATCCAACTTTTCATGAGATAAGCAACATAAAACATAGCCATTTTAAAGTCTGCAGTTCTGTGAGTTTTTTTATGTGTAGTCACTGCTGTCTAATCCCACAATGTTTGTCATTCAACAAAACAAAACCAAGAAAACCCACTGTAACTGTTAGCAGTCTTTCCCAACTGTACCTCACTTCCCAGTCCTCTGGTAACCACTGACCTACCTTCTGTCTCTATAGATTCAACTCACCAAAAAATATATTGCTCTTGTCATCGGGGGAGGGGGATCTTCTTTGACCTAAAATAATGTTCCAATTTCCATTCAGGCTATAACATGGTTTCGTAATTCATTGTTCCTTTTATTTGGCTGAAAAATATTCCATTGTGCATATATACTACATTAGTCAATTTCATATTTTCATCCACACTTGTATTTACTGAGTCAATGGCTATTTGAGGTGTTTCTACTTTGGGGCTACTGTGAATAATGGTGTTCATTCACTTACAAGTTCTTATATGAACGTTTGTGTCTAGTTCTCTTGGGGTTATAACTAGAGGTGTCTTTTTGAGTCATGTGATAATTCTATTTTTAATTAGCAAACTATTTTCTATAACATCTGCATTTTATATACCTGTTGGAAATGCACGGGAGTTCCTATTTTGGTCAGTTTTGGCTGCCATAACTAGTTACCATAGTCAGCATGATTTATAGAAATTATAGTTCTTTGTCACAGTTCTGAATTGGAAGGCCAACCTCAGGGTACAGCATGGTAGTGTTCTTGTGAGGGAGCCAGCCAGGTTGTATACTGCTGGCTTCTATTTTCACAGGAAGACATCTAAGTTACCCTCTGAATCCTCTGCCCTATCATTCCATTGGTCTGTAGTATTATACTGACACAGTGATGGCCCATTCACCTACCAGTGCCATGCTGTTTTAATAATAGAGCTTTACGCTCTATTTTAATGTCTGGCAGTGATAGTCTTTGTCTCTTGATTGCCCTTCAGTGTCTCCTGATGACTCTTGAATGCTTATTTTTCTATATTAAATTTAGCAGCAACTTATCCATAAAATAGATTCTTGGTGCTTTCTTTCTTTGGGAATTATATCTAGCTAATAAATCAATCAAAGGAAAGCCCACCTCTTTGTAATGTTTGCACACTCAAGAGTAAGGAGTAGCTCTTTAATTGTCAAAATTTGTGTTCTTCTCATTCAAAATATTTCACAATTGCTTTTACATACTTCTGGTCAAATGGATTTGTGTTCCAACTGTGTTGCAATTAGAAATGGCTAACTATTACCATATGTATATATGTGTTTGTATTAAGTCTACATGTGTAGTCTACTGGTTCTACATGCTGATTTTATATTCTATTTCTCTGTATGTGCTGTTTGAGTTTATTTTATTATTGATTTGTCAGAGCTTTCAAAGTGTTCTATGATGTTACCTACAAATCAAGGGATTCCTTCATTCCTGTTCAAATATCTTTGATTGATCTGTCCTGTCTAATGGCATTGGTCTAACACATTTAATATAATGTTTAATTCTTGTCTTACTGTCAATTGTAATGAAAACACCCCCTGTACCCCATTAAATAGAATACTAGAGTTAGGATGAAGATGCACTTCTTAATAATGCTGAGAACATTTTCCTCCATGTCTACACCCCTGAATGTCTTTTTTTAAATGACTAAGTTACGATTTAATCAAAAGCTTTCTCAGTATCTATAGAAATAGCCTTGTGATTTTTCTGAGTTCCTTTTTTAGGGTTTATGCACTTGATTTTATGTTCTAAGAGTTTTGCCTGCAGTTATGTATGTGCCCCTGGAAGCCAGAAGAGAGTATTGGATCCCATGGAAGTAGTTTTGGGTAGGGACTAGGAACTGGACCCAGGTCCTCTTCATGAACAATAGGTGCTCTAACTCCCCGGGCCATCTCTTCAGCACCTGTAGTCTATTCCTAGTGGATTGTGTGGATTCTACATGACAAGCAAACCTTGCATTCTTTGACTCTCCCCAGCCTGAATACATTGTGTTCTGTTTGCTGTTGGGTCTGACTGTGTTCTGCCGATACTGTGACTTTTGCCTCCCTAACTTTCTCACACCTGTATTGATTCCATGTGACACATTTTCTTCGAAAGTTCAAATTACATTGTAATTTTTGTTGTTCAGAACTCTTTGAACAGTGTAGAGCATATTTGTTACTTTCTTTCTTTCTCCAGCCTCTAGCTGTACAATCCTCAGTTTTATATTTGCTTCATAAAAGGATTTAAGAATTTCCCCCTATCTTTTCAATCTTCTACTAATTCAAAACATTGCATCAGGCCATTGCGGGCTCTGAGGATTAGGTAAAATTCCTTTATGAAACCAACTAGTCGTGACAGCTTTCTGGTGTGGATTAGTTCCTTATTAATTATATTTACTTTGTAGACATTGGTATGATTAAGCATTTTGTTCTCTTGTTCTAGAGAAGTCTTCAGTGTTGGCTTAGGGTATAGCTCTGCGGTTGGACACTTGCCTGGCATACTCAAGGCCCTGAGTTTGATGAGTTTGTTAGCACAGCAACACCACTCTATCTAGGTTTTCAGATTTCTCTGCATAGGAACCTGGAAAGGATGTGATGTTTTCAGATTTGGTGTCTTCTAATGATTACACCCTCCTGTCACTTCTTAGTTTGTTTATGTTACCTCTTTAACTGATAACAATTAGTACTAGTTTATCTATTTTGATGATTTTTTTTTTCATTTAAAATTAGATGTGTGTGTGTGTCTCTATATGTGTGGTATCTTGCAGTGTGTGTGTGTGTGTGTGTGTGGTGTCTGAGTGTGTGTTTGTCTGTGTGGTGTGTCTGAGTGTGTGTGTCTGAGTGTGTGTGTGTGGTGTCTGAGTGTGTGTCTGTGTGGTGTTTCTGTGTATGTATGTGTGTGGTATGTGTGTCTCTCTGTGTGTCTGTGTGTGTGTGTGTGTGTGTGTGTGTGGTGTGTCTGAGTGTGTGGTGTATATCTGTCTGTGTGTTTGCATGTGTCATGTGTGTATGTTTGTGTG